>JARHVA010005593.1:607500-1105000 GCA_037957365.1 Torreya grandis | reverse complement strand
AAGGGATTATCATGAGAGTGGAAAATATAGACGGTTTACAAGCCAAGTTAACCTAGCTGCAAAAATAGGTGATAAACAAATATATATATATATATATATATATGATTGAATATACATTATACACACACACACACACACATAATGTATATTCAATCATATTTTTCCTCATTAAAGGTAGAGGTGGATCAAGTGATAAGTATTTAGGCCTAGAGATATAGAGCTAGGGAATATTTGTAGGGGCTTTGTAAGGAGTGAGATAATATATGAGATGTGCTTATAGGTCTAGGTCTATCCTAGAATATCCTTGAGAGACTTAAGACTAAGGATGAGGAATCATAATACCATAACCTTTATGATAGGTACATACTAACAGAGGGTGGATCACATACCTTTGAGGCCTATGAGGCACAAAGATCAACTACTATGTTTATAAGGTCTAAGAAACATCACACATCAAAATTAGGGAAATTAATAAATCCATTTTGACTTCCTCCACCACCAAGTCCTATGGGTCCACCTCTATAGATGGGGCACAAGGAATCTTATATCTAGAGCTGAATCATATGTGATGATAACTCTTTTTATTTTATATGATGACTTGTATATATTCATGATGTATATAATATAGTTTTGGTGATACATATGGCATTAATTTTTTACCTTATTAACGTACACAGACTTTGATATATAAGAGGTTTCTTTTGATTTAGTAATTTTAGATCATAATTTGATGATTGAATAAAAAATGTGATTCTTTTTATATGGCTATTTGCTCAAGTTGATATTGGATGTATCATATTTATTTACCATGGTTTTTTTGTTTGATAGTGTATATATGAATAGAAAATGTGATCTAATGTTATTTCTTATACTTCAAATGTGTTATGTTATGATGTGACATTTGATATTGGATCACATTAGAAAATATGTTTATGAATTTTGTATATGTTAATTTGTGGATGTATCATGACTAACATATAAATTAGTCAATATAGAAGAAGTAGATCCTGAAAGAAGAAACAATATAGAAGAAGTAGAGGATGAATTGAGTGAAGGTCAGCCTGGGGAAAAGCAGGAGGAACCAAAGGTCAAAATTATAACTCCAGCTAAAGAGGTCCTCGAGGCAGAAGAAAAGGATGAAGATGGTAAAAAACCTAAAAACCAAAAGATTAAAGGAGAGATAAAGAATAATTTTAATCACATCATGACAAGAAATGGTGGAGTGAAAGCTAATAGCTCTCTAAATAGTAAAGGAGGAAAAGAATTTGGAAAACAAGCCAAATTAAAACCAGATGTAGGTTCTTCAAAAAAACTTGGGAAAAAATCTGCTAAGCAGAACAGAGAATTGGAAAGCAAGGTCAATATAGCAGACGAAAAGCAGAAAACCTTGGGGCAATATATGAATAGCAATAAAAAGAAATGAAGATTCTTAGTTGGAATATAAGGGGTCTAAACAGTCGTCTTAAAATAGACCTTGTTAGGAATTTTGTTAGAGAGCAAAAGCCAGACCTCCTTCTGCTTCAAGAAACTAAAATGAGTAAGGAGAAAGCTGAATAGATCAAAGACTTTAAAAATTACACCTTTAAAGCTAGTAGCTCTGAAGGCGCTTCAGGAGGCACTGTGATTTTATGGAGAAAAGATCTTTTTGTTGGATCAATTTTGATGGAAAGTAAAAAATTTCTGGCGGCTAAATTAATTAATGCAGACCAAAAGGATAGCTGGTATGTTGTTAATATTTACACTCCTAATATCAGGAATGAAAGGAAAAAGGTTTGGGAAACTCTCTCAAAGCTCAGAAGGAAAGATCACTATGGGCATTAGATTGTAATGGGAGACTTTAATGTCCCTCTATATGATGATGAGAAAATGGGTGGTAATACAATTCAAATGGAAGGGAGAATTGACCTTATG
Source organism: Torreya grandis (assembly GCA_037957365.1). Taxonomy (NCBI): domain Eukaryota; kingdom Viridiplantae; phylum Streptophyta; class Pinopsida; order Cupressales; family Taxaceae; genus Torreya; species Torreya grandis. Next base: position 1,103,089 of record JARHVA010005593.1, on the reverse strand, counting down.
GAGTATATCAGTAAAGAAGTCTTAATGGATATGGAGTTGCAAGGAATTCAGTACACTTGGAGCAATAAGAGACTGAACAAGGAATGCATACAGGCCAAGCTTGATAGGGCTCTCATATCCCCAAACTGGATAAAAGACTATAATTGCAAGTTGGAAGCATGCCATAGAATAGGCTCAGATCACTTCCCTTTAATATTCTTAGCGAACAAACTAAACCAAAAAAAGAATCATCCTTTCAGATTTGAAAAGATGTGGCTGTAGCATCCACAGTTTGAAGACAAAATAAAAGAGTGGTGGAATATATCTATAGAGGGATCAGCTCTCTTTCGAGTTGTTTCCAAACTCAAAAATGTTAAAAAGAAAGTTAAGAAATGGAACAAGGACTGTTTTGGAAATATTTTCGTGGAAAAAAAGATCATCAAGGAGAATATTAGAAGAATACAGGAAAAAATTTAGAAAAATGGATATACTTCGGAATCCCAAAGAGAAGAAAGCAAACATTTGGCACAGTATCAAGACATAATAACTAAGGAGGAAATTTAATGGAGACAAAGATCAAGGGTGCAATGGTTGAAAGATGGAGATAAAAATACAAAGTTCTTCCACCTCTCTACTTTGAAACACAGAGCGAAAACACATATTCATCATCTAAAAAAAGGAGCTCAAAAGATAACAGAGGATAAGGAAATTAAGGAGGAAATGATTTCATTTTTCTCTTCCCTGATGAAGGCTAATAGAAACATTGACTTGAAAAGTCAGGCTGATATTCTTCGAGTGATTCCCCCATTGATCACGAAGGAGCAGAATAATATGTTATGTTCTATACCTAAGGAGGAGGAAATTTTTAAAGCTGTAAGATCTCTTGGAGGAGAAAAAGCTTCGGGACCAGATGGTTTCCCCATGTTCTTTTTTCAAAGGTTTTGGAAATTTATAGGAGAGGATGTCAGTAATGCGGTGAAGGAGTTTTTTGGAGCTAAACAGATGCTGAAGGAAATAAATGCCACTTTTCTTTGCCTTATCTCGAAGAAAGTAGGTGCAGATAGCCCTGATCAGTTCAGGCTGATTAGTCTATGCAACTCCCTCTATAAAATCATTTCCAAAGTACTAACAACCAGACTAATCCTTGTGATCCCCTCAATCATTGCTGAGCAGCAAAATGGTTTCATTCCTGGTAGACAAATCCTCAACTCAGTTATAATGGTGCATGAGAATATTCATTCACTTCTCAAATCCAACACTGAGGGGTTCTTGATGAAACTGGATATAGCTAAAGCATACGACAGGGTGGACTGGCTTTTCCTTTCTAAAAGCCTTATTGCCTTTGGATTTGAAAAAAGAGTGGTTGATATAATCAAACAGTTGATATCAACAACTTCTATAGCTGTGTTGGTAAATGGGACCTCGTCTCATTTTTTCAAACCATCTAGGGGATTAAGACAAGGGGATCCTATATCCCCTATTTTGTTTATTATCATGGCAGATAGTATGGGTCGCTACCTTGGGGATTTGGTTCAAAGAAGTCAGTACAAAGGTCTGAGACCCTCTTCGCATCATTTAACTTGCTCCCATGGTCAATTTATGGATGATACTATTTTCATGGGTCAGTCTGAAGTTACTGAAGTAAGAACTCTTAAGGAAGCCATTAATCTGTATACCTCTACTTCTGGACAATTGATAAACTGGAATAAAAGTGCAGTTTTCTTTACTTACACCCCTGTTTATAGACAGAACAAAATCACTAGAATTCTTGATTGTTCTATAGGCTCTTTTCCTTCCATATACCTTGGTCTCCCTTTTGGATTGAAAGCCCCCGAAGCTTTTTGGGAAGGTCTTATCAATAAATTCAGCAAGAAGTTAGCGGGATGGAAAGGCTGTCTTCTTAGTCAAGGAGGAAAGTTAACTCTCCTCAAAGCAAGTCTTCAAAGTATACCTACATATGCATTGAGTCTCTTCAAAATCCCCTCCAAATTTGCTGAGGCAATAGAAAAAATCCAAAGAAACTTTCTTTGGTCTGGATCTGAAGAGAAAAGGAGAATGCCTCTTATTGCATGGGATAACATCTGCAAAGCGATTAAGGATGGTGGACTTGGCATAAGGAAAATAAGAAGTATGAACACTGCCCTTCTAGCTAAATAGGGATGGAGGGTCTTTCAGGAAAATAATGAATGGAGTAAAATATGGATGCATAAGTATTTATTTAAGGCACAGTCACTCCATGATTTCTTTTCCACTCCAGATATTTCTCATCCGTCTGCTATTTGGGGGGCAGTCCAAGGAACAAAACATGTTCTTGAAGAAGGAAGTGCATGGAAAGTTGGTAATGGTAAAGAGGTGAAAATTTGGGAAGATATATGGGTAAGAGGTAAACCTTTACAGGAAGAAATCCAAGATAAAGATGTTATAGAATGATGTAAACAAAGAGTGGGCACTATGGTTAATCAATATTGGCAGAACAACACTTGGGTAAACCTCACTGACTATGATCAAGATCTCAAGGATATTCAATTATCCCTAAATGCTATATCCCTAAATCCTAACCAAGAAGATGAAATTGTTTGGTATCAGGAGCCAAGTGGACAGTTTAAAGTCTCTTCCTTCTTCATCTCTAAGGGAAACGACAGAAAACCGATTTGGACTAGAGCCTGGATCAAGGGGCTCATTCCAAAAATCAAGTTCTTTTGCTGGACCCTCCTCCAAAACAAAATTTTGACTCTGGATAATTTACAAAAATGTGGAATCAATATTGTTAACAGGTGTATTCTGTGTAAGAGAGACCTTGAAGATAGAGATCATCTGTTTGTGAATTGTTCCTTCACTCAGCTTGTTTGGAAGGAGGTTCTCAATCTATGGGGTATTACTTGGGTTCATCAAAAAAATGTTAAACTTTCTCTTAAAACCTGGTATTGCCCTTTAAAGAATCTTGAAGTTCTCTTCTTATGGAAAATTAGTCTTCCCCATATCTGGTGGGGAATATGGAAGGAAAGAAATAACCGAATATTCAGAAACAAAGAGCTCCCTGGATGGGTGGTTGGCCAGAACATTATCAGAGCTCTAAAGGAAAATTTTTCTTCTCAAAAAAATCTAAGCTCTAATCTAAATGTGGATAATCCCCTGAGGAAGGACATTACTCTTGGTAAACATGATACCCCAGATCAGATGTGACTTGGATTAGTCTGCCTCAAGAATGGATTAAAGGTAATTTTGACGCTGCAGCAAAAGGGAACCCAGGAAATGCTGGTTGTGGTGGTGTTTAGAGAAACCATGCGGGAATGGTTATTGATGCTATTGCAATTCCCATAGGTATATCTAACTGCCATATTTCTGAAGCTACAGTTGCTCTACAGACCCTTAAATTAGCTGTGGATTCGGGATATTCTAAATTGTGGCTTGAAGGGGACTCTTTGAATGTTATTAATATCCTTAATAATAAGAATTCAGTGTCTTAGACCATAGAGGATAAGGTTAAGGAGATGAAAACCCTTATGAAGAAATTTAAAGAAATAAAAATCACCCATACCTATCATGAAGCCAATGGTGTTGCAGATTGGCTTGCAAATTGTGTTGTCCGGGAGGGGCATAAAGTGAGGTGGGATGAAACCTTAGAAAGGAACGTGGATTTAAAGGCAATCATTCTTCTTGATGCCACACATGCGAATGAAGGATTGGAGTGTATCAAAATCTTAATGAGTAGGAGGAGTGGCAGCACAGGGAAAGAAACCCAATTATCAAAAAGCAAGGCCCTCAAGAGGGAGAAGCGGATCTTGAAAAGCCATAAACAAATTCGACGTCCAAATCAATCTAACAACAGTAGGATCCAGGGTAACATCCACAGTAAATGGGATTCTAAGAAAATGAGTATGGCGCGTGAAAGGAAGGGAGAACCCCATAAATAGGAACCCAAGAGTTGTGCAAAATGGAGAGAGAAACACCAAGTCTGGAGAATTTTGCAGAAAGGAAATGTCACGAGTTACATAGAAAGGCTTCACGGCTCTAAACCGCACATCACGATGGCCTTCTTTAAAAATTGGTCTGACGACAAGGTCACCTTGCATGGCGTAACTGTTAATTTAACTGAGGATTTTCTTGCCGAGGTTACAGGGTTGTCAATGGAAGAAATCAAATTTTCAAAGCAAACCAGCATATCGAACGAAGCATTATGCAAATTCCCCAAAACAGATGAGGAGGAGCAGAAAATGGTAAAAAATGGGGATTTTTATGAGTTGGATTAGATAAAAGGGATTTGGAGGGACGTCCTAAGTTGTATTAGGGAATACTTCATCCTAGATGGTAGAAGTAAATGAGTGCATAAGTTCCACTTCGTCTTCCTCAACCACTTCAGGCATAAGGTAAGCTTATCTTTTCCTTTCTACCTTCGTTACTCCCTAATTCAAAGCCTTTATGCTCATAAGAAGAAAGACTTGCACCCTATTCTTCATGAAGGCCTTATTCTGCTCATTGAAGGCTTTTGCAAGAACAGGGCACTGGTAAAGTATCCCAAACAGGGGAAAAACAAGTTGACAGGGAATAAAAAGGATGAAAATGAAAGCAGAAGAGGTAAAATTAAGATCCCTAATCCTAATACATAGAATGTAGTAGGAGAAAGGGGTCGGGAGAGAATTGGAGAACCCGTGGAGGAAAAACTGGTGGAAGAAGAAGGAACAGAGAGCTGGGAAACTAATTCTAGTAATGATGAAGAAGGATCTGAGGATATGGAAAAAGATAAAGTCAATACTAAGGAGGACTCTGTTACCAGAACAGAAGAGAAGGAGGAAAACCAGAAAGATGAGGAGGATGACACTGTCCAGGAAGATTCTGGTGAGGACCCAACGTTAAAGAATGAAAAGGAAATCCCAGTCCAGGAAAATATTCAAAACATGGAGATGGAAATTGAAGAAGGATTCAATGAGCAGGAATTAAAGAGCCAAGAAGACTTCTTTGAAGAAGCTAGAAATAGCCCAAACGAAAAGGCTGAGGACTGGAAAGGGAAGAAATAGAATGAGGAAATACACACTCCTTTAATTTGGGTTAACAGTAAAGCTGAGTCTTCTTCCCAATTAGATTCCTGGTTGTGTAGGGAGATCATTGATCTCAAGAAAAAAGCAAAAACTTTGGAAGAATCTCTAAAAGCTGCTTGGAACAAAGTAAACAACATGGAAAATCAGTTAAGCGAGATCCCTGTGAAGCTCAAAGCTTATGAAAACAACCTCTGGGAGCTTATAAAGGATAACAGAAAGAAAATGGATGAAGTAACATCCAAGATTTGTGTAGTTGCTATCAATATTGGGAAACGTGCCAATGAGGAGATGAAAGTACTAGAGGGCCCCTGCAAGAGGACAAGGCAAAGTTCCAAAAAGAAAGACACACAAAAAGGAGCTTTGCTGGAGGCTTCCACCCAAGAAATTGCTTTGAAAGAAAAAGAAGCCATGAAGTTGATTTTGGAACTGGATGAATAATCTGGTCCTTTTTTTTGGTTAAGAAACTAGTACTGATCTCTGGTTTTATTTTGCTAGTTTTCTGTTTGTTGTTCTTTCAGACTTTTGTTTTTTGGGTCTTGTTCGGCTGTATCTCTATGGTTTCAGGACCACTCTAAATCTATTTTTACTACCTCTCTGTAGTGTTTTTAAGGCGTTGCCTGTGGGCTTAGATTGCTCTTTTTTTGCTCTTTGTTAAAGGGTTTCGGGGCCCCTTCAAAACCTTCTTTTACTTCTAATCTAAAACATATAAATTAGTCATTTTATCGAATGATTGTGTTATATATTGGTAGATAAGGAGATTTATTTTTGTGACATATAGTTTTGGTGATATATATGGTATTAATTTTTACCTTGTTGATGTACATAGACTTTGATATATAAGAGGTTTCTTCTCATTTAGCACTTTTAGATCATAACTTGACGATAGAATAGAAAATGTGATTATTTTTATATGGTTATTTGTTCAAGTTTATATTAGATTTTTCATATTTATTTACCATGATTTTGTTGTTTGATAGTGTATATATGAATAGAAAATGTGATCTAATGTTATTTCTTATACTATAAATGTGTTATGTTATGATGTGACATTTGATATTGGATCATGTTGGAAAATGTGTTTATGAATTTTGTATATGTTAATTTGTGGATGTATCATGACTAACATATAAATAAGTTAATTTATTTAATGATTGTGTTATATATTGGTAGACAAGGAGATTTATTTTTCTGACATTACTTGGTAGACCTATATAACTTGATTTTTGATTTTGCATTTAACATTGTGTATACAATGTAAAGTGAAGTTGATCTAAAAATCAATCCTACCTCAGAGAATATAAATCACACTATCCCTTCAACTTGTTGTTACATTTAAACAATTAGGGTCATGACCAATATAGATCTACTAAACCTAACTAAGGGGTCCCTTACCAAAACAATTCCACTAGCAAGGGTTCCAAATCTTCTAGTCAAGAAACATCATGTGTTAACCCTAACTATGTCATATGTTTTATTATTCACAAGTAAATTTAAAAATTAAATTAAAATCTAACTTAGTGCTCACTAAATCATGTGGTATAAATGGGGGGTAGTAAACATGAAAGTAAACATGCATATAATAACTCTACTCAATTCAATGTAGAGGTAATCTTAATGTATGGAGAGAGAAAATATATAAGCTAAAAAATACAAATCTATCTAGTTAATAAAGAGGAGTAAGATTTAGGAATACTTTCATTTGAAGATGAACCCACCAAGCCTAAATCTCTCCCTTGGCTAAGGTTTTTTGAAAGAGGTTGTTATGGTATGTAAGGATAACAAAGATAGGTCAGCTCTAGGCAACATGACTTCTCCTATGCATTCTAAAAGACTTATCCCCAAGACAAGATTTGTATCTCCAATTTTATTATTGAAAACCTAAGTAATGTTCCTCAAGTATAATTATTGATAACTAGATGCACAAATAATGATTTACTCCTTATCTCTCTTGTAAAATGTGAAAATAATGTGTTTATATATCTAAATATAACACTAAACTATTATAAATTTTTAATGGATAGTGTCAATCCAATTGAACCTATATCTTTAATTAATAAAATTATTTAGGTCTCGAACTAGGTCAGCCAATGCTAACCTAACCCTTTAATATGTTAATATATTTTGTGTAGAGGGTTAGTCAAGGCTGGATTTATTTAGTGAAAGCTAAAAAGAGGTTTTGGATTATGTATGGGTTATTTGATGTGGTGAGTTGATTAGAGTAGTGTGTAATAAAGGTATCAAAGCTTATGTAAATGTATAAGAGAGGTTTATATTGGCTTCAAGTGGTGGTATACATGACAATAATCTTGTGAAGCACCAATGGTCTATCCACCCCTTTCCCAGTGCACCCTTTAAGGTGTGTACTTGGAGAGATTAAGACTCAATGGGTTTTTTCAAGAGAGAAAACATCATTAATTGATAAATTTTAAAAATATTATGTGTATACATATTCCCCACTCAAATGTCATCATGTGTCATCTAGTTGTAACACAAGATAGTGCTTTAGGAAAATAACATAACAACACACAATGCTAAGATAAGTAAATTGTAGTAAGAATCAAATAAGATAAAAGAAAGGATTGAATTAAAAAATGCATGCATGTACTTACCTTAATATTTTAGAAGAGGAAAAAAGTGAGAGAAATGTGAAGGTGTCCAATGTAAGGAATATTAGGCAAACCTATAAAATAAGCAAAAAATATTTTTTTACCAAATATACATGTAATATGTGGAATAATTCTCTATGACATCAATATTTTAGAACATATTTTGGTTTAGAAAAAAGAGATATTAGAAATAAATTTATGGGAAAAAAATGTAATTTGATTGTAAATAACTGATAGGTAAATAATTATTAATGGTAAATATAAATCAGGTGAAAATTAATTCATTTGTTACTTTTACTATTCTAAGAAAATATTACTTTGAGAGACTTAGTTGAGCCTAGAGAGTGGCCGTGATGAGGAGATGACAACTACAATGTGGAGGATGCCTAGCAGTCACAATGAGTGTAGTATAGGTAAGTGAAGTATTAATTTCATATTTTTGAGTAATATTAATAGAAATTAAACTAGATGCATAAAAATATATGTTAGGCAAAATTTAGATACTGAAAATGACCCTAAGAAACTTTTAGGTAGACTAGGGGTAGAATGGGGTACTGTGTAGGAAAGGATCAGACAAATAAATTCCCATGGAATTTATGGAAAATGGTTGAAAAGTTGTCACAAACTAAGAACAGAGTCATCCCTACCAACTTAGTTTAAAAGGAGAAATAAATCAATGTGGTTGACTGCATAGTAGTGGTCCAGCTTAGTATAGTTGGGGGTGGTTGACTACATAGTAGATGACCAATCCAGTTATAAACTAAGAAATGGATGACATAGTACCTTCTAGCCAATGTAATATATAATATTTTATTGCTATAGTCTATTAAAGGAGGTTGACTACAAGATAGAGGGCTGATAAATTTTTTTAGATCTAAGAAAGGGTTGATTTAGTATTAAATAGGTTAATTATGTTTATAGGAATGTGATGACTATATAACAGATGGTTGATGTAGTATAATAAATTGGTGATAGGGATAAATTAGTATCAAATAGGTTGATTGTGTAGGAAAAGGTAAAAAAAATAAAAAAAGGATGATGAAGTAGTTAATTTTTAGTATTTTTAGAGTATTTAAGAATGTATTTTATTATTATGACATAAAAATCTAATACATTCTTTATTGTTTGAGATTTTGTAGAGGTGAAAAAGATTTTGGTCCTAGTGGATGCTTCCTAAATAACATATTTGTTAGAGAATTTATCAGATATAGATCAAGATTGATTGGTTTCTTTAGGTTTTGGAGGCATCATGGAGATGAGGAGGATCCAACTAAGTGTTAATCTCATTGTCATATTCCTAGGAACATGGGAGTGACTGACCAACACTTTCTGATGGGAGGTGGAGGGGGACACTATAAAGGTGGGAATCATCTTTGAGGATGTTCATGCCTTGTTTATACTTATTATCATAGGGTCTATGATTATATTTGATATAGTAGAGGTGGAGGATGAGAGACAAACCCTATTCTAGTGGGTGATAGGCTCAGACAGGATTTATCTTACTTTGTGTGTGATCTTGTTTGATGTTTATATCTCAGCCATTCTAAATATCTAGAAGGCCTTGATAGGACTTATGATAGAATGACTTTTATGTTACAAGTTAGATGGGAAGGTACCACTATACATGATAGCATTATATCAATCTATCTTGGAGTATGGTGCCTTATATAATATTGGTTATGTCATTTAAATACAACTCATGCATGATATGTATTAGATGTTGACCCAAGGATAGAAGATGATGGGCCTTATCATTTTGTTGAGCACATAGATCTATGAGAGATACCCTATATATCAATGACTAAGTTCTCCCATACGGTCAATGATAGGATACCTCAAGTTGTAAGTGGAGATAAGATCATGTAGTGTGTGTCATGCCACATATTCCATCTTTGTAGATTGTTACACAAGGGTAGATAGTGCATCATCCTTAAACCGACATTGTTTCCATATGGTCATCTTGGGTGACTAGTTTGGCATGTGTTTGAATCATGGTACACTATAATTCATGGGTGAAGCCACATATAGTAGCTCACATTATTAGGTATATAGACGTACCACATATAGTGGCCCCTCTAGTAGTGCCTACATATTGGGTATGACATGATAGAGAGTTGAGAGGGAGAGGAGGCGTAGGGGTGATAGTTGATATACTTGTGATTATTCCTTGGCATGGGAGACAATGTATAAGGTAGATGTGATAGTAGGAGGAGGTAAGGCTTGGTGCTTAGGATATTAAATATGTTGATGTTAAAGGTGAGTATGTGGTATTAGAGCCATAATAGGGGAAATAGTGGTTACCCTAATCTCATCAAAGATGAAGTAAATATTGATGAGAGGATACATAGGCATGAATAGTTAGATAAGAGGATTTTGTTGTGGCTACAGGACATAGTTGGTTGATAGAGAGGCCATTGAGTAGAGGATTATGATGGGCTTGGGTGGTGACTCCTATTTTACCAAACATACCTCCATTATTATTTATATAATAGAGATCCATTATCTTTATAAAAGGTAGTCCTACCTTCATAGTCTTCTAAAGATAAATATTTATGTGTTAAACTAAACTTGAAATCTAGAAAACATATGAACATGATTTGTTTATGTGGAATAACCTAGTAATGTTATTCAAAAGCAATATATGTATAGATATTGACTCATTATGGTCTTTGGAAAAACTATTTGAAGAAATTTTTTGGTAAACTTGTTGAAAACTATGGTTAACGAGATTTAGTCTTTAGAAATTTTGTTCAGAAGCCTATCTTTAACAACTTTTATCACTTTACACCTATATAAAATTTGGCATGAATTTACACTTCAAAGTTTTTATTCATAGGTCTTCTTTGGGAGAATTATTTGTAATTTATATTATTGGATTGGATTTTCCATTTATCCTTTGGGACCCAATTTTTCCAAATTTTTACAATTTAATTAATTTTGGTCTTTAGAGGATTTGTTGGAAAAAACTCTTCGATAAAAATTACTTGGCACAAAACTAGCCTTTGGTGAAAGTGTTTGGAATATTTATTCAGATGAAGTATTCAAAGGAAGCATTTGGCATATACTTGAAACATCATACATATTGCAGAGGATCTCTACCCCTATGTATGGATGTCCATCCATGAGACCCGATTAGGGGACATTATTGGTTGTACCTAGACCACATTGTTATTATGGTGATAGGCCATAAGGTAATGCCCTTATGCGTCCCCAAGTGTATTCCTAACAAATTGTCAGATCAAGAAATTACTACCACTTATGGTGGGTAATAGATGAGGAAATAAATAAGAGAAATAATAACTACTTTCATCGATCCCACCTCAATATTGGTATAATGTTATTCATGAATCCTAAACATTTATATGAAGCTAGTAGGTATAGGGATTATTACTCACTAGCTACACTACAACACAAGGACTAGGATCCACATAGCCAAGTATATAAAAACATCAAGGTCCTCTATATTACCTATCACCATGATCCTTATGATCATTATTTATTATTTCTCAACACTAACTATGATGCCCAAGTTAAGGAATGGGCACTAATAGTCAAGATAATTGAAGTCCTCTTGAAAATCATTCAAGGGAAGCATTCTATCTCAATTTTAGATGCACAAAATAAACTACCACCATTTGGAGGATGGGATACCTCAGATTTTCAGGTCAATATGCCCTCTTAACTATCAAAATATCAAGTTAAACCCACACAAACACCACCTATAACACTAAACATTGTAAAGAAGGAGCCTAGAGTCCATGATACTTTACTTAGGGATCATAAGATGACCCCATTAATCTTGATTCTTTCAATTCTGAGGGACCTACCCATCCAAGTGATAAATTAATCCAAGATACTACTATTATGGTTACATCAACCACAACTACATAAGAGATACCTTCCATAACTAGGAAAATAACTATATGTTCCAAGAGAAGGTTGAGGGCTCATCCCCCTCCATAGAGTGTAGTTATCAAGGTACCATTAGCAGAAGCAACATTTTTAGAGGATTTTGGAGGTGAATCCATGGATGAGGAGGATTAAATTTAAAGAGATAAGATCTTGAGCATCCAAGATACAAAGGGGAAAACACCATTACATGAAGAACCATTAGGTGAGAAAGCACCTCCTTAAAAATCCAATACTCCTATAGTATCTTATGTTTCTCCTTTTACTATTATTTCATTTAATTATATGTCCCTCAGTCCTAGTGGTACCCCTCTCATTTTGGTACCCAAGGTAGAGGTTATTTATTCTCATCCAAGTGCCCAACCAACTCTATTTTCTCCCAAGGTAAAGGATACGTCCTTTACCCTTAATTTTCTTAATCCCCTATCTATTCCACCTCCTCCAATTACATATTCTATGTCTATTCCTATTATTTCTACTATGGTTTTTGTAATCCAAGAATCCAAGAAGGGTGGTTAAATCATATGTTAGCTTCACAATGAAAATGAAATCAAAATGAAAATAAACACACTAACATGCATAACACTATGTTTCCTAGATCAAAGGTAGGAGCATGGTGACGAAACACAAATGAATAAATAAAAACTAAAAATATAAAAAACTCACATAATTCCTTACCAATTCCTTGAATTCTCTAAGAGGTCTTTTCATTTGGATTTCTTGGATTGTGATCAAGAAGTATTCATTAATGGGGATTGGATATCTCCATCTCCTCTTCGAACCATGGTTTGATTGGATTTGGCTTGGCTCAATTTTGGCATTATCACACTATGTAATTTGCTTCATTCCCTAAATCCTACATTATAACATTACTATGTCCAAGCTCTCTGAATGGAAGGGAAAATGGTTGTATTTATGGGTTTTGAAATCAACTTAAAATGAGGTAAATCCTAACCTATGTTAGCTTAATTAATCCCAGTAGAGTTAAAAGGTGTCAAAACCTCGAGATTATCATGGAATAGGTGTGATTTGAGATATTTTGGATTTTGGACAACTCACAAAAGCTAATGATGAAAACCTAACATATTTTTTTATTTTTAGATTTTATTTTGGATAATTTAGTTAATTACTCAAAGATGAATTTTTAGGATATCATTAGGATTTTCATGTTAATTAATCCCTTTTAGGATTTTAAATATTTTCCAATTTTTGATTTAATTGATTTGATCATTTGCTCCATTTAATTGATTTTTTTGGCCAAATTGATTTAATTGCATATGATGAATACAAATTTGAGATGTTTATAAATTCTTAGACTAGATGTTCAATGGTTAGTAAGACACTAGAAAAATGCACATAATAGTTCTAGTTGTCAAAACACCTTAGGATCCCTATCAAACCTTGAGTTTATTTGACCACCTAGTTGGCTACCTCATCAACCTAATAACTTAATGTTTTAACCAACCCATTTTTACTTAATTTGACCCTTTTTCCCTTGGACACTCAATTTCCAATGGTCAAATTAACCAATAATGATTATATTGATGATTAATGGTTAGATCCTTAGAATATTGACACATCACTAGTTATGTGTGAGATAATGAGGCATAATTTAATATGTTCACCTTATGTGGTGCTAACGAACTTCTAGGAATCATGATCAATAACCTCACCCTTTAGGGAAGCTTCCATCGTCCATCTCTCTTTCCCTATAAAAGGAGTGGATTAGGAGGTGAAATGGATCCATGTTCAAGCTATCAAATCTTCTTACACATATGTATTCAAGTCTTCTAGCATCCAATCTTATTTAGTATCTCAACAATAGAGAAAGAGACTTGAACCTCTACTAAATTTTCTTTTGAGACCAAATATACTATTAATTATATAAAAAATGCTTTATCCTTCCACTATCAAATATAGATCAAGCTAAAAATATATTCTACTTATTCTTTGTTTTATTTAGCTTTCTAACGTCCCTAAACTGATCATACCTATTTACACCTTGTTTTCAAAATCCCATATCCTTAATATAACCATTATTTGACCACCTACCTATTTTTCAACTCTTTTATGAGTATCTTTAAAAACCCATAGGCAACTACTGATGGTTACCCAACTACTAACGATCACCCCAAACCACTGATAGTTTACCCAACTACCGATGGTCATCCCAACCATCAATGGTTGACTTAACCATTGATTGTCACTATGGCACAAAAAATATCAAGTTATTTTCATCCCCTTAACCCCAAAAAAACCTAACATTTTGTGTTTCTACCTATTTATAAACTCTTTTCTAAATTTTGGAACCTAAATTCACCAACCTTAGCATGAGTATTGACCCACTTTTACTATATTTATTCATTTTATTTAACAATAATTTTACTTTCTTATTTTATTGTATTTAATTTACTTTATACAATTACATTAATTTTATCATTTCCAACTTGATTGTTATCAACAGTGTATTGACAACCTCCTAGAAAGCTTATGCTTCTTAGATCTAGCTCACGCTAGGCAGTACACTTAACTATATTGTTAACAACCCCTTTTGTTAGTGATTTATTATTTGTAGGTTATTCCTTCCTAGCCAAAGAAGAGTTCTCCATCTTCATCTAGATTATGCTCACATCACCAATTAGGTATTTATACCACACCCTTATTACTAGTTTCTTATCTTCTTCCAAATTTAAGAAATGGGTAGAAAATAAGAGAAACATTTTAGCATGCTTGATGGGACCTAGAATCATCTAGGTGAACTTTATTTCTTCCTTTATTATATGCTCATTGATCAAAATCTGAAATTTATTTTGGCATAAAATAAACCCTTTGCATTATATTGATTGCTTACTTGTTTTAGTTCATTTAGTGACTTAAAGGCAAAGTAATTAATCATAGTTCACTCTTATTATCATACACTTTTACCAAACCACATAATTAATCAACACATAAAAATAAGCTTGAGACAAGTCCTAACTAGGACTTCATCACCTAACTGTAAACCTTTCCCTTTTCTAACAATTCTACTTGGAGGTCATTACCAACGGGAGAACCAACTCAGCTCTCTGGTTGAGTATAAACTCTAAAATTTAGTATATTTCAACTAAGCACCTAACACCATTATTTATAAAGTGTTTAAAGTGAGGGGTGGCCTGAATATCACCATGTAATAAAGTTTAATATATATTCTCTCTTCAAAACCTAAACACAACCTAAAACCAACCTTAGATTTCTTCTTTTTACCTGATTTACAAGCCAAATTTCTTTTTCACACTTTTTAAGGCACAAGCCAAAAGTGATCTAAAAAGAATCCTAATTTTAAATTAACTTTTAGTGTATGTTTGGATTGCCTTGAGTTCTTTTCTTTTTATTAATTTTTATTTGAGGTGTGAGTTATCATGATTTCTTTCCTATTTTCTCATATAGTCTTTACTAGATAGTAGTTGAGAAATCAAACCAACCAAGGACCACCTTCCTCTTCCTCTTCCTCCTCTATGGAGTATACTTCAGATGTGTAGGTTTATCCTCCTCATTCTCCCCCTCATACCATGCCTTAGTTGTTGAGGGTGATGCATATTTTTCCACATTCCTTGATAACAAACCCATAGCCCACTAATAATACCATAACACCTTATCTCACCGCACCTCTACTTCTTTGGTTCCTCCCATAGATCAAACCTTTTGTATGCCTCCCCCTTTTATGGTTTGTGTTACTTCTACCCAACCTTTGATCACCCAAGCCTATTCTTCTACCAATATCCCATCCACTACCACCTCTGAAACCAAAACCAACATTCTAACTAATAATCAAACCCCACCTACACTAACCAACACCTCCAATGTAGGGGAAACCTTAATTCTTATTATTTATAACCCACATACCATGGGGATATATTCTATCCCTATTTATGTTTGAAATATTGTCATTGATGTCAAAGGTCTAACATTATTGGTGGCAAAGGCCCCATAGCATTTAATGTCTAAAGGTGTTTTTAATGTTCATATTTTGGCTAAAGTGTGTTAATATTTATTAAATATTAATGAATATATTTTTGGTTTCATAAAGTCAAAATAGGTCCCATGAAGAAGTCAAAGAGTTATGAGGTAAAGACAAAAAATGGAAAGGATGCATTTTCCCATAAAGGGTCATCTTGAAGAATTCAAATTTTCACCAAGTGAAGACAAAAGAGGGAAGGGTGTATTTTTCCATGAAGAATCACCTTGAGAGATTTGAAGAGTCACCATGAAGAATCACCTTAATGAATTTTCTCATGAAGGGTCACCATGTCACTTTTCAAATGAAAGGATTTGAAGGGTCTTGAAAGTTTGGTGTCATTTTTCATGTGGATTGAAGAGTCACAAAGGGTGAATGCTAAAGGTCATTTGAAAAGATATAAAAGGAGGATTGTGAAGACATTTTAAAATATGCAAGTGTGTCCATGGTATTTAATTGTTTTATATAATATAAGAGGAGAGAATAGAAAGAGATATAGTAGAGTTATATCATTTATTGAGAAAGAAACATTGAGAGATAGTTGTGTTTTACATAAGTGGGGTTGGTGCTCTTATGAGTTGGTGATCACAAGTAGTTATTGTGTTGGTGCTTGACAAATGGGTTGGTACTCCTATAATTTGGTACTTCAAAACTTTATAATTTGAGTTATTACTCATTCATATACTTGAGATTATTCTCCATGGTTTTTCCCACATTGGGTTTCCATAAAAAAATCTAGTGTCTCTCTCTCTTGTGTGGTGCATGTTATTATTTCAGTTTTATTGCATATCTTGAATGTATGATTAAGTGGTTAAAGAAAATAAAATAGATTAAGTAAAAGTTTTAAAAGATATATGACATTATTATTCACCCCCCTCTCAATATATCCTATGCTTAATAATTGGTATTAGAGCAGGTTCTTTTAGAAAGAGTTTAATATCTTGAAGGTAGATCAGGGAAAACATGATGGCTAGATCACATGAAGGTCTTGTTACAAATAAGGAAACTTTTTTTTATGGGAAAAATCATTATTTTTGTAGAATAAGGATTAGGTCTTACTTGATGGCCCTTTGATTCAACATTTGGCAAGTAGTGATGGAGGAATACGAAGAGCCACATACACTTGTAACTACTTTTATAGAAAAGAAGGAAATTTAAAATAATGCTAAAAATTTAAATGCTATTTTATGTGGTTTATGTGAATCATAATTTCATAAAGCTATGCAATGCAAATATACACATTAAACTTGGGTAAATCTTGAGAATATTTACAAAGGTGATCGAAAGGTTTAACAAGCTAAGCTCTATACTTTTAAAAGATAATTTGAAAGTTTGAATATGGAAGAGGAAGAAAATATAACAAGTTATCTTTTAAAGGTTGATCAAATAGTTAATCAAATTCAATGTCTTGGAGAAAAGTTAGAAGATTCAGTGGTGGTATAAAAGGTTTTGAGATCTCTACCATTGAGATATGATGCAAAGGTTTTTGAAATTGAGGAGATGAAGGATCTAGCCAAGCTAAATATGGATGAACTACATGGTATTATTATGGCATATGAGATGTAGACCAAATAAGAGAAACCCTCAAAGAGGGAAGCTAATTTCAAGACAACAAAGAAATATAAGGCTAAGATTCAAGAATCAAGTGATAGCTCTAGTGATGAGGAAGATGACAATGGAGCTCTATTCATCTGCAAGCCTAAAATGGGTACAGGTAAATATCAAGGAAAGTTACCATTTAAATGTTTTAAATGTGGTAAGATTAGACATTTTGTAGCTAAGTGACCAGATAAGAATAATGGTGATAATTAAAAAAGAAAGCCTACATACAAGAAGAACTTCAAAGGAAAATTTAAGAAGGGATTTGAGAAGAAGAATTTATATCCTAAATATCCTAGCTCATCCAAAGATAGTGGAGTCAGTGACTCAAATGAAGAAGAGATTCTATTCATGACCATACATGAAGATGCCTCTATAAGCAAAATTATAGATGATCATGAAGAATAACATGATGAAGTTGAGGTGAATCTAGAAGAAGAACTCATTTGTGCCTTAGAATAATTAAAATCTCTTGAGAATAAGAATCAAAGATTGAAGCTCCAAATCAAGAAAAATGAAAAGGAGTCAAAGAAAATAATTGAAGATCTGCAAGAAAACATTGAATAAGCCAAAAAGATTGAAGAGGATCTAATAGCTCAATTACAAAAAGTAAGTGAAGAATGTGAAAAGTATGTTGTTGAAATTACCTCTTTAAAAGAAGATATCAAGAAAACAAATAAATCAATTAATGATAAAGCTGTCAATGATTCAAAATTTGAGAATAACACTAACATGTTGAATAAGATATTAAAAATTAAAAAATTGATATCAAATAAGATAGGTATCAGATTTGAAAATAAAAAAAGATACATTAAATCCGTTATAAAAGAGGATATAAAAAGGGAAGAGGTTAAGAATATAGAGGACAACTCAAACAAAGAAGGCTAGAAGGAACACAGATATTAAAGACAACTAGGTTAAAGATACACAAATCAAAACAAGTTCTATTTTCATGGTTATTTTTTTTATTATAATGGTTATGGTCATAAGAAAATAGAATGTTGGAAAATAACTAATAATTTTAAAAACAAGGAGAATGAAACTAATGAAAATTCAATTAGAAGACAACTATTTTTATCCTTTATAAAGTTGATGAAGAGGCCATAGTATGTTACAAGTGCAATAATTTTAGACATATAGCCCAACATTACAGAAGCATGTTTGAGTTAGTCAAGGACCAGATTTTCAAGGCTCCATTCATCAAAAAGAATGTTTACATAGATTCATCATAGAAGAAATAACATAAAAAGGCTATGTTAATCTAGACAACATTTCATGCAAGAAATGAAGAAAAGCCATGGTTCATTGATAGTGGATGCTCAAGGCACATGATAGGAAAAAAGAAAAAGTTCATAACTCTAAAGAAGATCAATGGTGGAATAGTAAAACTTAGAGACAATACCATTGCTAGAATAGCTAAAAAATGTACATTAAGTTTGGATAATGGTAGAACTAAAACTATAAATGTTCTATATGTAGAAGGTCTTAAGCATAATATGTTGAGTGTAAGTCCAATATGTGATCAGGGACACACAATAACGTTTTATGAAGAAGATTGTAAAATTAGAAGAAAATATTTAGATGTGTTGATTACAAATGATCAAAGGATAAAGAATAATTTATATATGTTATTATATATCAAATTTCAAAGATGTTTTTTGAGTCAAGTTGAGGAAAGTTAGTTATGGCACAGGAGAATGGGACACATAAATTTTGACAATCTTGTCAACATCAACAAGAAGCAAGTATTTAGAAATATTATAAAGATTACAAAGCCCTCCAACATGCTTTGTGAACCATGTTAGCATGGTAATCAGGTTAGAATATGGTTTAAGACAAAATAATACTTGACCACTTAGATGTTAGAGATTGTTCACACTGATTTATGTGGACCTACCAAAACTCAAAATACTCAATGTGAGAAATAATTCATGTTGCTTATTGATGATTTTACACTTATGACTTGGGTGATATTTTTGAAGAAAAAATTAAAATATTTTATCCACTTTAAAGCATTCAAGGATTTAGTTTAGAATGAAACTGGTTTGAAGATTAAGTGCCTAAGATCATATCGAGGAGGAAAATTCATGTCAGATAAGTTTATTGAGTATTGTGAAGACCATGGGATAAAAAGACATTATTTATTAGCCAAAAATCAATAACAAAATGGAGTAGTTGAGAAGAAATAACAGTTCAAAATATGGTGAGGACAATGTTAAATGAATCCAAGATATCAGATAAATATTGGAGAGAGGCAGTAGGCATAGTAGTGCATATCTAGAATAAAGCATTGTTGAGAGCTAACACCAACTAGATTCCATATAAGCTATGGAAAGACAAAATAGCTACTATTGATTATTTTAGAGTTTTTGATAGTAGATGATTCATAAAGAGAACTGATGAAAAAATACATAAGTTTGAATCTAGAATAGATGAAGGTATATTTCATAGTTATTCTTTTAAAAGTAAAGATTATAAATGTTATAACAAAAGATCCAAGAAGATAGTTGAAAGTGTAAGTGTCAGGATAGATGAAGATGTAGCATAAAGATCCAGTGATCTAATAGACACTTCTAAAATCATTGAAGAATAAGATTTTGAAAATTTTGATGAAGACGAGAAGGAGCAAAAGGACACCAAAACCCCATCCAAGTATGTCCAAAGAGATCATAATGAGAGTGACATCATCAAGAACATAAATAAAGGAGTTAATACAAGAAGGATGATGGTAAGTGAATTTGACAAAATTAAATTTTCTTTGTTATCCAAAATTTAGCCTAGAACTTTTTTAGAAGCTAGACATGATGAGCATTAGGTTAAAGCAATGGATGAAGAATTGAATCAGATAGAAAAATTTGATACTTGAGAACCAGTACTTAGACCAAAAGATCAAAATGTGACAGGAAAAAAATGGGTATACATAAATGAGTTGAATGAATATGGTGAAGTTACTAGGAATAAATCAAGGTTAGTATGTAAAAGATATGCTCAAATTGAGGGTATATATTTTGAAAAAACCTTTGCACCAGTGGCAAGGATAGAGCCTATTATAATGTTTATTGCATATGCATTGTTTAAAATTTTCAAAGTTTTTTAGATGGATGTCAAGTCAACTTTTATAAATGGGAATATAGAAGAAGAGGTCTACATTAAGCATCCTAAGGGATTTCTTCTCTCAAATGATAGTAATCATGTATGTAGATTGAAGAAAACACTATATGGATTGAAATAAGCTCCCAAATCTTGGTATGAAAGACTTGATAAGTACCTATAGGATCAAGGTTTTGAGAGAGGTTTTGCTGATAGTAATCTCTACATCAGAATATAAGGTGAGAATTAGATGATTATTATGGTATATATTTATGACATAATATTTGGAGGAAACATTAAAAATATGACAAAAGAATTTGAGATGTTTATGCATGGAGAATTGTCATTTTTCTTAGGGTTGCAAATATTTTAGTCATATAAAGGAATTTTCATATCTTAAAATATATATGCCAAGGAAATGTTGAAAAAATTGGTTTTGAGGATTGTGCACCAGTTGGCACACCAATGGGTAAAGAGAAAAAAGTAAGGATGAATATTAACCTATTAAAGATCAATATTTGTATAGATATATGATTGTTAGTCTTTTATATTTGATAACATAAAGGCTAGATATCATGCATGTAGTAGGCATGGTTGTGAGATATCAGGTAGCCACAAAGGAGAGCCATGTTCAGTTAATGAAGAGAATATTTAGATATGTCAAGGGGATACTAGATTATGGATTATGGTATGCCATAGGTAGAGATTTCACTTTGGTTACTTATACAAATTTAGATTGGGTAGATTTTCTGGATGACAAAAAGAGTACAAGTGGAAGAGCTTTCTTTTTTAGTGATAGCTTAGTATCTTGGCTAAGCAAGAAGTATAACTCAATATCACTTTCTACAACTGAAGTAAAATATATTGTAGTAGTGTTGTGTTGTACTCATGTGCTTTGGATGAAGCAAACTTTAGAAGACATCAAGGTAAAATATGATGAACCTATCTCTATTTTTTGTGACAAAACAAGTGTTATTAATATTTCTAAGAATCTAGTGAAGCATTCAAGAAGAAAATAGATTCCTATTATATGTCACTTCCTATGAGAATAGGTTGTAGATCAATAGGTTAAGTTGGAATATATCAGTACTATAGAATAGATTTCAGATATTTTTAGAAAGGTACTACCAAAGGACACATTTGAGTATTTGTGAGAGAAGTTGGGAGTAATTTCTTTTACTTCTTGTCATAGAGGTTCAGCATCAGTTGAGAGGGAGCTAAGTGTTAGATCTAGGATAGAACCTTTGCCATTAATGTCAAATGGAGAGAAGTATAGAAAAAGGTACAATAATAGGTACATGAATAGGTAAAAGATGCTATAGTAAGGGGGAGTTACAATATGTTTTTTGTTGGTAGTATGTGTAGGTTGGCATGTGTAGTATAGGTTTCAGGATGTGGAAGTTTTAGTTTGAGGTTGCCATCAATGACAAAGGGGGAGATTGTTAGAAATATTTTTATTAATATCAAAGGTCTAACATTGTTGGTGATAAAGGCCCCATAGCATTTAATGTAGACATGTGTTTTTAATGTTCATATTTTGGCTAAAGTGTGTTAATATTTATTAAATATTAATGAATATATATTTGGTTGCATAAAGTTAAAAGAGGGCCCATGAATAAGTCAAAAATCGATGAGGTAAAGACAAAAGAGGGAAAGGATACATTTTCCCATGAAGGGTCATCTTGAGGAATTCAAAGGATGACCAAGTGAATACAAAATATGGAAGGGCATATTTTTCCATCAAGGGTCACCTTGAGGAATTTGAATAGTCACTAGATAAAGATAAAATGGGAAAGGACACATTTTATCATGAAGGGTCACCATTTGAATTTTCAAATGCAAGGATTCGAAGGGTATTACAAGTTTGGTGCCATTTTTAATGTGGATTAAAGATTCATAAAGGCTAAATGCCAAAGGTCAATTGGAAAGATATAAAAGGTGGCTTGGGAAACCATTTTAAAATATGCAAGTGTGTGTATGGTTTTTAATTATTTTATATAAGAAAAGAGGAGGGAATAAAAAGAGATATAGTAGATTTATATCATTTGTTGAGAAATAAACATTGAGAGATAGTTATTTTTTACATAAGAGGGCTTGGTGCTCCTTTGAGTTGGTGCTCACAAATAGTTATTGTGTTGGTGCTCGGTAAAGGGGTTGGTGCTCCTTCAAGTTGGTGATTATGAAATTTTTAATTTGAGGTGTTCTCATTCATATACTTGAGATTGTTCTTCATGGTTTTTACCACATTGATTTTCTACATAAAAATATGGTCTCTCTCTCTCTCTCTCTCTCTCTCTCTCTCTCTCTCTCTCTCTCTCTCTCTCTCTCTCTCTCTCTCTCTCTCTCTCTCTCTCTCTCTCTCTCTCTCTCTCTCTCTCTCTCTCTCTCTCTCTCTCTCCCTCTCTCTCTCTCTCTCTCTCTCTCTCTCTCTCTCTCTCATGTGGTGCATGTTATTATTTAAATTTGATTACAAATCTTGAATGTATGGTTAAGTGGTTAAATAAAATAAATTAGATTAAGTAAAAGGTTTTAAATATATATGATATACTAATTGACCCCCCTCTTTGTTATTCCCATGCTTAACAATTTACACCATTCCTCTTATCACCACCAATAAAGAAATCTCTACCCCTCTTTCAAATTTGGTACTTTCCATACCTCCTACCCTTCCACCTATTAGTACTAGATTCACCACCAAACTTTAACCTACCACTTCAACCATACCTCCAAACCAACCCATGATCATCCCTCAACAAACACCAATGACATCCTACCAATACATTCCTAATCCACAAGGATGCATACCACCTTTTACAAAACCTTTTATGCCCACATACCAATATGGGTTATCATCCCAACCTTCCATGACAACATATGATTATGTGGAACCTTCTCAACCTTTCACCTCTTATCCATATAATATATCCCCCCAACCTCAATCGAACCTACTACCCAACTATGGAGCTTCCCAACTTCAAACACATTTAGTTAAGATGTTAATGGATAAAAAGTATGATCTTGAATCATCTACTTCTAGTGCTCATAACCTTATATCTTATGATCAAATTTGAAATCAATTCAAAAAATATTGGTGTAACCTACTAGCGTGTGATGACTTACATCTTCCATGACCTCATCTATAAAAATTATAGAGGACTATGTGGATGATCTCTTTGGGAAATCCAAATATTGTAAGGACCATCTATATTTCCTTAAAATCATATTTGAATGACTTATCCATTTCCATCTTAGACTTAACCCAAAGAAATGTATTTTTTGGGTTCTTTCTAAAAAGCTCCTTGGTTTCATTGTCTCTCTTAGAGGAATCAAGGTAGACCCTACCAAAGTCAGAGTAGTTTTAAAAATGATAAATTAAACCCACCTTAAATAACTCCATAAATTATAGGGGAAACTCTAATAAATATGTTGATTCATCTCTCAATTATTGGATAGATGTCAACCTTTTCACCATCTTCTTAAGAAAGACACATCTTTCAAGTGGACTAAATACTATTAACAAGCCTTTGATTTACTCAAATAATATCTTCTTTCTACACATTTTTTGACCTCTCCTAAATAAGATCAACCCTTCTACCTTTACATCTCTACCATTGTCCATTCCATATGGGCAATTCTTCCTCACCATGATGAATAGAACAAAGAGAAAACTATCTACTACATAAATCAAACACTTATAGAGTATGAGACTTGGTACTCCCATCACAAGAAACTTTAAGTTAACCTTAATTTTGTGGCTTTTAAGCTTTTTTGTTACCGTATTAATCATAAAACCTATGTCATCACTAACACTAACCCACTCAAGTACATGCACTCTAAACCATTAGAGCCAATGTAGGGATAAGTGGATCATGATTTTAGCTAAGTTTAATCTTGAGTTCCTTTAGAAAAAGTCAATTAAAGGGAAAGTTATTGCTAATAAAATGGTTGAAGCTCCTCTACTTGAAAAACCAACCTTGTCCTCTTGCATCTATAAATGAGTCCATCATGAATCTTTCTCAAGAGGACCCCCACCTACCAAATGACCATGTTCTTTGATGGATCCAAATACCAATGTGGTGGGGGTGTCAGAGTTATTCTCATTCCCCTTGATGGTGAACCTCTTCCTCTTTCCTTTAAAATTGAATTTGAAAGCACCAATAATGTAGATGAGTATGAAGCCCTAGTCATAGGTATCCCAAACTACTCTAGCCTTAGGAGATAAGACAATCAGTGTCTTTAGAGATTCCCAACTTTTTGTCAACTAGGTTAATGGATCTTACAAATGTTAGAATGATGTTTTAATAAATTATAAACAACTCATAGATGTACTATTAACATCATTCAATCATTACCATATCTAGTTAGTTCCATGATATACTAACAAATTCATTAATACAATATCTTCCCTTGCTTCCCAAATCCCATCTCAACCTTATAACTCTAAACTCTTTATTACCATCCACAATTTTATCACACCATCTTATATCCATTGTAACCTTCCTACCATTTGTAGTGTAGACACATCTCTATTAGATAGTTGGTACAAACAAACTTTTGATTACCTCAACCATGATATTGTTCCTCTCAACATCTCCTACAATTCTTGAATAACCTTTGTTCAGAGTACCTCTCATTACACCATAATAGGGGGAATCCCTTTACAAATGTAGCTTTGATAGCCTCCTTCTCTGCTATTTTCACAATCATGAAGATTCCCATGTCATCAATGAAAGTCATGATGGAATCTATGGGGGAAACTTTAGTGGTTTAGTTTTTTCTAAATGCATCCTTCAGCTTGGCTATTATTGGCCCACCCTTAACCAAGGCTATTGTGATTATGTAAAAAAGTGTGTTAAATATCAGTAACATGCAAATTTAGACCATTCACCTACCCATGTCCAATAAGTATCCAAAGACTTGGATATTCTCATAATGGGGCCTAGATATAATTAGGGAAATCAATCCTCATTCATCAAAATGCCACTAATTCATCATTTCTACCATCAATTATTTCACTAAGTGGGTGAAATCCATTCCTCTTATCTCTATCAAAACCAAAAAAATTGTTGACTTCATCAACCATCACATCATCTATCATTTTGGTGTCCCCCATAAGATCAACATCAATAATGGAAAATATTTGAATAAAAAGTAATTCCAAGGTCTTTGTAATTCATTTAGAATTAAATTAATCTTTTCCTCGCCTTATTATCCACAAGTAAATGGATAGGCAAAAACCTCTCACAAAATCCTTAACAAAATGTTGACCAAAGTAGTTAGTTCTTCATGTCAGGATTAGCACTTGCATATCCCTTTTGATTTATGGGCCTATCATACTATAATTTTAACATCTACAAGTGATATCCCTTCTATGTAATCTTTAGATTAGAGGTAGTCTTGCCTTTAGAAGGCTAGATTACCTCCCTTTGCATATATTTGTAGGAGATCATTTTTGAGAGAAATTATCATCAAGAATGACTAGCATGACTTGAGCTACTTGATGTACAGCACTTAGAAGTGATTATCCATCTTCACATCTATCAAGTATGAATAAATAATGCTTATAAAAAACACCTAAAAGAAAGGGAATTCAATATTAGTGACCTCATCTTAAAGGAAAATCAACATGTCACCAACATGGAGAAAAGAAAAATAAGTAAATTTTATTTTAATTATCTTGGACCCTACATCATAACCTATAAGTATGGATTAGGTGCTTATCATTTATCCTCTCTCAAATGCAAACTAGAACCTAAGCCTCTAAATGATTTGCATCTACATTATTTCTTTTGTTAAAAGAGGAATTGAACTCACTTTTTTATCTAACATAAGCTTTTCCATTTATTTACAAGACTTTCACCTTAACCTACCTATCCCTCTCCCTTAGAGGGCAATCTACTACAACACAAAACCATGTGATTAAGCACCATAGTTATAACCTAATACTAAATATGGGTACCATAACTCTACCCATGGCATGGTTCTCATGGATAATTTTCATCTATAATAAGATGGAATCTCATGATATTTTGTTCCTTAAACCCTTCCTTTCACCTACTAGTAACTACTTTGTGCTAAAAAATTTGCCCTCAAAAAGGTAAACCTCTAATCCTAAATAGACTTGTCCATGTCTAAAACATTGCATCAAAAATAGTTTGGGATATCAAAATATTATTTTGGTCACATATTTATAGCATTTTATATTTCTCCTTTAAATGATTGTTGCCCAAAACTCTCTAAATTACTTAAAAGATAGACTAATCCCTTGAAGTATAGCTACCAAACATATAAACCCAAACATAGACCACTCCTTTGAAGGATGGATAAATCAAAGCGTCAAAACAAATCATTTTAAGCTTCCCCCATTGATCATATTCATAACCTATAAAAAAACAATAAATAAAATACCCTATATCAAAATCAGCTATCCCAATAAAGCTACAATCAAATTTCATATCTAGAACTACTATAACTATTAGACTTCTCACATCAATCAGTAAATACCTAGAATAAGAGATGGAACTATGTATTATCACTTTTTGGACACCTATTTAAGGCACAAAATATCCCACATAAGGTTACCTTACCTATCCACCCACTTACCTTTCACTTACCACCTATTTTCCATTTATACCATCTTCATAATCAAGAGATTATGAGCTTACTTAGCACAATGCGATCAAGACACCTTTTGTATCAACCTAAGCATGCTAATGAGAAGCATACGAAAGGTTTAATTTCACTAAAACAATATAACTTTGTGTTTTATTTTGTCCTTACCAATGAAAAGGCATCATGTTTATTTTCTTATCTTTCATCATTGGTTCATGTAGACATATGTCTCATTTATTCATATCAATTTTATCACATTTAGTTTATTATCTAGCTAACTCTATGTGCAATCATAAATCATAAACCATAAATAGAAAAACATACATCAAATCATCATACATCAAAACATCATATCCACATTAAATACCATCACATAATCTTTGATAATCATATCAATAACCATGAACATCAAACCATCCATAAACATCATATCATATCCATGAAAAAGCATAGAACATCATAACCATATTATAAACATCACATGCCTATGCTACTAAGTAAAAAATCTCATAAGGGATTCACATAAGCCATAAACCAAACCATGAACCATAACATGAACATGAATAAACTTAATCATAAACTACGTCATGAAAGATAAATCACATCTATATAATCATCATCATCATCATCATCATCATCATCATCATCATCATATACATCATGTCAAGTAAATAAGACATTTAACAATGTATAAAATCTCTTTCTCATGTACATCTCACGTCATTACCATGTAGGATGCTATCAAAATATTTTACATATATGTTAGATCATATAAAATATCATGCCTCTAGGGCACCACTATGATTGGCCCCTCCTACTCCTACACATGTACTACCAACTAGTGTTGGCCCTCCTAGGATGCCTCCTTATGCACTCACTAAACCCACCCACTAACTTGAAGTTACCAAAACTACCCCAACTATTGAAATAGATCTATATTCACCCCATCAAGGTTCCAATGGATATTATGACAACACTATATCCTCATATTACCTTAACTACTCAACTATATCTTAGTACCATGTAATAGGAATCATCCCAAGTGGTCCTCCTATTGGTCCTGCTATTGCTCCCACCCTTTTTTTTAGGGTATCTCTCTCTTGAGTCACTAAACCAAAGGAGGTCCTCACCTATTTTTTCTCTCCTATCAAGGTTTCAACCTAACCCTATAAAATAACAATCTAGCCCTATAGAGTGGCCACCTATCCCTATAACCCTATGATCTAAGACTATGTAGCTACCAATGTTACCTATGCTTGTCCATCCTGACTACCTTCCTATACCAATACCCCAACTAGATTCACATCCATGGCCTATCAACCCCCATCATCCCATACAAAATAGGTTTCTACATAAAGGGATCGATACCATACCACATATCCATCAACAAAACCAACATCATTAGTCACCACTCTAGTTGGTAGCTCCTCATGATCTAGTACTACATCCTATGGATATGATTTATAAATTATAAACTTTGAATCCTCTCTCTTGTACCTCTATTAAGGATCTAAAATTTCTTGCATGATTCCATACTACCTCCAAACTTTCTCAAATGGGATGAGTTTGGTCTCACCATCTTGCCTCCTATAAATCCACCTCTAAATCTACAAAGATAGAGTGTGATAGTTGTAGCAGGCCCACCTAGGCCAACCCACATATGGCCCCCACACCACATCACTTATAAATAGACCCTCTAAGTCATCTCTAAACTAGTCAATGTATCTAGCACTACCACCTACCTCTGTCAATGCATAGTCTCCCCTCCATCACAAAAAACCCACTATAAAGTGTAACTAGGTGTATCCATCCCATGGTAGCCCTAGTGGCCTCAACACCCTAACGTGCTCATATGCACAATAATGGAGAAAAAAACCAACACTAATACCATATCATTGGTGATCTTAAAATCCCTAGAGCTTTATATAAATTTGGACCAAAAAATAGGAACCTGCCCAAACACTATCCTACCCAAAAACATCTCTACCAACACTCCTAGTAAAAAATAGGGAAATTAACCATTGATCAAATTAGGCAATGTCAAACAAGACACTACCATCATCATCATAATAGTCATCAAACATCAATCCTCTAGATCCCTCTAGTATAATGGCCTATATTTAAATCCACCATAATGCCACTTGGCATGGACCCAATCCTCACCATATAATAGCTCCATATGGTAATCCCTCTCCTCGCTCTTAATGTGGAAAATTGGTTCCCCTCAAATGGGTAGTCATGTAATCCTATACACATCCTCTAGTAGGATTCTAATCTCCCATGTTAGTAATAAAAATGTGTTTATTATTGGGTCCCATATCAATGAGGGCCATGATCATATACACATCCTATGGTAGGTTATGGTAGTGAACCATGGCTCCTAGGCCAACCTCCCCATGTGCCTCCACTCATCCTCAGTCATCCCATCATTAATCTCTATAAAAATGCTAAGGAATTGATCCATCATCTATATTTGGTCTCATTCCTAAAAAATAAAAGTTAGCATGTGTCACCATTACTCATTTATAAATAAACCTTATTTATCAACCTACACTCAAATCTTGAAAACCTATTACATCTACACCATTAACTATAGCAATCAAACAAATTTCATCCAGCTTTGTATGTAAAAATTTTATCCTCATTCCTAAACCTACCAAACTAATACCTAACTCTATTTATAAACCATTATAACATTTCCATCATACTTGAACATCATCCTATATTTTGTATATACATAGAATTTTCACCATTTTGAACCCTTTTAATCATTTTACAAAACATTTTATACTTTTCAAAAATATTTTTCTACACCTTTTAATATCAACCTACCCTTAAAATAACATGACCACTAATGATCAGTAAAACCATTGATAGTCTGGTCACCCTTTCTTATTCAGAAGGTTGACCATTGATAGGTAGATCTAATCATCAACAATCAAGTAGAACCATCGACAGTCACTATGTATGACCATCGATGGTAAAACCCATAACCTATCTTACAAAAATACTCAACAAAATAAATAATTTCAAAAACAAAACTACCTAGAATTATCCAATATCCTATCATTAACCCATAGACTCTTCTAAATTCAAATTTCACCAGTTAAATTTTCATAATTTACAAATATGAAAACCTAGGTCAAAACCTCCCAAAAACCTATCAAACCAACCACAAGCACTCAAATTCAACTTCAACCACAACCAAATCAGCTAAACTATCAATTTTAAAACATCTCCTACCTCATTCCTCAACCACTATTGAGGTCAAAGCTTGTGCCTAGCTACATGGTCATGCCCTCATCCACCCTACATCATTTTTCATCAGTGTTCACCTCCACACACACAATCAACCATTCAATAAATAACACCTAAATCACACACATAGTCAAACAAATCTCCTAGTTAGGTAAAAAATCAACCAAATTACTAGATCACAAAGCACAAAGGTCAAACTTATCAAAAAGTGAAACTATGTTTTTTCACTTTTTATCCATGGATTTTTAGGTTTTCACCTTGACTGTTGATGGTTAGGGAAATTGTCTATGGTTGGCCCTAAGAACCCCTGAGCATCAATGGTCAAGGTCCCACACTTTTTAATTTTAAGCACTTATACCTAAATGCCAAAATATTAGAGATCACCTAATCTCCACCATAATAAAACTTGAACTTTTGGAGATTACCCTTCTCCAACCAATTATTAGACCATGTCCACCTTAATGTTGGCTATTTTTAACCTGAACTATTCATGTGTTTTGCAATGACCTTGAATTAGTCTTTTTGACCATGCTGACCAACCTTTCCATGTTAACCATTCAAATTTGAACCACCTAGTGCATGACTAGACCATTTGTGTTTTCAAGTGAGCACTTCCTACCTCAAATACCCATGAAACATTGACCCTATCTAGAGACTTATAGATTAACTCGATCAGTTATGACCAATGTTATGGATTGATTACCCTATCCCTTGTCCTTATAAAACCCACCTTATTTTTACCAACATTGGAAATATTAGTATGTGTATGATCTTGGCTATCATACTTAGTTTCATTTTGTGTGCATGTTTTCATTTCAAATACCCACCCCTTCTTTTACCACCCAGTAACTCACTATCAATAGCTTATCAAACCCTAACTCAATTTTGGTTTTAACTCATCAACTCTCAATTTGAGGGGGAACACCTCCTTCCATACTCAAGGTAAACAAACATTCAACCAAGTAATCCATTTTTTATTTTGTAGATTATTAATTCAAAGTTTCATAACAAAAAGTGGAAAAATATAGACACTAAAAAATTACACATGATAGTTCTAGTTGACAAAACACCTTAGGACCCCTATCAGACCTTGAGTCTAGTTGACCACCTAGTCATCTAACTCATCAACCTACTAACTTAATGTTTTAAACAACCACTTTTAACTTAATTTTATGGTTTTTTCCTCAGTCACTTGATCACTGATGGTTAACTTAACCATTAATAATTATGTTGACCATTGAATGTTAGGTCCTCACCTTCTTAACACATCACCAACTATGTACAAGATAATGAGGCACAATTTAATATGTTTACCTTATGTGGTGCTAACAAACTTTTAATCATCATGATTAGCAACCTCAACCTCTATGTAACCTTCCATCCTCCTTCTCTCTTTGCCTATAAAATGAGGGGAGTAGCAGGTGAAAAACATCCATGTTTAATCTATCAAATCTTCTTACACATAGGTATTCATGTCTTCTAACATCTAGTCTTCCTTCAACAACTTAGTAATAGCAAAAGAGACTTGAACCTCTACCAATTTTTTTTTTAATACCAAATTACTATTACTCTATGAAAATTTATTCAACCTTCCACTATAAAACATCTAAAAAGCTACAAGTATATTCTACTTATCATTTGTTTTATTCAGATTTCTAACCCCGCTAACCTAATCAAACCTATCTACACATTATTTTTCAACTCCCAAATCCTTAATAGAACCATTATCTGACCACCTACCTATTATGCAACTCTTTTTTGATTATCTTCAAAAAACCAAAGGCAACCTCTAATGATTACCCAACCACTGATAGTTACCCCTAACCACCAATGGTTACCCAACCATCGATGGTTCACCTAACCATTGATGGTCACTATGGTAGAAAATAAAAAGTTATTATTATCCTTTTAACCCCACCCAAACCTAACTTTCTATTTTCTTAGTTGTTTATAGACCCTTTTCTAATTTTCTAAACCTAACTTCACCCACCTTAGCATGAGTATTAACTCACTTTTACTATATTTAGTCATTTTCTTTAACATGCATTCTACTTTCTTATTGTATTGCATTTCATTTACTTTATGAAAGTACATTAATTTTATCATTTACAACTTGATTGTTATCAACAGTGGATTGACAACCTCCTAATCGGTTTATGATTCTTAGATCTAGCTCATGCTAAGTAGTCCACTTAACTATCTTGTTAACAACACCTTTTGTTAGTGCTTTGTTATGTGTAAGATACTCCTTCCTATCCAAAGAGGAGTTATCCATCTTTATCTATTTTATGCGTGCATCACCAACCAAGTATTTCTACCACAACCTTACTAGTAGTTTCTTATCTTCTTCCAAAATTAAGAAATGAGTATAAATTAAGAGAAATATAAGTCATTGGTGGCCACTTTTAGGTGTTTATAGTCTACCCGTATTTAGGAAGGTGTTACAAGCTATAATCATAGTAACTCTTCTCAAAGAATAAAAAAGTTCTTTATGATTATGAATTTGAAGATAATGGATGAATTTTAGGGTTCCCCCTTGAGGGAGTGGTTGGAAAAAGGGTTGGTAAATGGTCTTTAAAAATAAGAAAATGACTGGACCAAATAGATGATAACATAATGATTTGCCCAAAAATGGGTAGAATCATTGCGAATACAAATGGGAAGGTTTACAATGGTTTCCCCAAAGGTGGTTATAATAATTAAGAATATAGGTGGGATAGTTTACAATGGTTTGCCCAAAGGTAGTTATAAGCATTATACCCTGATAGTGGCAAACATGATATGATAACATAATGATTTTCTCAAAGGAAATTAGAATCATTGGGAATATAGGTGGGATGGTTTATAATGATTTTCCAAAAGGTGGTTATAAGCATTATGCCCTGATTATGGAAAATAATATTGATGGTTGATGATGGTAAATATGATGATGACAAATTGATATAGAGGATAAAGATGAACTAGGACAACCTACTAGTAAGGATATACTCATCCAAACTAAAAAAGGTTGAAATTCTTTTATTATTTAATTACTCTATTTAGGATATGATTTGGAGTAAATTGGTATTGTTGTTGGTGTCAATGCCAAGGAGATATTTAAGTTGCATTATTATGTAGGTGTGTTAAATCTAATTTTTGATTTATCACATGATGATAGGAATCATGATAGAACATCATGAAGACTTGGACAAAATATGCATAAGGATTAACTCCCATGATCTAATATTAAATTAAAAATAATGAACAAATGATAAAAGCTATGATGGAAATGTTGATACATGAATATGGATGTATTCAATAATAAGTGTGAAAGGAATCACCCAATGAATGCACGTAGATTGAATTGAGGTAATAATAATTAAAGTAAAAAAAATAGGAACACAAACAAATAAAAAAACAAAAAATATTGAAAAGCAAATGAAAAAATGATGATAAGTCATAATGTTAGTATAAACAACATGACAACAATAAGATGGTGAGCATTACCCTTAGAAAATAGGTGAAAACTTAACAAAAAATAATATGGGGGAATAAAATAAAAGGAAGGGGTGGTTGAGCTATCTCTAGATGCACTAGGAAAGTGGATGCTACCTATATAGTAATATTGTTGTAATATCTAACAAAAATGTAGGCCAAATGTAGTTCTCCCAGAATATGGGATAGAAGAAAATGATAATGATAAAAAACCAAACATGATGGATGTGATACAAGATTAGGAATGAGCTCATAAAACTGTGAGAGCATGGGATAAAAAGTTAAAAAGGATGGGGAAACTAAGTGACAATTGATTTTTTGTGACTTAGTGAGGATCTCAAGAATCCCTAAGGGAAAGAAGTGATAAATGTTTCTAGCTTTTTCTAACTTTATTTTGCATTTTTTTTGGGAATTTTAGAATATCTCAACTCAATCGAGAATGATGAGATACTAAATGGTCCAATCTCATAAAATGGTGAGAGTGTGGAAAACTTGAAAAGATGATCACAAAATGGTGAGATCATGATGGAAAATGGGAATTGATCTAACCTCAATAAGTATTAATCATCACCAATATAGTCCTAAAATGGCCTCAAGTCATAGTAGTTCCACCTTATAGTGGAATAATTTGACTAGTTTAGTAGCCAATTCAAACAAAACATGCATATTTGGAGTGATGGCATAATATGATAATAGGAAAGGCTAGTTGGTATGTCAAGGCACAATAAAAAAATGTTTTCCCTAATTTGTCCATAGGTAGTTATAATTAGGATACAATGGATTAGATCAATGATACTAATTTGTCCATAGGTAGTTATAATTAGTAGCAATAATAGTGAAACATTGATTTTCCCCTATAGGTAGATATAATCAAACTACATAAAAAAAAATTCTATAAGAATGAAACAAAAAATGAAGGATACAACTATTGAAAATTCTATCATACTACTCCCAAAATACTACCTCTATTTAGAATGCTTGAAACCACTATTGAAACTGATCTAATTCTTCATGATGAAAATGTGAAACCAATGTGTGAACCAAGGTCAAATGGGATAGGTGGGGAGTGATCAAAACATGTAAAGTTGATAGAACATAATTGGTAATATGGAATGGTGAAATGGTAAATTGATCATATGGCATTATTAAGATGATGATAGTATGAAGATATTATAATAAGAGGGTTACCCCTAAGTGATGAGGTAAATGGCAGGATATGGAATAATGGCAAAAAGAATGGAAAAATGAAAATGGCAAGGTCCATGTTTTTGGCTTGGGTGAATATTTTTTGTGTTCTTACTAATGTAGAGATGCACATCTTGATCAACATATAGCACAAATATAATAGTCAATCATGTAAATTTGCCTAGCCCACATTTTGTCAAAATAACTTCTCTATGAAAAATTGGCTATAAATTTGGATGCAAATGATGTTATTGTGATCTTCATTGGTCATTAATTTTATTTCCTTCAAATGTTGAGACAAGGTATCTTTTTAGCCTCTATAAATCAAAGTATAGCCAAGGATGGTAGATAGGGATGAATGTTAGATTATAGGTTTGATTGGAAAATAGAATGTTGGAATATCATGGAATGTATGATGGGTGGAAAACAAATGAAGAACAATATTTTTAGTAGCACAAAATGATTTTGATTCTATATTTGACATAATTTTGGATGTGGTGGGTCTGAAGACTTTTGAATATGCTCTCAATAAGAGCAATAGTTTTTTCTACTGTTTAGACCTGAGAGTAGCTACCATCTGATTAGATTATAGAGTAGAGGTTATTTTGATTTTGTCTTCATCAAGTAATGAAGGAATTTTGTGCTAAAATATTAGCACATCAAAGAGGTTTTAAATGATGAAGTTGTCTTGATTATCCCATAACACCTCTGAGAAGGTTTCACTAGGGAATATTGATTTTTGGCTTTGATTGTCTTTTAGTGCATTTGAAAAGGTTTCAATAAAAGATGTTGAGTTTGAAATTTTATTATCCCCTAACATCTTTAAAAAGGTTTCACTAAGAGATTGTTCTCTTTCTACATGAATTTGGTCTTAGCCTTCTTGTTTTTATTCAACTAATATGTTGTCATGAATGTAGTTCAACATGGTATGACTATATTGGTCCTAGCCAACACTTATGGGAGGTGGAATATCAATATAATGGATATGTTGGTTGATGGTAACGACATGTGGAATGGTAATAGAATGGGAAGAGGACACATAATCCTCATATAATATACTAGGAGAAATTATGTCAAAAATGAAGTACTCATCTTCAAAAACCATAGAAGGATCACAAATGTATTTAAATTGATCTACAAGGAATACATAACCAATGTTATAACAACCATGAACATATTATGATTTTGAATCTAATTCTAACTTAATGGACTTTGAGTCATATTTTGATACTGATGTTGATTTTACTTCTGATGTTAAATATGATGTTGGTTTAAAAATATAACCTAACTCTAATTTTGATTCTTCATCTGGTGTGGATGTTACTATAATGATATCTTCTTGAATGCTTGGTTTGGGACATGTAACAGTTTATGATGGCATAATGGGCACCTCAGAGACTGGTTTGTCAAAGTGAGACTTTGTAATGGTAGGATTAAGGTCAAGAAACAACTCCTTAGAGACTGGCCTGTCAAGGGGAGGTTCTTGAAAAATAAGCCTAAGAATAAAAGGTGATTCATCATAGGTTGACTTATCACAAATGGTTGGTTCAATAAAAACATTTTGGATTGGTTGGTTATCTTGGTCTTGGTTTACAATAGGTTTTAAAATATCAATTTTGAATACAACTTGGTCCCTAGATGATTGGCTTGGTTTAAAAGGTATTGGTTGGCTCAATTGGGGTACTAATTAGCTTAGTTGAGTTATTGATTGGTTTGGTTGGGGATGGATAATTAGCTAGGGTTTTTTAAAGTGGGGAATGGCTAGAAATAGTTCAATAATTATTGGTGTTTGGATAATGGTAGGGCACTATGGATATTTATTTCTCACGTGATTTAAAGGACCAAGTCTTGAAATGGTAGTGATAAGGTGTTGTAGAGCTTGATAATCACACAAGACAGAGGATGAG
This sequence comes from Torreya grandis, assembly GCA_037957365.1. NCBI lineage: Eukaryota > Viridiplantae > Streptophyta > Pinopsida > Cupressales > Taxaceae > Torreya > Torreya grandis. Next base: position 1,066,440 of record JARHVA010005593.1, on the reverse strand, counting down.
GTCCTAAAATAATAATGGGAGGGTGTCATGGATCTTGATTTCTTACATAAGACAAAAGATGACATCCTAGAATTATTGTTGGGGATCAACCAACAATAGATTACACTTGTGAAAGCAATAAACGTGGAAATAAAGCAGATAGACAAGTAACTAGAATGATAAATAGCAAGAACAAGAGATACAAGAAACCACCCTGAAAACTTGTATTAACAAACTCTTTACAAAAGGAATACAATTGAAGAAACTTCTTTCTTCCACACCTCTCCTAGATGTATAGATCTCTCACTAGATCTCTATTCTTCAAGAGCTCTCTCTCTCAAGAATAATCAACTCCAACAAGCCTGGATTGATTCAATTCTATACTGTTCTTCAACATAACAATTCTACAACTAGTACAATAAGCTAGGCAGATCTAATTCTACATATAGAATTAGGAGACTTGAGCATGCACTTACAACAAATAGTTAAGCCACTTAAACAAGGGCTCTAAAAATAATATTACTAGTCATAGAGATGGGAGCTTAAGACTACAACTTAAGCTCATCATGCAAACACTCACTTTTGTCCTCGAAAATAGCTTTCTGGACACACAGGTAACTGACGCCGGTTCCTGCTGCTTGCCTATGACCGCCACCGGCCGACCCACTACCGACGTTGATGCCTCTGTAACTACACCTGACCGACGTCGGTCACTCCTGACCGATGTCGGTGTCTGTGTAGACCCAAAACTATCAAAGTGTGCTCCTTGATGAAGCTTTTAGCTCCACACCCTAACAATCTCCCACTTGGAGATAAATAGTTGCATCAGTACCTGTACATCAACATTTTATAGTTCCTCCATCTTCAACTCAATCATGAAGACCAATAGAAGTTGAATGAAGATTCAACTTCTCCTTTGTAACTGGCTTGGTTAACATATCAGTAGGATCCTATCTGTATGAATCTTCTCCAGCTTCAACTCACCATCTTCCAATACCTATCGTATGAAGTGATACCTTAGCTTTATGTGCTTTATTCTTCAATGAAAGGCTAAGTTCTTAGCCAAATGGATTGCACTCTGACTGTCACTATACAATCTGCAACTCTCATGCTCCCTACCAAGCTCATCCATGAACCGTGTCATCCATATCATCTCTTTGCTAGCCTCTGTGGCTGCAATATACTCTGCTTCTGTAGTTAACAAGGCAACAACCTTCTGCAACTTAGATATCCAGCTAACTACCATTCCACCTATAGTGAAAACATAACCTGTAGTGCTCCTCCTACCATCCAAATCACCTGCCATATCTGTATCTACATAACCATGTAGAGAAGTATCTGAACCTCCATAACACAAGTGCCTACTGCTAGTTCCTCTCAGATATCTAAAGATCCACTGAACTACTTTCCAATGTTCCTTACCTGGATTGGCCATATACTTACAACTCCCACTACTTGGGCAATATTCGGTCTAGTACACACCATTGCATACATCAAACTCCCTACTACAGAAGAATATGGAACCTTACTCATGTACTCTACCTCATCATATGAATTAGGACATTGTTCTTTACTCAACTTAAAATGTCTAGCCAAAGGTGTGCTTACCAGTTTAGCATCCTGCATATTGAACCGTTTCAACACCTTGTCCACATAATCTTCTTGAGACAATATCAACCTATGATTTTTCCTGTCTCTCTTAATGCTCATGCCAAGGATTTTCTTTACTACTCCCAAATCCTTCATGGCAAATGTTTGAGGTAATTTCACCTTAAGCTCAGAGATATCCTATATGTGTGATCCTACAACCAGTATATCATCTACATACAACAATAGAATAATATATCTACCATTATCAAATCTCTTGAAATACATGCAATGGTCAGATTGGCACCTACTGTCGCCATGCTCAGTCATAAACCTATCAAATTTTAAATACCATTGCCTAGGAGCTTGCTTGAGGCCATACAAGCTTTTCTTCAATCCGCACACTAACTTCTCCTTACCTTTGACCTCAAATCCTTCCGATTATTCCATATAAATTTCCTCATCCAAATCTCTATGAAGAAATTTTGTCTTAACATCTAGCTACTCAAGATGCAAATCCTCAAAAGCAACCAAAGACAATACAACCCTTATAGAAGTCATTTTAACAACAGGAGAAAAAATCTCACCAAAGTCAATACCTGGCTTTTGTGCAAATCCTTTCACTACCAATCTGGCCTTATATCTCATCTATCCATTCTCACCTTCTTTCAACCTATAGGTCCATCTGTTCTTCAGTGTCCTCTTACCTGCTAGCAATTCAACCAAATCCCATGTTTGGTTCTCTCTTAAGGACTCCATCTCCTCAACCATGCCATGCTCCCACTGACTCTTGGACTCCACCTATATTGCTTCTTCAAAACTCTCTAGTTCTCCACCATCAGTTAGCAATAAATAAAATAAATAAGGAGAATATCTAATTGGAGGCTTACTCACCCTTTCTGACCTCCTGATGGGTGTCTGAGACTCGTTCACAACATGTTGTCCACCCAAATTCTCTGACAGTGGCTAACCTCGGTCACCTCCAGACCTGTTACTGGCCAACGTCGGTTCTTCCTGACCGACGCCGGTGCCTGTCCTGTCGACGTCGGTCTCTGTATGGCCGGCCTCGATTTCTATTCTGTCGATGCCGGTTCCTAACATGCTGACATCAGTCTCTGTGTTTTCCTGCAAGTGATTATTTTTTTTACCCGTGAGCTCATATTAAACCTTCACCTCATCCAATTCACCATTACTCTGCTCAGATTGATTCAGCTTCCTTAGCTGATCACAATACATCACTCTTTCATTGAAAACAACATCACAGCTCCTAATTACCTTGTTAGTATCTAGATTCCACAATCTCTAACCAAAATCATCTAAGCCATAGCCAATAAACATGCACCTCATAGACTTAGCATCAAGCTTCTTTCTATTTTCTTTATCTATGTGCACAAAGGCTTCATAACCAAAAACTTTGAGATATGAGAGATCTACCTTTTTACCTATCCATGCCTCTTCTGGAATACCACCATCTAGACCTGTAGAGGGTCCTATGTTAATCAGGTATACTACAGTGTCAACAGCTTGTGCCTAAAACTATAAGGGCAAACCAGCATGCAATCTCATAGATCTTGCACACTCCATTATTGTCCTATTCATCCTTTTAGCAATTCCATTTTGCCGAGGTGTCCTTGGAACCATCCTTTACCTATGGATTCCATGCATATAACAATAATCTCTAAACTTATAACTGCAAAACTCACTGCCATTGTCAGATCTTAGGCACTTCAGTCTTTTACCTATTTCATTCTCAACCATAGCTTTCCAGATCTTAAAAGTCTCAAATACATCAAATTTTCTTCTAATACAATAGATCCATACCTTCCTTGTAGCATCATCTATGAAAGATACATAGTACTGTGATCTTCCAATGGAAGCAACCTGAGCCGGTCCCCACACGTCTGTGTGAACAAGCTGCAACTTATGCCTCTTCTTAGTAGACCCAGTCTTGAGAAAACTAACCCTTTTCTATTTTCCAAATACACAGTGCTCACAAAACTCTAGATCTATGCCTTTTAAATCTGAAAGGATACCTTTGGACTTAAGAATTGACATCCCCTTCTCACTCATGTGGCCAAGCCTTGAGTGCCACAATTTAGCATCCACATCTGAAGTAGATAATATAGAAGGAGATTTGTTAGTAATACAATTATAGAAATAGAGAGTGCCTTCTCTCTTACCTCTAGCCATAACAAGTGCACCCTTGGTCACCTTCCAAGATTCTACTGTGAGAGTTACTGTACAACCCTCATCCCCTAACTTTCCTACAAAAATCAAATTTCTCTTCAAGCTAGGAACATGCATCACATCCCTCAACACCCATGTTTTGCTATTCTGCATCTTTAGCTGCACTTTACCTTTGCCAACTAGTTTATAGGGCTCATCATCCGCTAGATACACTATTCCAAAATCTCCATGGATATAGTCACTAAAATATTCCCTGTTAGGGGTAGCATGAAAAGATGCACCAGAATCTAACACCCAAGATTCTATATTATTATGTAGAGAGAAAATTAAAGCATCTTGTGCAATACCTGCAACCTTGGCTTCTTCCTTTCCTTTGTGCTTATTGTCCTCCTTAGGCTTTGACGAATAATCTCTGCTTATGTGCCCAATCTTTCCACAATTCCAGCATTGTGGCTTCCTGCCATTCCTGGATTTGGATCTTCCTCTCACCTTAGACTTTGATCTTGATCTCCTCTTACTCTTATCTTTCTACCTCCCCCTGCTCTCAAAACTTAAAGCATTCCTAGATGTCTCTTCTGTGCTTTTCCTACGTATTTCCTCATTCAAGATAACACTAACAACATCCTCTACTTTCAAAATATTTGATGCAGATGTAGTATTACTAACTACCATTACTAAGCCATGCCAGCTTTCAGGCAAAGAACATAATATTAAAAGAGCTTTTATTTCATCATCAAACACAATATTGACTGAACTTAATTGATTCACAATTCCATTGAAATCATTCAGATGAGTAGAAACAGATCCACCTTCATTCATATGCAAATTAAATAACTGCTTCATAAGATATACCTTATTGGAAGCAGAGGGTTTTTCATACAAGTTTGCTAAAGTTGTCATCAACTCTACTGTAGACTTTGCCTATGATAAATTAGATATCACAGTGGATGCTAGACTCAGTCTTATAGACCCCAGAGCCTTTCTGTCAAGAACTTCCCATTCTTCATCCTCCATGTCTTTGGGCTTCTTTGCAAACCCACCTAATGGTAAGTAGAGATCTTTCTGATACAGATAATCCTCTATCTACATTCTCCAATGTTGGTAATTTTTGCCATTAAACTTTTCCATTCTCAGTTTACTTTCATCTGCCATTGCTTCTCCCACTCAAATAGAAATCTCTACAGAAACCCCTATGAGAACCTGTAATCAATACACACTACACAGATCTCAACCACCTATTAGTGAACCTAAACTCTGATACCACTTGTTGGTATCAGCTCTTGAACCTGTAACCAAGGCTCTGATACCACTTGTTGGTATCAGCTCTTGAACCTACAACCAAGGCTCTGATACCACTTGTTGGGGATCAACCAACAATAGATTACACTTGTGAAATCAATAAACATGGAAATAAATTAGATAGACAAGTAACTAGAATGATAAACAACAAGAACAAGAGATACAAGAAACCACCCTGAAAACTTGTATTAACAAACTCTTTACAAAAGGAATACAATTGAAGAAACTTCTTTCTTCCACACCTCTCTTAGATGTATAGATCTCTCACTAGATCTCTATTCCTCAAGAGCTCTCTCTCTCAAGAACAATCAACCCCAACAAGCCTGGATTGATTCAATTATGTACTATTCTTCAACATACCAATTCTACAACTAGCACAATAAGCTAGGAAGATCTAATTCTACATATAGAATTAGGAGACTTGAGCATGCACTTACAACAAACAGTTAAGCCACTTGAACAAGGGCTCTAAAAATAATATTACTAATCATAGAGACGCAAGCTTAAGACTACAACTTAAACTCATCATGTAAACACTCGCTTCTATCCTCGGAAATAGCATTTTAGACGCACAGGTAATCGACACTAGTTCCTGCTGCTTGCCTGTGACCACCGCTGGCTGACCCACTGCCTACGCTGGCACCTCTGCAGCTGCACCTGACCAACGTCGATCAGTCCTGACCGATGCCGGTGTCTATGTAGACCCAAAACTATCAAAGTGTGCTCCTTGGTGAAGCTTTTAGCTCCACACCCTAACAATTATAAGTATAGTGTGTTGTGGAGCCTAATTACTCATACAAGCCAAAGGATGAAGTCATGGAATGACAAGTCTATGGTATTGTGAATCCTACTTACTTACATAAGCCAAAGGATGAGGTCATATAATGAGAAGGGTAGGATGTTAAGAATATTGGTTTTTATCATGAACCAAAGGATGAGGTCTTGAAATGATATGGATAGGGCATTACAGAGCATGATTGCTTACATAAGCAAAAGCATCTGAGTCCTCCTCAAAAACAATATCATCCTTGTTGGGGACTTGATTTGGATCATAATTAGGAATTTGACTTTGTTCCTCAAATAGGTAATTCTTGTGATTCTATCATAACTTGGATTGTATGTGACTCCACCATAAGTGTCTCTAGACATATCTATATCAATGAAGAAAAATCTAAAACAAAGAGGGCTAGAGTTATACAAACTCTAAAAATAATGTCCAAAGTAAAAAAGGTTAAAACTTGGTCTAACTTGGTTAAAAAAAGTGGAGTCATATATCCAAAAAGGTCTATGCAAAGACTTGGTATAAATAGTATAACATCAAGTGTTTAGCATTAATTGCTTCACATAAACAAGGTCAAGTAAAATGAACTACAAACAATATGTCAAACTCTAATGTCCAAATATTTTCAAAATAGATATAAAATGGGAAAGGGAAATGTTTCTGTCTTTTTTCCAAACACAGAGCTAAAATCTAGGATCAAACAGGCTTTGTTAGGAATTTTGGCCAAAATTGACATCAAAAGCTAGACTTGAAAAAAAGAGATGATGGTTAATCTAACAAACTTGGAATAGTTTGGAAAAGATTAGGCACTTGATTCTAGACACAAATGTGATTTGATTGGTATAAAACACAAAACAAAAAGTAATTTGAAATAATTTGGGAATTGTAACATTATTATCAATCCTGAAAGATGTGATAAGTTTATGTTTTAAGAATTATAAGGGAAAATACTTTAAATGATTTGGGCAACATAATGTTACCCATCTCAATAAAGCTCCATACTAAATGTTCTTGACAAATTGTTTTTCTAAGTTAAAGCAAGGTGTCAAATAGATGGCATAACACCTCTTCAAATAATGGAATAATGTTGGACACAAGACTCATATATGATGTGGTTTAAAAAAAAAAAATTATATCTAACATGCCAAGAAATAAAATAATAAATGACAAAAATATAACTAAGTATATCACCCTAAATCTTATCAAGATATGACAAAGTGGGGTGGAATAAAACTTACAAGTTGCGAGCATTTAGATTAATCCAAATTATGGTTAACACAAGAGAGGAATCACATAAATTGAGTTAATAATTAACTTATCATGTAAGGATATATTCCTTTTCATGATGATACCATCATTGGACTACTCATTGGTATCCCCTGGTTAACCAAACATAACTTGGGCCTTCGTTACTAAAGGAGAGGTTAGTTATTCAACCCCCTAGCTCTAATAATATGCATTATTATCTTTGTATACCCCATAATGGAGCATGGTTAAAACACTACCAAGATATGAACCCCTAGGTTAATGCTTCCCTAGATAACCCATGAGAGGTAATGACATCCCCTTCACAAGCTAAAATTCATGAATAAAAAGACCAGTAAAAAGAATTTAAGGTTGCTTTTAGATCACCCAATACCATGTAGGTTTTGGGTATATCCTAGGAAAATTTATTTCTATAGCTTATACTAGGAATTCAATAAAATGAAAAGGAAATTTTCATCCCATGAGTTCTCTATAGGGGACTAGGGGAGAGCATACATGCACTATTCTTTTGCAAAAATAAACACTCAATAAATAGTTTGCAAAGAATTGTGAGTGAAGTTTGATTTTAGGCACCAAATTGAAATGTGATTATGTTCTCTACTTGGCCCCTTGGATTAAGTGTTAAAGATTGAAATAATTTCATAAAATCAAATTCAGGGAAAAGCATCTATGTTCATTTTAATCCCAAAAGTCCAAATGTTCAAGATTTAGCCTAAGTTCATTTTTAAACACCAAAATTAAGTGTTCAAGACTTATCTATTATTTTTAAGCACCAATAATGAATAATTTTCAAACATTATAAATCCTAACTCCTTTTAAGCACCAAAGATCAAATGTGTAATATCTAACATGTTTATTTTAGGATGCAAATTAAAATGTGCAAGATTTGAGTAATTATTTTTAAAAGCCCAAAATGAAATTTTTGATTTTCTAAACAAGAAAATTTGTGTTCCAAATCACATTCATAACCTATAATTTTTAGATAATAAGGTCTTTCTTTGAAACACTTTCTTATATGAACAAATGATATTTGAAATTTAGCTCTTGGGTTTTATTTTTAGACACAACGACTGTAGCTAGTTAGAGATGACCGATGCCAGTTGAAGACAACTATGGTGGTTAGTTCATAGATAACCAACACCATTCATTAAAAACTGATACAAATCGATTAAGACCATCGTCAATCACCTATGGACTTGAAGGAAAAACCAAAAAAAGATAAACACGTTAATTTAGGCAATGGTTAGCATAAAGATTAAGAAAACTTGTAAGGCAAAGTTTAGTTAATGGATTTAAATGCCTATAAAACCTAGAAATCATGAATCTAAATGATATAAATAATAAAAATGCAATATTTATGAATTTTATTCCCCTAGAATCCAACCATTGATGGTTTACATAAATTCAAGGGTGGTTGAGTAGAACTATGGTTGATTTAGGCAAAACCATCACTAGTTATACCTAACAATCATTGGTCTATGTGTAGATCTAAGAAATATAAAGAAATTAAAACTGAGCCAAAATAAGGTTAAAATGCAATTTTAAAGAGATTTAATCATCCATTTCTTAGTTTTTCACTTACATATTAATATCCTTACTATGTGGGGTGTTCATAGTCCCATCGAGCATGTCATTTATGATCAAGGAATCTAAGAAGGGTGGCTAGATCATATGTTATCTTGACATTGAAAATGAAATCAAAATGAGAATAAATAGAATAACATGAATAACATTATCTTTCCTAGATCAAATGGAGGAGTATGGTGAAAAAAATAAATGAACAAAGCATAACTAAAAATCGAAAGAACTCACACAATTCCTTACCAATTCCTTGAATGCTCCAAGAGGTATCTTTGTTTTTATTGTTTGGATTTTGATAAATAAGTCTTCATTAAAAGGTGTCTAAAAATCATGATTAGCATGGAATAGGTGTGCTTTGAGATATTTTAGATTTTGGAAAACTCACAAAAGATATTGATGGAAACCTAGGATATTCTTTGATTTTTAGATTTCCTTTTTAATAATTCATTTAATTTCTCAAGGATTAATTCAATTAATATTTGATTAGGATATGCATGCTAATTAATATTATTTAGGATTTTTAATATTTTTCAAGTTTTGATTTAATTGATTTGAGCATTTGATTTATTTAATTGATTTAATTGCATGTACTGAAGCTAAATTTGAGATGTTTAGAAATTCTTAGGATAGATGTTCAATGGTTGGTAAGAATTAATCTAAAGCTGGGTATGAATCCATTGGTGGCCAATTTTAGGTTTCTATAGTTTCTTGTACCATTATCTTAGCTCCCCCAAAGACTAATAAAAAGGCAACCAAGAAGTTTAGGGGATCGATAGCAAGCCCTCAACTTCAAGTTTCATTTTTTCAATTGTATTTACCAGTGGATCTCCCTAGTTCCTCTCAAGATACTATTATGGTAACAGTGAATAAGGTTGAAAAGAAGAAGCTAGTCTATAAATTCCATTTACTACCTAATATGGTGGAGTGGACTAGTCTAGATTAATTTATCCTTCACTTCATGATCTACTACTTGAAGCAGATTTAAAGTAGTCATTAGGAGGGTTTTTGGGTGTTACTATAGTTAAATAAACTCAACCCATAAATACAACCTAGTTATTCCTACCATAGTTGGAAACATATATGTAGTTAGAGGATTCTTAAAGGCCTAATCTTGTAATTAAAGAATTCCTCTAGTAATATCTATATTTGAAAAATCTAAAAGGAGTGTAAAAAAGGTAAGGAATAAGAAACTAGAAGATGAGACTAGAAGATGGGTTATATTAGAAGAAATACAAGAGGTATTTACCTTGTCTAAAAAGGAGGAATGAAAAATTGGGTCTGTCTCCATACAATGAGGATTTTAAATCCTATTTTGAAACCCATAAGGATGCTTTTGTTGAGATTCATGAAGGAACTAAAATGGATAGAAAGGAGTTAGATTAATAATTATATAAAATAAGGGAACAACAACAAACTATAAATTTTCACATATATATAGAGATAGATGTGCAAAATAAAACATCTAGATTGTATAATATCTTGGAGTTTATTATTGTAGTTATGGATGAGTTAGCACCTCATATAGTTAAAAATACCAAATTATTTAAATATTTGAAATAGGATGAAGATAATTTTAAATTCCTTATTATTTATATAACTAGTAAGTAATATCCTCAATTTAATTTGAGGACACCACTGGAGGCTATTAATTTTCTCAACTTGGTATTTATTGGGACATAGGAAACTAGAGAATGGATTACAATAGTTGAGACAATAATGCCTAAATATGTAGAGCATGAATGCCTCATTTTTTAGATTTTATAATAATTAAATATCTCATAAGAAATATATTCCACGGTTAAATTCAATAAAAATTACAATTTTAATCATCGCCTTTAACAAGATTCAAGTAAAACTTACAAGGAATGATATTTGAAGAAATATAAGGTGAGAAAAAAATTTCAAGGAAAATATTCATGGAGGTAGACATATTTAGAATTAAATTTATAAATGCTAAGGATAAGCATACAAGTCTTATTTAAAAAATTAATAGGTTGCATAGACCTCCATTAATGAATACAAACATTATTAGGTACCAACATGACATTGTCAAAACACACTTTCAAGTGTTGGAAGCAAATAATAAATTTAATGCTTCAACTTCTAGTTCAACACAAGCTATAACTTTAATGCCTCCAATAACTAGTAGCGTTATGCAATCACCTAAGAAGCCTTAGTTGATGGCTAATTTTATATGTAGTCATGCAGATAGTGCTAATATTTATACTCACAGTTTTATTACACATAGTACATAAATGTAAAATTTTCCTATACTATTTGTTAGCATGCACACATTACATCTCATTAAAGAGGCCAAATGATTTTGACATAGTTTTAATTAACTATGAGCATGCACACATTCAATTTTGATGCTAAAATTAGAACTAAGTTTCTAATTGCATAATGTAACTATGAGTTTGCATGGACTTGGAGGATGAGGTGACCCATCCCTAAGTCCATATATTCATGTAATTACACATTTTAAATGTTTGGAAGTTTTATCAATACAAAAATAAATAATTTTTGATTGGCATGCAACTATGTTGGTGTTTTTTCCTTCCATATATGTGTTATTCAAGTTTTGTTTTCTTTGTTATATTAGTTCAATAATTTGAAGTGTGAAAAAGATAAAAATAATTGTAATTTTTATCATTAATGTGTGTTAATATTGTATATTTAAATTTTATTGAAAATTAGTAGATTTGATTAGTTTTAAGCAATTGGTTAAACTATGCTAAAATTTTGAACTCTGCATGAGTGTTTTCTCTTTGGTATAGTATTTTAGTTGTGTACCATTTCATCCATAGATACTTTATTGGTTTATATGTAATATCCCAAGTAAGAGAATTTAATAATAACTCTAGAAAGAACAACCTTGAGTTGAGACCATTAATTTTCCTATACCATTTCACTAAGACTATCTAATTATGATTGCCTATAAATGTGCAATAACAATTTTAAAAGGAGAAAGCTTCAGTTGAGACCACTAAATTTACTATACCATTTCCCCCAAACTACCTAAATATGTTTTCCTATGAGTGTACAATAATTAAAAATAAAAATCATCAGTCTGAGAAATACTTGGCCACAAAGGAACCAACCTAAGAAGTGACCCCTTGATACTATAGAACCTTCTTTTCTACACTACCCTTCTTGAATTTTATTTAATCGAGATCTACCCACTCTAGAATAGGTATAACCCATACATCCCAATCACTTAGGTTTTGATTTATTTACTAGGATTCATTTCACTAAAATCAAAACCAATTAGCAACATGCTCATTCAACCTACTATTCCACCAAAATGTTGTTTAACCCATACTTACAACTTGTTCCTTGGAGTGGAGTTTATCTCCATTAAAATTCTAAAATTTTATAGACTATATTATTAAATATGAAGATGTGTACAAGACCCACATTAAAAAAATAAATCGGCACTAGGAGGGCCACTTGTGTGCCTTCCCTAGTGAGAGGTTATCCCCTACATTTGAGCTACACATGAGATACCTAAGAGAGTTACCAAGTCTAGGTCCCGAACCAATATTTTTGTTTCCCCCTTATCAATACATCAAAGGCCTAGATATATATCAGTTGTTTACAATAGACTTTGGGATAGGACACCCTCTAAAAAAATAAATATCCATACCATCAATCATCCTATGGTCGAAAAACCTTTGTTGGTAAGATCTTATATTAGCTTCCCAGAAGACATGCACAATTTTTCTAGGAACCTAGAGAAGTATCTACCTTCTTTCTCCCATTGAGGAGGAAGAACTATAGAGTAAAACATCAAGTCTTTCAAGGATACTTTGAGATTAATGAATGTTATTTATGATGATGTTACCTATAGTATTTTTTAGATGTTACATGTAGGATTTTCCCATTTACTTTATAGGATGGTACTTATGATTGGTACCTCAACCTTCAAGAGAACTCAATTCCTAGAATGCATGTCAGATCATGTTTCTTTCCCAATTTGTACAAGTTACCTTCTATTGAATAGTGTATAAAAACTTCACTAGCATGAAGAGAGAGCCTAATGAGCCAATTTTTCCTTTCAACATGAGGTTCTAGAAGATGTGAACTTGCCTTATCCTAGATAATAGACTAGATGGATCATTCACATTAGAAATGTATAAAAATACCTTGGACCCACTCACTACTTTATTCCTATGAAGATATGATGATAAAAACACTATATATTTATCATATAAAGAGTTTATAAACATTTATAGATAAATGAACCCTAAAATACCAGTCACTCCCAGCATCAATGCTAGTTTTCCATCCATAAATCTAGTCCCTCATGTTAATCAAAATGTTCTTACTTTTAACTAGAATCAATTATATGCATTACCTCCTCTAATGTAGTAAAAATCCAATTAGAAATATCATTATATGAATAATTAGTTATAAATTAACATCCATCAACATAACTAACATTAAATTCCCTCAAATATTGTAGTTGCATGAGGAGCTATTTCTACCAAATCAAAACTAGATTCTATCCAGATAATGGTTAAAAAATTAAGCAATGGATTCCCAAACATGTAAAGGAAGATGGGTAACACCAACATCTAGTGTAATAACCATAATTTTGGGTTTCAAAGATATAATATACCCTTAAACCATTTTACAAATAATATAGAGAAACAACCCAACAAGTTGTTAGAATATAAATGACTCTACCCAATTAGTGTGAAGTCCATAAAACATAACAGCATAGTGAACTTGAATGTATGAGATTACGTGCAGCATTTTAGATCTTCCAAAGGATATGGTAAGGTAAGACTTGAAAAATCCACTAGAGTTCCACCCAAAAGGTGGTTCTTCAAACATTGTAATCATATTCGAAATGCATGAGTCTTTTTTCCTAATTGAAAATGATAATGAACCAGAGGATAAATCCAATGATATGCATGTCTTCTAGTAGTATAAAAAAGGGTAATTAAAATATAAGGAACAATCAACCCTTCACAACATATACTCCTCCAAATAATACAACTATTTCACTGAATCAAATGGGTGATAACAATCCACCTCCCCCAAAAGGGAATGAATAACCCCAGAATAAAGAGGAGAAAATAAAAAGGCCATATAACATTATTGAATACATGAAGAAGATTAATTACAACATTAATCTTCATGAATTATCTTAGATCACTGAATAAAAGGAGCTCCTATGGAGGTATATTATAGGGAAGGAAACTATAGAATAGATAAATGTTGATCACCATAATTTCATATATAAAAAACTAGAAGTCCCAACCTTTTTATTGGTTATCAAATCATTTAGAAAGGACATTAACAAGTATTTAGGTGGTTATTGAGCCTTTACCATAGTAATGTCAACTTAAATTTTCCAAAAGTTATATTTGACTCCAAGCCCATCAAAGAGGATGGTTTCATAATTAGATAAGACTATGGTGCCTGTAATAGGAAAAATGAATGATATACACATCCAAGTGGCATCAAAGCCATGATTAAAAATGATAATTAACATAATTATAATTTATATCCCATAGGGATACAAAATTTTCCTAAGAAGAGACTAGTCTAATTATTGAATGGGTATGTAACAATAAACTTCTCTCACATTTGGTTACCATGGAGAAGTTTTTCAAACCAAATTTAGATTAATCAAGAACCAAGAATGAAGCACTGAATTACTTAATACAATAAAAATAATGAAGTAATCCTAACCTTTGGATTTACACCTTTACTAAAAATCATGAGGTGAAGGAATCAAAAGTCTAAGGACCTTCCTAGTTCTGGACTCTCTACTTTGATGGTGCAAGATCCAAGATAAGATCTGATATTGGCATTAAAATGGTCAACACACAAGGAAATAAATAGTTGGAATCATACATAATATATTTATGTTATACCAATAATATATTAGAATATACGGCACTAATTTTGGGATTGAATTTTATCTAAAAAATAATGTCAATCAAATGTTAATTTATGGATATTCATAATTGGTGGTAATTAAATTCAAAAACAAATACTAGTGCAAGCTATCATACCTAAAGAGGTAAAAACATAAAGCCTAGGATGTGATATATTATTTTAAATATTTTCATATACTTGTTTTTCATATAGATTATAATCAAGTTAAAAATTCACTGGATGCTTTAGATACCAATTGGGCACCTCTACAAGAATCAAAGGGACAAATATTCTCCATTCAGCTAGTACCTTAGTTGACAACATGGAAAAATTACAAGTCTTTGATGATGACTAATATATCATCTAATTCTTGACTAACTCAAGGAAATTTGATTCTCGAATAAATGATGACAAGGATATTAGTTACCCATGCCAAGAGGAATTGGATAAAGGAGTCATTCAGTTGAAAAAAAACTACTTCCCTTTAGGAATGATTTCCTTAGAAATGATGTTCGATTTGGATCCTAAAGCTTAGTATCAAAAATAACCAAAAGTAAATGAATCTAAATTCAAAAGATAGAACCTAGGATATAGATATGAACTTTTCTATGTTAACATTGGTCTCAGCTACACTCCATAGGAAAGGCAAAGTGTGAAGAATCTACTTACCCAATACAAGGATGTGATTTCACGGACATACAAAAACTTGATGGTTTTCAACCTAGGGGTCATAACTGATATAATCACACTAAATTTGGAACATAAAATATTCAAGTAAAGATACATTATGGTAAATCCTATCCTAGAACAAATTATTTAGATTGAAGTGGAAAAGTTAATGAGTGCAAAAATAGTTTTCCCTATCATACATTCTACTTGGGTGGTTAATCTAGTTCCAATCAAGAAAAAGAGTGGGGAAATTAAACTCTATGTTGATTTTAGAAACTTTAATAAAGATTTTGAGAAACAAAATTATATATTACCTTCCTTTTATTAGGTTATCTAAATATTAAGTGGTTTAGGAATTATGTCCCTCTTGGACAAAGTTTAAGGATATAACCAGGTGATGGTAGAGTTAGAGGATAAAATAAAGATAAAATTCAGCATGAAGTGGATTACTTATGCATATAAAAGGATGCCATTTCACTTAATTAATGTATATTATACATTCATAGATCCATGGACCATGTGTTCTAAGGGCTGATAGGTAAATGTATAATCATTTATAGGAATGACCTCATGATTTTCTCAAAGGCAAGGATTAATTAGCTGGGTCACCTACAGTCAATATTTGAATGATTTAAAAGGTTTTGCTTCTCAATAAGCCCCAATGAGAGCATTTTCAACATAAAAAAATACAATATATTGGGTCACATCATCACCAATGATGGAATTATAATTTACCCAAATATACTTCAGTGGATATCAAAAATTGCATTCCCAAATAGCAAGGAATTCAAATCTTTCTTTATAAAAGTAAATTTTAGTAGAAAGTTTATTTTAGGATTTGTATAAATCATTATACCTATGAATTCAATGCTCAATGGAATGAAAAATAGAGGCCTAAGTATTTTAAATACGTTAAAGATGTAATATCTCAAGACCATGTATTGATAAGTCTAGATTTCACTAAAGACTTCTTGTTATGTTCATTTGCTTCAAAACATACTATTATCATTGTTATCACCCAGATGAAATATGAAATAAAGAATCATATTTAATTCATGAGAATGAACTTATAGGCAAAACATATTTACTCCATGATAGACAAACAAATATCTACCTTTATCAAAGTAGTGAAGAAATTTTGACATTACATTTTGAGGAACAAGTCCATTGCCATTATACTAGATCCTACTATTAAGATCACTTTCAAGGAAAAATTGTAGGATTTTAAAATATAAATCAAGCCTGCCAATATTTTTATAGGTCAAGGTATCATTCAGCTTATGACCGAGCCTGACCTACGCATCACCATTAAATAGGTTTGTGAAAATCAAGTATCTAAAAGAGACTGGTATACCAACATTATTCAATAATTACTCATAGGTACTTACTCCCTAGAACTAAAAAGGGAATAGAGGATAGATTTGAGACTTAAAATGGCTCATTACATGATCATAAAATTAATATTTTATATAAGAAATTATGAAGGCATCTACTTATGATGCATATGAAGAAACTCTAGAAATTTTTGAAAATTTACACCGGAAGATAGGCATTGGTCATCCCTTAAGAAACACCATGGACCATAAGATAATTTATATGGCTTATTATTGGCCAATAGTGTTTAAATATGCACACATTCATGATATATCATGACATAAATTCCAAGTCCTATAAAAAAGAGTACATTCAACAATGCCTTTATAACCTATTATCAAAGAAAAACCATTGTATCAATGGGGATTGGACTTCATTGGGGTATTAATCCCAATTATTCATCTGGACATAATTTTTTACTCACTATTATAGACTATTTTACATGATGGAATGAAGTTGTAGGTATAAAGAATTCATAAGCACAAGATGTAATCATCTTTCTAGAGTAAAATATAACAACTAGATTTGGTACCCCCATTTATCTAGTTTATGAGAATGTGAAAGAATTATAATTAGATAAATTAATTGAATGGGCCCATGATAATATAATCACCAGGAAATCATCATCCAAAAATTACCCACAAGGAAATGGATTAGCTAAATCAACAAACAAGAACTTGATTGATGTCATTAAAAAATCAATAGTAGATAAACCCATATATTAGCACAATCTATTGAAGTATGTACTATGGGTTAAATGAACAAGATACAAGTAGGCCCTCAAGTCCTCATCCTACTTGATAGTGTATTTGAGACAACCAATTTCCCCAATCATGATTAATTTTCAAAAATATTAGTTTACTCAAGAATACATGCAACTAAGTGAGAAGGTAGAGTCTTGGTTACTATATATCATAGAAATTGAAGACTCAAGGACTGAAGACTTACAAAATTTTAGTAAACATTAGGACATAGTCAAAATTTGGTTTGATATAAGAGAAAAGTTCAAAGAATTCTTGGTACTTTTATTGGACAAAACCCATGAAAATAAAGTATAACATGAAAATTTTACCCCATTGTAGATTAGACCTTATTAGATTTTAGAGATCCTAGGTAATAATTCTTTCCATTTAATAGACTCCAAGGTAATGAGATGACCTATCCACTCAATGGATAATCTTTGAATAATTCCTTCATGGTTGTACCATCTATGGATGTCCATGAGTAACAATAGATGTGGTTGTAAGAGTAGGATTATAATAGATTTACTACTTTAGTATAATATATTTATTGTTTTCATAGAATAGATTCCCTACTTCCTAAGATAACATTTCTTGTTTTTAACATTTCATTTTTTTATTTAATTTTTTAATTTCTAGATTAATTATTTTTATTTTTCCCATGGAAATATGGTTGAATTCCCCTAGTATAATCAATCAAGTGTCCAACTCACTGGACTTACTATAACACATTCATAACATAAATTATTAGCTTTTAGTAAAACACAACAAAAAAAGGTACACCAACTTGTTTAATTATAATATTTTATATGTTTACAATAGGAAAATTATTCATGACCAAGATACCATTAAATGCTTCAATCAAGAACATAAAGCCTGTTCTCATTACTACATACAAATTTAATAATGTTTTCTCACTTTAACTAGATCAAATACACCTATCATGTTAATAATTTTTGAGTAAATAACCATAGATATGGGTGTAGATGGTAGGTAAAATATATAAAACAATTATGCTTTCATATGTACCAACTCACTTAGGTTTCTGATCTCCCTCTTCTAGAAATATTCTATAAAATAAAAATATAGAAAAATCAGTGTCAAGGCATCCTAAAAAGAGTGATCCAACAAACTTAAATAAAAATCCAAATGTGATAAAAATATAAAATTATGAGATAAGGTCAATGTATCACGCATCATGTAAGAATATATGAGGAGGAAAGACAAGGAACCCATAGTACCTCTATCACGGTTATGGATGCATACTTGGTAGGAGAACAATGTTAGAACTTCGCCAATTTTCAAATCTATCTTTCATTGGAACATGAATGAAACTGATAGTTATCAAAAGTCTCTACTAAATTCCTTAAAAAAAGATTCAAAGGAAACCACTTCATCACACATAGATCCAGGGTAAATGAAGAGGCAATTATGTTGTATGCGGTTGTTAGGAGTCTCTTTTATCTATCTAATTCAATTCTTATTTTTGGAATGGTTTATGTTTGATTTAAAGATATTAACCAAAAAAAAATTGTTTCTCAAACACTCAAGAGTATTTCCCTTTTAAGTCACTAGTTATTGTAAACAACATATCCCCACTCTTCTTTCTATAATAGGGACCCATTATCTTTCTAAACTGGTCTAAGTCTATCTTCATAGTCTTATAAAGAGAAAGATTTATGTGTTGAACTAACCTTGCTATCTATAAAAATTATGAACATGTTTTGTTTATCCTAACTAACCTACTAATGTTCTTTGTAATTCATGTATATATAGGTCGTAACTCATTCTAGTCTTCAAAAATATTATTCAGTGAACTTGTTTAGAATTATGCTTAGCAAGATTTGGTCTTAAAAACATTTTTTTGAAACCCTATCTTAACCATTTTTTATCACTTACACTTATATAAACCTTAGCATGAATTTAATATTTAGAGTTTTTATTCATAGGTTTTGAATGGGACAACTATTCAAAGTTTCAATTTATTATTGGCTTTACCATTTATTCTTTGGGACCTAGGTTTTCAAAATTTTACACTTTAGTTTATTTTGGTCATTTGAGGATTTATTTAGAAAAACTCTTTGGTATAAATTATTTGGCATGAAATTGGTATTTATCAAAAAAAATTAGAACATTGTTCAATGGAAGTATTCAAAGGAAGAATTAGAGATTTTGATCTTCAATAAATTTTTTTGGTAAAATTGTTTAGATCATCTGGGTCTTTGGGGAAATTATTCTAGTATTTTATTTGGCTAATTTTTGTCTTGAGTAAAAGTGTTCATAAGTTTTACTTGAGAGATTAATTCACCTTGTGAACATACATTTAATGTTATATCTCAAATCCTAACTACTAATATCCCCTATGGCATGGTAAACTAAAGAGAAAGAAGTGATGAAATTACACTTGGTAAAAGGCAATGATGTGTCAATCTTACTAAACATCAATATTTCTTATGTGTCATACCTGCTAAATAAAGTGGAAAAGTTTGAATTGAATAAATAAATCAAAGTTATAGATATGGAATAAAAACTAGAAATGAATTCCAAAGATGTATCAAATCATTAGGAATGAACGACATGCTCATTTATCACAAGACAACTTCAAACTCAATTTCTTCCCTAGTTACAAGCCCTATTTACCAACATTTCAAGTGTATATTTCACCCAAGAGAATTAAGTTGTTAGTTTTAAAACCATGACATTGTCAACAAAATAAATTAGCAATGGCATCCTCATCTAAGACATTTAAAGGAATCCTACCCCTAGAAAGATTTTTTATGAAGGATCTGACTAAATTCATGGATACATTATTTGACCTTATGCTATTTAATAATGAATAAAATAATTATTCAATATTATGGGAGATGATTCACCAAGTTAACATTAACACTTACAAAGAGATATTGTCTCTAGATTAACAAAAAATTGTTGTAGACCTCCTCCCCTTCAAATGAAAAGGATTACACTTCACCACACAAAATTTATAGGTCATCCCATGCATTGACCTCCTACAATATTTATTCTTCATTGGTAAGGTGATCATAGGTGCATTAATACACCATTTGGAACATAAGATAATCATAGAATGCATCTTGAAGGATACATTTCAAAGGTATCTATCTCTCCACATTGTAGATTCTAATTATGATTTTCATAGGGTAGTCTCATAGATGAAGGATAAGTCCATTGAGAGAACATTAAGAAGTTGGATGGTTCTTAGATAGACCATCAATTTGAATGAGAAACAAATGATGTAGATGACCAAATTTGGGATGTGAATCCATATTGGGATGGCCCTCCTAAATAGGTTATATGGTTATCCCAACATTGAATTACTCCACCTTGAGTGGATTAATTATTGGATTTACTAATAACCTTAGAGTTGACACTCACTCTAGATGAGGTGATTAGTGAAAATTTACAAGAGTAGATATTACACAAAGATAAGAGGCCCCAGGGAGGACATTTATACATGATTGTATACCTTCTCGATACTATGATTGACATAGTGTGTATTCATAATGAGTCACTCTGGAGCCTAGCTCTAAACTTTATCAAGAAATATATATGTGATTCATATTCCTTCATGTACATATACACATATAGTCAAAACATCATACTCATTATAAAGGATATCTAAACATAGGTATGAATGACCATCCATGAGTACCCACTACATAGGATATCCAACAACATTGTAGATACATTATTGATCAGGGGATATTACTAGTTTTACCTAGACTATAATGTGGTTATGGTCACATGCCATAAGGTATCACCCCTATGCCTCCCTAAATACGTCTTAAAAAACTAGAATATCTATAAATCACCTACCAATTATGGTGGGGAATAGATAAGGATATACATAAGATTAATAATAACTCCTTTCATGTATCCCACATCATTATTGGGAATGTAAATCACAAACATTTTTATGAAGTTGGTATGTATAGGGAATATTACTCACTAGTTACACTACCAATAGGGACTTGGATCCACATGGCCAAGTACAAAAACACATCAAGGCAATTGGTATTCCCTATCAACATGATTTTTAATTCTAAGGATGACATCCAAGTCAATGAATGGCACAAACATTCAAATTAACCAAAGGCCTCTTGAAAGTCATTCAAGGGCAACATTCAATTTCAAATGTATATGTGAAAATTAGACTCCCACTAGTTGGATGATGGGATAACTCAATTTTTTGGTCAATATGCCCTCTAATCCATCAAAATATCAAGGCAAACCCTCATAAACACCCCCTATAGTACTAAAATTTTTAAATAAGGAGCTAAGAGTGCTTGATACTTCACTTGGGGGAGTACAAGATGACCACAATTATTTCAATTCTTCATATTATAATGTACCTACCTAGATAAGTCTTAGATCAATCCCAAAGGTTGATTTTATGTTCATATCAATGACAACCACATAGGAGAAACCTTCCATAACTAGGAAAATAGCTATATGTTACAATATGAAGTTGAGGGCTCATCCCCCTCCACAGAGTCTATTTATTTATCTACCATATATATAAGGTCCATAAAGAGAAGTAAATAGAGGTGAATCCAAAGATGAGGAATAAATTAAAAGAGCTAAGATATTTAGCCTCTAAGGTACTAAGGTAAAATCACCATGACATGATGAACCATCATGTGAGCAAGCAACCCCTTTAGTATTCACTACTCCTATTGTGTCTTATGTTTCTCCTTTTACTATTAGTTCATTTGATTATATGTCCATCAATCTTAGTGGTCCCCCTCCCTTCTTAGAACCCAAGGTATAGGTTGTTTCTTCTAATCCAAGTTCCCAACCAACTCTTCTTGTTCCTAAGTTAGAGGATACTTCCTCAACCCATACTATTCCTACTCCCCTAGCTATTATACCTCTTCTAATTGAATTTTGATATCCATTAATGTGGTTTCTAATTGGTTTCTCCTCTACTATCCCAGCTCCCCTAAAGACTAAGAAAAATGCAACCAATAAGTCTAAGGGAGTAGTAACAAGCCCTCAACTTCATGTTTCATCTTCTCAGTTGGGTTTACCAATGCCTCTCCCATTTATTCTCAGATACCACTATGGTAATAGTGAATAAGGATAAAAATAATAACCAATTCTATATAATCTACCCACTACCTTAATATGGTGGAGTGGACTATTTTAAAATAATTTTTATTTCACATCATAATCCATTGCTTGAATATGATTTAAATTAGGCATTAGGAGAGTTGTTAGGTGAGAGTATAGTTCAAGACACTCATACCATAGATACAACCTAGTTAGTCCTCCCATAGTGGGCAACAACTATGAATTCAAAGGATTCTCAAAGGAAAAATCTTGTAATTAAGTAGTTGGTCACAATAGAGACCATAGTTCAAAAATCCACAAGGAGTGTACAAAAGTTAAGGGAGAGGAAATTGGAAGATGAGACTTAAAGAGGGTTCACATTAGAATAATTATAGGAGGTATTTACCTTGTCTACAATTAAGAACATAAAATAGGGGAAATCCTTATACATTGAAGATTTCAAATCCTATTTTGAAATCGACATGGATGAGTTGGTTGAGATTCATGAAGAAAATAAAATGGATATAAAAGAGGTAGTATAGAAATTAGAATAAATAAAGGAATAGCATGAAACTATACATGTTACCATATAGATAGAGATATATGTGCAAAATTTATCATCTAGATTCTTTAATTTCTTAGAGGCTATTACTACAATGAGGGTTGAGCTAGCACCGCATATAGTTAAAACTACCAAATTATTTAATTATTTGAAATAGGATGAAAAGAATTTAAATTCCTTATTTTTTTATACAATTGGTAAGGCATATTCCTACCTTAATTTTATGGTACCATTGGAGGCTATCAATGCCCTCAACTTGGTATTCATCAAGACATAGGAAGCTAAATAATGGATTACAACAATTGAGTCTATAATGTGTAAATAGTATAGCATGAAACCCTCATTTTATATATTCTATAAGAATTAAATATGTCACAAGTAAGGTATTCCATGATTAAACTCATTAGCAAGGATAATTTTGATCAACTCCTTCAACAAGCTTCAAGCGTAACTTACAAAGAATGACACTGGAAGAAATAGAAGAAAAATTAAATTTTACAAGGAAAAAATTCATAGAGGTAAAAATATTAAAAATTAAATTTAAAAATACTAAGTCTGAGCATATAAGGCTTGTTGAACAAGTTAATAGGGTGTATAGACATCTATTATTGAATATGGACATTATTAGGTAGTATCATGACATTGGTAACAAACACTTTCAATTGTTAAAACTAAAGAATAAATATGTTGCTTCAACTTCAATTTTAAAACAAGCTACAAATTTAATGCCTCCAATAAATAGTAGTGCCATGCAATCACCTATAAATCCTTAGTTGAAGGCTAATTTTGTATTTATTCATGAAGATAGAATTAATACTTGTACTCATAGTTTAGTTAGACTTAGTACATAAATGTAAAATTTTCCTAAACTATTTGTAAGAATGCATACATTGCATTGCATTGTATAGGCCAATTGATTTTGACATAGTTTTAATTAACTATGAGCATGCACAAATACAATTTTGGTGCAAAAATTATAATTCAGGATCTAATTGTGTATTGTAACTATGAGTTTTCATGGACTTAGAGGATGAGGTGACCCCTCCCCAACACTATATATTTATGTAATTACACATTTCAAAGGGTTAGAGGTTTTATCAATATAAGAATAAATCAATTTTTATTGTCATGCAACTGTGTCAGTGTTCTTTGCTTCCATCTCTATGTTATTGAGGTTTTATTTTAATGGATATATTAATTTAGTAATTTGAAGTGTGTACAAGATATGGATAATTATGGTTGTCATCACTGATGTATTTTAATGTTATATATGCAAAATCTATTGCAAGTTAGTTATTTTAAGAAAATGGTTAAACTATGTTAACATTACGTATTATACAGGAATGTTTTCTCTCTAGTATAGTCTTCTAGGTGTGTACCATATCTACCCTAGATACCTTATTGGTCTATGTTCTAATATTCCAACTAAGGGTTTACAATAATAAATCTAAAAATATGAACCTTCAGTTGAGACACTAAATTTCCTTTACCATTTCCCCAAACTAACTAACTATGTTTATCTGTGAGTTTGCAATAACAACTCTAAAGTGATCAACCTTCAATTGAGACCACTAAGTTTCAGATACCATTTCCTATAGACTACCTAAATGTATATGCATGTGAGTGTCCAACAGCTATAAACAATAAGAATTACTCCTAGAAACACTTGTCCACAAAGGAACCAACCTAAGAAGTGACCCTTTGAGACCATAGAACCTTGTTTTATTCTCTACCCTTCCCTCCTTTTGAATTTTATTTGATTTAGACATACCTGACCTAGAATAAATACCACATATCTATCCCACTAACTTAGGTTTTTATTTCTTTAATAGGTTTCATTTCACTATAAGGAAAACCTAGTTAACAACCTGCATGCTTAGCTTATTATTCCACCATAAGATTGGTTATCCCATACCTAAAAATCATGCCCTAGAGTGTATTTTACCTCCATTGAAATCCTAAAATGTTAGAGGCTTCTTCACTAAAGCTAGGGATGTATAAAAGACCAATATCAATAACTCCTAGTTTTGCACTTATGTGGAGGTATCTGATAGAAGAGGTGCTCAACAAGTGATCAGACATGGAGACCATGGTCAAAGATACCTACACTGGTGATAAATGTTTTTATTTATTAATTTTTTGACATATATCACTATTTAAGTTTCCATATATAGATTAGTGATAGATATATGGTTTTATATATAGAGGGGAAATATTAAGATGAAAATAAATGGGTTTCATAAAATCTATGGGAGAAGGTATGGGAGGGTGATGGGGCTCTCTGATATGAGGTCCCATCATAAGATTATAGATGGCTTTAGTATATTTTCCTCTATGTTGAGGGTTTTCATTAATGTAGAAAATCATTTCCATTGTGTATTCAACATCACACTCATATTTTAATGAAACAAAGGGTTAAGTGTTGAGGAATAATAAGGAAGAGTTCCATAGTTAATGGTGCAAGTGCAAACATGGATATTACTTTGATCCATAGTGGGTGCCATCAATTATGTCTTAGGGAACCTATTGGGGTTGGTAAAACTCATCATGTATGATTGATTCAATTATATATTATCCTCAAGTGATAAATTCATGATGAAGGAGAGAACTAAAAACATGGTAAAAATAAATGTTCACCTAGAGTATTTAAGGTCAAACTAGTAAGTGTTATCTTTTAGGATAATACACATAACGTGCTACACAAGACATAATCAAACTAGTCAATTATGTTCTCCAAATGGTAAACTGAGATATTTTGAAAGACACATAGTCAAATAGGATAAATGTGTGTTGAAAGGAAGTAGAACACATGATATGTAAGAGACTAGATCGAATAGAGTGAGTATTTTATATGGTAAAATAGAGATTTTAGGAGACATAATCAAGAAAATTGACTATGTTCTAAAGATAGGGATATGTTTTTGACAATTATGACTATAGATGATATAGTGTTATTATGAAGAATATTTTAAAGAAATACATAAAAAAATGTATCGATCTTATTGATATAGTTTTGGCACATAGAAAAAACCTTGAACCAATGCTAATTGACACAATTTTTACAATACAATATACAATTATCAAATAATAAGTAACAAAAATAAAAATACTAATCTAAGTGGTCATTCCTAAAATTTTATGTTATAATAATTTTTGAAATAAATGTGATATAGAGTTGGCTATAAGAATGAATTAGAAAATCAATCTAAGGATGGTTTCATGTACTTTATACTTAAAGGGATCTATATTAGCAATGGTATTGGCTTGGTATTAGGTCCTACCCCCTCACTTCACAATCCCATAGTGATAAGGGTGTCAGGTGCTTTGCCAATATATACCATCAATCATGTATTTATAATTGGCCTTAAAACCAAGTCAGCTTCCACCTTGGTGATGAAATCCAAGTAGGTAGACGTTGGTTATAATTGATTTACTATTTTTTGATTTTATGTGGTTTGGAAGTGTGTGAAAAAGAAAAATAGTGTGACTAAATCAATAAATTATTAACCTTATATTTAGTATATCTGTGTTAATCTAAGAAAGAGAACAATAAAAATTAAGAGTAGATTAATTACTAGCAATATAGGTTAACTACATTATTTGAAGAGTACAAAGTTGACTCAGGTGACCTTGTATGTAAATAGTCTACTATAGAATTGACATTGTCAATATTGTCTATTGGGGAAAGATATATAAGAACACAATTAGATAGGTTGATTGAGTATTCTAGATAATAAATCAACATAAATAAATATGTTTATCTAGTCATTAAATTTCATTATAGCGTTAAAGTTTTGTATACTAAAAACTATGAAAATAGGACTATAAATGAAGACCAAAAATGATTACGATGGTAAGAATGAACTTGATAATTATTGAAGATGTTGATTTTGTTTTCTACGCTATGTTGTTTAGATGATGAATTTTATTATACTAATAGATTTATTGGGTCAATAGAGTCTAAAAATTTCATGTAAATAAGTAAACTTAGTCAAGATGATCAATCTAGTTACCTATTATTGAGGATGACCTACACATAGAAATACAAAGTTGATCATAATGATTGTGTGTTAAACATGTGTATTTAATGTTAGATTGTATCAACATATTTGATCTAATACTGTAAAAAAATATGAAATAGATGATAATAAATGAAGGTGTGAAGGAAAACCTACAAGAATTAGTTCATGTTAGGCTCACCATAATTTATACAAGGTAAAATGAAGCTAATCTATAAATCAATCCTAACTTGAAGAAGATAAATCACACTATCCATTCTGCTTATTGGTACATTTAGACAATCATGGTCATGAATAATATGTATCCTCTAGACCTAAACAAGGGTTCCCTTACCTACAACAATATCATTAGAGATGGTTTCAAAGCCTTTAGTCAAACACCACCATGTAATAACCCTAACTAGGTATTATGTTTTCTTATTCACAAGTAAATGAAAAAAGTAATGTAAAATCTAACCTAGTGCTAACCAAATCATGTGGCACAAAATGGGGGTAATAAACATGAAATAAAACATGCATATAATAAATCTACTCAAGTTAAAGTATAGGTAATCTTAATGCATGAAGAGAGAACATATAAGATAACAAATGCAAATTTATCGACTTTAATAAAGAGGATCAAGAGTTAGGAATACTTACCTTTGAAGATGAACCTACCAAGCCTAAACCTCTCCTTTTGCCAATTTTCTTTGTAAAAGGTTGTTGTGGCTTGTAAGGATAACAAATATAGGTCATTTCTAGGCTAAGATACTTATCCTATTCATCCAAAAGACTTCTCCACTAGATAAGATTCATATATCCAAGTGTATTATTGAAACCCTAAGTGACACTCCTCAACTAGAATGGTGGATAATTAGATGCACAAATAATGATTTAATCATTTTCTCTCTCTTAAATGGAAATAAGGATGTGTTTATAGATATATATCTAATTTTAATATATTCTAAAATTTTAGTTGATAGAGTCAACCTAATTAACCTTGTACCTTTAATTAATAAAAGTAGTTATGTCCTAGACTGGGTCAGTTGAGGCTGACCTAATCCCATAACATGCTTATATATTTTAATTATATGGTCAATTTAGACAATATTTATTTGGTAAAATTCAAAAAGAGGTTTTTTCTTAGGTAGGGGTTGTTTAAGGTGGTGAATTGCTTGGAAGAGTGTGTAAGGTAGGTATAAAATCTTATGGAAATGTGTAGGAGAGGTTTATGTTAGTTAAAAGTGGTGTTATAAGGGATAAAAATATTGAGAAGCACCAATGATCTACCCACCCCTTTCTTAGTGCACACTTTAAGACATTCACTCAAAGAGACTCGGACTTAATAGGTTCCTATGTTAGCATGGGTAAGGGCATATAATGTGGTATATCATTAATAAAATATAAAAGGAATATGATTTATTTAAATGTTATTGATGGAAAATGGGTAGGTTTGTCATGGAATATCATAAAATAATGTGTAAGGGATATTATTTAGTTATTATGTTCCTTTATGAACTTGTATAAATAAATGATGAGAGGATAAGAAATGATCCTGAGAGTCAAGGAGAGGTCAAATATGAATTAGAAAATTTCTATAAATCTATGTATAAGGAGAATAATGAGAGACCATTTGATTTAATAAAATAATATCATTTGGTTCTCATTTTGTTAGTCTTCTTCTCCATTATTTGTTATTATTTTAATTTATGTATTTCTTACTGTTTTGTTTTGAAAATATGTTAATTTATTCTTCCATTAAACTACAAATAACAATTGTGTGGTTGTTGGGATATCAATCCAAATCTATCTCTATGAATGTTTGGTGTTGTAAAATGTGTTTTCTGGTATGACTCACTGGGATAACAACTAGCTATATCATCTGCAATACTCCACCAATTTTTATCCATAGATTGTTAGATTATTTTGGAAGAAAATGAATTTGGTGTATGTAGGGTAATGAGACTACTCTTGTGCAACACTTCATTAGTTTTTAAATCAGATTGGAGTGGTCCTTGTATGGATTTATCCTATTTTGTATTGTAGTTTTTAGCAAATTTTACATATAAAAAGGAGTGTCTACATAATCTGTGACAATGGAGGTAATTGAATTGAAGATTCAAATACTAATGCATGTAGATGGAGGGAAGTTAGATTATTTTTTGGGATGGAAAATTAGAATGTTTATACATGAGAGAATATTATTTTGATCCATATGAGAATCATTTTATTATGTTACAAAGAAATCATATATTATTCCTATGAATTAAGAATCAGGATCTTGCCCGGTAATGGTGATTCTATGTTGAAATTATTGCATGTATACTTTTATTAGTTTCTAGTTTGAATGAGAATTTTAATGTCATCAAAAAATAATGTTTGTCTATTGGGATCAAAGAGAATTCTAGTTAAACTTCAAATAAGTGTGCAATGTTATGTTTATCCTAACTTCAATCTTTGGTCCAATCTAGTGGTTACATGTGTGGTTAGATCTTTATATGGCCAAATAATATTATCTAATGTTTTAAGACCTATTATAAATTGAAAATTATAGAAAATGAAATATATTTTTCTATTTTTGAGATGGATTTGTCAATATGTTACAACTAAATATATGGTAGAGGAGAGGGCACGGGGCACCTTGAGATGGATGAGAATACTATAATGAAGAGAAAAATAAAATGGTGTCTATTATTTTTTTTAGTATTTGATGGTCATGATAGATCACAAGTGGATATTCACTACATGGAGCAACTGTATGAGGCTTTTGCAAATGAAATCTATTGAGATAGATTAGAAGGCTGCCATGAAGACATGTTTTCTAAAGAAGGCTTATCTTATTTTTTAGAAGTATCAGCCCTTACTTTGGCTGTGTTTTCACTATTTATTACATTTTCTATTATATGGGATATATATAATCTCATATAATTTTATTGGATTGGTTAATATATAATATGCATCACTTTGATCATAATTGTTCTTAAAATAGTGTGTCTTTGAAGTGTTAAGGTCTCTACAATTAGTATAAGTTGTTATATTGTATATGACATATTTTAGGGGTTTATCTCCCCTAAACTATTCAATGAAAGTGTGACAATTGTGGTTTCTCATGGTGATAGAAGCAAAGAGGATGGCATTCCCATGATACTAAAATGTCCATGCATATATGATCCTTCAGGTGGCTATAGTATCATTCAATTTGGGGACATAATTTTACCAAGATTATTTATAGCCTTTTCATTAAGATATTATTGGTTAGTGAAGAATAGTTTTCAAGGAGGTTATTTCTTATGGTCCATGATTGTCTATGTGTTTGGCCTATTTATTATGTATGTTGTGTTGAATCTTATGGACATAAATGACCACCCATCTCTTCTTTAAATTATTCCTTGTACCATTAGCACCATCATGATTTTTGGTTGGTGGCAATGGTGGAATATATGGTAGTGGCAGAAAAGAGCATAGGTTCTAGTAATGGCAGTGCTAGATGTGGTTGTGGTGGCAAATGTAGCTTTTAAACATATTATTTTAGCTAGAGGAGGTGGTTATGGAGGACAAAGTAGTAGATGCTATTATAACTGAGGAGAGGTTATTATAATTATAGAGCATATATTTATTTAGAGGCCATGCATTATTTTTGTCAAGACATATTAGGATGTATTAGTCTAATCTACCACTCTATCTAGAAGATACGTTTAGTTTTCAATCCAAAGGATTAAAAACAATGAAATCAATAAAAATATAGATTATTATTTAGATGCATAAATCATGTTTTCTATTTTACATGCAATTTATACAATGATTTAAAGACTATATTTCATTAATAAAATATCATAACATGTATCCTCTACCCCCCTTCGAACCAATAGATTTCAACTATAATAATGGTGAAACTGTGGACATCTCAATTGGAATGAAAAAAATATAAACTAAAAAGGGAAAGGAATTAGAAGAGAAGGAAGTTGAGTTGAATAGGAGAGTGAAATATTTAAATTGAAGGGAATAAATTTTTGGAGTTATATATGCAATCATTGATTTACAATAAATTCTCTAACCTGATAAAATATTTTCACTATGTTGTATTCCTTACCCATTTCATATGATTGGGCCAATTATATTTTTTTGATGGTGTGTGCTCACAAACCTATGGAGGTTTAAATAAAATGAAGTGTTTATGATTTTGATAAGTTATAAGTGTATTTGGGCTTTTAGAATAGTTAGTTATGAATGGATCTCTTGCATGTGGCCATGGAGAATAGGTAGAAGTAGTTTAGTTTCCTCAAATATTTTTGTAATGGTGTGAAAATTGAAAAAACTATATTTATGTCTCATTGTATCTTAGGATGAGACACCAATTTAGGTTCAGGTGAGTGTTATCTTGGGTAAGGGTGTATAATTTGATAAAATGTAAAGGGAATATAATTTATTTATAAATTCCATTGATGTAAAATGGGTAGGTTTGGTATGAAATATCAAAATAATGTGTAATGGAATATTATTTAGTTGTGATATTCCTTTATGAACTTGTGTAAAAGGTTGAGAGGATAACAAATTATCCTAACAATGAAAGAGAGGTCAAATATGAATTGGAAAAATTCTATAAATATATGAAAAAGGAGGAGGAGAGACCATTTGATTTAATAAAGGAATATTATTTGGGTCTAATTTTATTAGTTCTATTATCTATTATTATTTATTATTTTATTTTTTGTATTTTTTATGGTTTTGTTGTGAAAATGTTGTATTTTATTCTTCCATTAAGCTACAACTAACATTTTGTGAGAGAGAAAACATCAATATTTGATAATGTTTTAAAATATCATGTGTATACATAATGTATCTTAATTGTAAATTAATCATGAAAGAATTGGATGGAATACGTTTAGTATATTTAATTTAAATGAAAATGTGAACAACCTAGGGTCATGATATGAACAATCAAGTCCTAAGTGGAATACATTATGCAATAAACCCAGATGAGGGAAGATATAAATATCTACAACTCAAATTTAATATAATAGATCCATACTTAAGTATAGATTATAATGAACTAAACCAAAGGAAACCTATAAAAGTAAAATAAAAACATACTAACAAGCAAGAAAGTAGGCATATACAAAGACAAACTCAAAAATAAAAAATAATTAACTAGTTAATAAAAGTTGCATGTGTGGACATAAGGCATTAATATTAGGCACTAACACAAGGGAAAGAGACAATTTTGATGTATACTTTGGTAGGGGGATTTTAAGAATAAGAAAGGGATGGCTGATTTGACTTGACATGCCTCATACATCTAACTAATACCTACATAGTCCATGCAAAGTTAAGGCCAAATATAATTATCCTAGGAAATGAGAAAAGAATATGACAAGAGATAATATGCAAGTAATAGAAGAAAAGGATATGAACTCTCAAATTAGTGAGAGTATACAAATGATTAACTCACACAATGAGAGTATTGAAGTGATTAGTTCACAAAATGATGAGAACATTGAATTGATTAACTCATAAAATGATGAGAGCATTGAATGGTTAGAGAAATATGTAATACTAATAACAGTGATTGAGATGCCCCATGCATCATAACATAACCTACATAGTCCATGTGGACCTTAGGCTAATATAGTTATCCCAAAAATGGGAGAGTAATGAAGGAATGGCCCTGAGGATTTTAGAAATGATTGTGATTGGATAAAAGGTTTTTACCCAGGAGATGGTTTAAATGAAAATGGATGGATAATTACACTACACTAAAATTAAGTCCACCTAAAATAGGACCAAGGGCCACTAGTGAACTGAATGTCACATAGTTCAAAGTTCTTATGGATTTATATCTCTCATGAATATTTTAAGCTTTTTTTTTGAATTTTTGAATTTTTGGAAGTTTCAAGTGTTTAGGTTTTTTTTTAATACAATATGTATAATAATATTCAATAAATAGGATACATAAATGGGTATAAACAAATGCACAATAGAACCATCTAGTGA
This sequence comes from Torreya grandis, assembly GCA_037957365.1. NCBI lineage: Eukaryota > Viridiplantae > Streptophyta > Pinopsida > Cupressales > Taxaceae > Torreya > Torreya grandis. Next base: position 1,033,464 of record JARHVA010005593.1, on the reverse strand, counting down.
AGGAAAAATAAATCGTGAATAGGGGTTCAAAATAATGATTCACAAAATAGTGATAACATGGATTGAGTTGCTTAAAAATGTTGAGATCATGGCTTAAATTTCTCATAAAACAATAAGTGTCTAACTTAAATTTCTCAAAAAGTGGTGTCATCATAGCCTAAATTTCCCAAAACATGGTGAGAGTGTGTCTTAAATTTATTTCAAAATAGAGAGTGTAGCTTAAGTTACTAATTAATTGATGAGAACATAGAATGGTAGTGGCCAAGCTAGCCTTAAAAATTGAGCATGACCTACATAGTCCAAATGGACCTCAGACCATTATAGTCCAACCCATAGTGACAGATACTACTAATCAACAATAGATTGAGATAGGAAAATAGAAAAGCATGATTAATGGCATATAATTTATCAAAAGATAAAAGATGAAACTTTAGGTACCCCCATCCATAAGAACTTTGTCCAAGTGCTCTGATATACTATTGTTAATGATGTGTTGATGATGACCAAATCCAAATGTCCTATTAAATATTTTCTTTTGGTCTAGCATCTAAATTATACTTGTAGATTAGAATGAAGGTCATGATGGTAATAAGATGGGGGGAAAGGAGGGACTGATGTAATTATAAAAGAGAGGAATGAAATTTAATAGGCCATGACCCCAACTAGGCATCCTTATATATAATTTTCAATCAAATTAAGCATAAAAGTGTTTGAGATGAATAATATTCATGGGCTCATACACCTCTTTCCAATCTGGTCTATCCAACCTATATGATCTAGACCAATAGTTAGTTGTAAAATTGAATGATCCTATACAATCATTCTTAAATTTTCCCTTCATTTCATGCTCTACATTGGTATTTTTAAATTCTATTTCATCATAAATAACCAAGTGTAGACTCATTGGGTTTGATGTGATTATTATATTTATGGTGTAGCCTATTATGATATGCTTATATTTTATTCAAGGTGGCTATCGATATTTCATCAAGTAGTTTTAGTTGTTTGAACCAATATAATCAATACTCCTCATAATTAATGATATATTACAATGAAATATGCAAGGAAGGCAAATTTATCTTGATAGGGAGAATAGTTTCAATGACATAAATTAGGGAATATAATGTGTCTCCCTTTAGGGTTTTGGTATTAGTATGGTGGATCAATAGGGTAGGAAATAATTTCAAGTGCCAATCATAGCCAACAACATTAATAATATTTTTAAGGATTTAGATAAGGGTCTTATTAGATTCCTCAACTTGGCCATTTCTTTGAGTAAGATAAGGAGTATGAAATCATTGTTTGATATGGTACTTGGAATAGAGGGGATTTGATCTCCTTATTTTTAAAAGATACACCATTATCATAAATGATGCTAAAAGGATTAATAAAGTGGTACACAAGGTGGTTCATAATTAATTTATAAATTTAGTTACCATTTATGTAAGTGAGGGAAATGGCTTCAACTCTCTTAGTAAAATACTCGATCACAATGAAGATGTGTTTATGGCCATTTAAAGAAGTAGAATTAATTCTACCTATGATATCAAGTATCCATATGAAAAATGGATAAGGAGTAGTGATTTACTGAAGTGTTTGGGCTAGAGCATGAATTTTATTAGCATTTTTTCGACAAGTCACACATTTTTCAACATAGGCACATGTATATTCTTCCATAGTGGGCCAATAATACCCTATACATAGGAGTTATTTACCAAGGACCATTCCTTTAGTGTAGATCAAACAAATACATTAATTTATCTCTTTAATAACTAATATAAATTATTATTGAAGTTAAAAAACATATTATAGTTCCATCATATATTCTACAATAGAGTGTGGCATCAAGTAAGGTATAAAGGTAGGCATTGTGATAAAGGATTTTTGTTTGTTGTGGAGAATATTAGAAGGAATAATTTGGTCTTAGATCTAGTCATATAAATCATGGCACTAAGGTGAGTTTGTAATTAAAAAATCACATCCCATTTTAGATGTTGAATGTTCATGGGATGGTTTTAAAAGATTCTCAATATGGAAGTGGTAATCTAGAACATTAGCTATGATTGCTATCAATCATTCAATTATTTCTATTACATCTACAATATTGTTACTGGCCCTTAGTATCTTCTCAAATTAGATATGTTCAAATTTATTCCTAAGAATATCGACCATGTTTTTTTAAGGTATAATTGTAGACACCAAAATTGTGTCTACTCCTTGTAGACTCCCCCTTAGTCCCCTTGGTCTACTTCTAAACATTTCTAACCCATACACTTATTAATTTAAAATAAATTACCTATTTTAAATTAATAACACCACCCTTGACACATCACCCTTGACACATCACAAAAGACACCTCACCTTGCCCTTAGATACCCCCATTTATCACCCTATGACCCATCTTAATTATCTAAGACCTATTTCAACCCTCCCACTAACCTCTCACACCTATTTAATCTACCTTTGGACCATTTTCCAATGGTAGCTAAACTCGACAGATGGAAGAATGGGCAAAAGGCTAAAAATAGCCTTTTTCCCATCTTTTAGCTGCCAACGTCGGTTACCCATTGGCCGATGCCAGTGGAATCACCAACGTCAGTCACTTAAAATAGGCTTGAAGGCAAATTCTCAACCCTCGAATCAATCACAGACCCAAATGTGAATTCTCTTGCACCCAAAATTTGACCTCTCTCTCTCTCTCTCTCAGACGCATGCCAAGCATCACAAGCTATAGGAACTCTAAATCAGTCAATCCACCCCTGATTGAAACATTACAGGAAGTCTTCTACATCAGTTGCATCAGCAACAAGTCTTCTACACTCCTTCAGCAAGCAAGAGCTAAGTATTCTTCTTTTATTTCATTCTAGTAACTTAGAATGTATTTGTAATCAGTCTCTATTTGCTACTTCTAAGTACTATAGACCAGACCAAACTTGACTTTCTTCCTTGAGAGGTTGAGAGGCCTTCCTCCTACCCTTACCCCTTTTTTGACAACCTTTCCCCCTAAGTTGTCCTTCCTATGACTCTGTCCACTATCTCACATCCCTGCACAACTCTTTTAAATCTCATAGACCACTCTGTCGACCAAAGACACAACTTGAGACTCGTCCAAGGACCATTGCCCCTATCGATGTTAGCATAATAACTGATGTTGGCATACTAACCAACTAACGATGGTAGACTAACTGGCGTCAGTGACTGTGGAAGACTAATTTCAAGATTCAGGTATGCATTATCTATTTCTCTTTCTTTAAGTCTTTCATAATTTCTTTCCATTATGACATTCTTTTTATCAACTAGTGGACTATCATCCCTCAAGGAAGTCTTTGCACTTATGGGACCGAGCTTTGCTTGGTAGTCCACCATATACCTATCTAACATTTTCCTTATCTTAGTCTCTTTCTCTCTATAGGTGTCATCCTCCATAGCCAAAGAGGAGCTCCTTCAATCATCTAGATAACGGTGCACAAAACTTCATCCAGGTACGTACAAACCCCTGACCATTAACCCTTAGTTTCTTATTTCTTCTGAATGTGAAAAGTGAAAAACTTGTAGAAACTTTCTGGCATGCCTAGTGGGACCCCTGGAGTTTTCCTTAGGTTCATCATTTTTCCTCTTAAAAAAAATTTTCATATAGGTACATTAGGGAATTTTCTTTCCTTGTATCCTTCTTCTTTCTTTCTCTTTCGAAAAGACACCATAAGCAAAGTTAAAAAGAATCTTTCTTTTTCTTCTTGTCACCTTTCCTCTTGCATCTTAGAGTAGTGAAGTTCATACTCTTAACCTTTTCTCAACTTGTTTGTATCTAAACAAAACATTTCAATTTGGGCTTAAAATCTATTACATCTCATTTTTGCTTAAATGCATATTTAGTCCACTCATCTAGTAATTAAAAACACATTATGAATAAAGCGTAGTGCAATTATGTTACACAACCTGACCAAATTCACAAATCAAACATCTAAACATACCTGAGACAAGGTCCAACTAGGATTTCATCACCTAGTGGATACCTTACCCTTCCTAGTAATCCTACTTGGACTTCACTAGCAAGTGGAGAACCCACTCTGTTCTCTGGCAGAGTATAAACTCTAGGGGAAGTATATACTAGCTAAGTGACCCAGCTTGTCTTTGGGCTCATGAAATGAGGGGAGCAAGCTCCTAGCACCAGGCCATATACGAAACCTAATACAGATTTTGAGCACCAAAACTAACCCAAAACCAACTTTAGACTACCTCTTTTAGGACCCATTCTAAAAGCCCAACTTCCCAAACACACTCTTCTAAGGCATAAGCCAATAAGACTCTAAAACTTATTCTTAGGAATTTAACATTTAGAGGCTGCTTGTATTCATCTATTTTTCTATCTCTATCTATTTTTTTGAGCTGGTGAGTTCGCATTCTGAGCTCCAAGAATAACTCAGACTTTCTTCTTTCTTCCAAAAACTTTCAGTTTTCTGAGTTTTTGGAAATACACAATAACTGACAATGGTTTTTCCACTGATGTCGACAACTATTTCACCAACATCAGTTATTTGACCGACATCGACAACTTTCTTCATCGACATCAATTTTTCCACTGACGTCGCTCACTCTCAAAAAATTTCTTCTCAAAATAGTAAGCTAAAAACCTGACCTTTTTGCTATTAAAAACACCAATTCTAGTTTTCTGAGGCTAAAACATATAGTTTTAGAATTAGTATCTTTCTTTCCTTGAATGGTTTTGACATGTAGTCAAACCAAAAATCTTGTTGACTATGCAAGGCAATAACCACTCCCACTTTCACCTTCTATATCAAGTCCTCTAATGGAGTATCATTTAGACACTGAGTGTACTCCAACCCTAACTCAACCCCATATTGTTCCCGAAGGGGACCAAGACTTTGAAAGATTCCTTGACCTCAATGTCAAGGCTCTTCAGCACTATCTCGCAAGAAGTCAAACATGAGACTCTTCAGGCAACCCAGTTTATGGGATGACAACTTCCTTAGTTGACATGACAATTGTATCAACAACCTCCATAACCCAACCCATGGTCACGCAGGCCATTACCTCAACCAATAACCCAACCATGACCAATCTTCAAAGTGTGACCTCTCTTTCTATTTTTGGACCTACCTCCTTTGGGGTTCCTGTACCCCCTCAACCACAAACTATTTAACAAAGTTTTACACCATTTCAAAACTTAATTGTATCCATCCCACCTACTCTTACACCCATAAATACAAGAGTAACCACCTATCCTTCAACAAGTGTTGCCACCACTCAACCACCTTTGGTGACATAAAGCCAAGTTCTGCCTTCTAACTTCATAACACAACCACCCTTGACTTCAACATTAGTCCCTATGACTAGTTACCAATATGTTATGCCCATACAAGCACAACCAACTACGTCATATGCCCCTCCTATCTCCTTCTAAGTACCTTACAACTTAGGGGGTACCCCACCTATCAATCCACTAGTCGATCTAATTAAGATGCTGATGGATAAGGTGTCTAATCTTGAGACATCCATTTCTGGTTCAAGAAATGTTCTCTCATATGAACAAATTTGTAATGAACCCATTCATCCTTTAGTCCCAATTTGACCATATCCTAGCTAGTGGGAAATTCCCAAGTTTACTTGCTTTTAGAGTAAAGAAGACCCACAGCAACATCTATGAGTATTTAGACATGCTTGTTACCTTATAGCACATGATGATGCATTGTTACTATGCACATTTCCCATGTCACTTTTTGGTGCTGCCCTCTATTGGTATAGTTCTATTACCAGTCACTCTATCTTTTCTTTCACTCAACTAGCCCAACTTTTCCTTGACCACTTTTTAATTAATATCACTAAAAAGGTTTCCATCACAGACCTATACTCTATCAGACAATTTAATGATGAATCAATAGCCAATTTCGTTGCTTGATGGAGAAGTTTAATCATCTAACTCTCCTTTTCTTTACCTCAACTTGAGCTCATCGAGCTCTTTTCACAAGCGTGTGGCAAACACATTTCATCTAATTTGCGGGTCCAAACATTCTGCACATTTGATGAATCTTTCACCATGGCTAGGAAGCTTGAACTCCACGTGGTCAAAGAGGACAAGGTCATGTTGCGTAGTAAAAACACTAATGCAAAATCTAATGACCCTTCTTCATCTAAACCTTCTTCTTCATATTCCAAGTCTAAGGGATCGACAAATGTTGTGGTCCTTAGGCCATCATCTTCGACAACAACCAACCAATCTCAACCCTCCACATCTCAAAGCATCACCAAACAATTCCAACAATGGTATATATAGCCTAAATATACTCCAATAGGAGAACCATACACTTTCATCTTGGATAAACTATTTAAACAGGGAGTCCTCAATCTCCCCCAAATTCAACCACCACCACAATTTGACCCCACAAAAGCCATCCCTACATGGTATAGGGAAAATGACTTTTGTCATTATCACCGTGTCAAAGGCCATGACATAAACAACTGCAAAACCTTCAAAAACATTGTCCAAGACATGTTAGACAAGGGGGATCTTGTTTTAGATAACCCAAATGCTCTAGCAAACCAAAACTTAGACATTTTTAGACAACCATTCCCTAACCATCTCCCTAGCCAAAACAACGTAAAAACCATGGTAGAAGACCCCTAAGAGCGTAATATATGCACAATCAACATGGTCTTTCCTATCATTCTTAACCAACCTCTCCCACAATCTGAAGAGGTTAGTCAACCTATTTGTCCACCATAGGAAGGAGGGCCTTCTCTTATTTGTCCACCACAGGTAGAAGAGCCTTCTTCTCCTATTTGTCCACCACAAGTAGAAGAGCCTTCTTCTCCTATTTTTCCTCCACGGGTGGAAGAACCTTCTTCTCCTATTATTTCTCCATCAACCTCTCTTATATTTGAGGACACTTTGACGATACCAACACCAGTAGCCTCACCCTCATCCTTCCTATCATCAATGGGGGATCATACTTTCCCCGCTCCTTGACCACACACCAAAGCCATCATCATCCATACACTCTATCCTCTTGAAGAGCCATAATCTCCAATCCCTTCTCCACCGAAAGAGGGACTCACCACCTCACCTACTTTGGTTGAAGAAGATCCAGTGAGGGTAGACTTAAACCTTACCCCCCACAATAGTAGTCCTCACACTAAACCAAAGAAGGCTACTAAATCATGTAAAAGAACTCCTCCTCCACCATCACCATTGCCCTCCATTTTGGGTCCACATCCTTCTACCTTAATAGGAGTGCTCCCCACTCTAACACCTAACAAAAACAAGTTGCCTCCATTACTCCCTTTACCCACCACAAACCTACCTCCTCTAAAAAATTTGGCACCCCTCACAAAGAAATTATCGTCTACATGAGTGGCCGCACCACCAACCCAAAAGGTGGTACAAAAGTCTCCCTCAACAACTCCCAAACAAAAGTCACCAACACCTAGTACATCAACAAGCACAGACCCCTTAGTGGGTTCATATGCTTTGATACTACACTGACTTTTACAAACTTCTAACATCACTCTTCCACCTATCAAACCATTTCAACCTCTCAGACCAAAGCCATCTTGGTTTGATGATACTAAAATTTTCCAATATCATCACACACCTGGACATGACACTGAAAATTGTTGTGCCCTTAAGGTTGTCATCCACTAATTCATGGAAAAAGATGCCCTTCTTGTTAAGGATACTGTCAACAAATCTTCAACACCATCTCATGTCTCCCAACCCTCTTCACCTTCACACCCATCAACTCTCATATCAAAACCATCTTTGTTCGATGACACTAAATTTTGTGTGTATCATCACACGCCTGGAGATGACACTGAGCACTACTGCATTCTTAAGGCTATCATTTGTCAACACCTAAAAAAAGACACCCTATTCATTAAGGATCCTCTTGACCAGCCTTTAACCAAGCCATCGACACCGTCCCATACCTCTCAAACATCTTCACCTAAATCGAGATCCCATCATCAAACTGTGGTTCCTCTATCACCTTCAACCCCATTATTTGAAATCAACACCATCAATGTGGCCACTAGGTCACAAACTTTAAAGGATAAAGGGAAAGAGAAGGTTTCTCTCCCTTAAACATATCCATTTATCAAGCCCTTTCAACCACCACAACCCAAGATTTCAATCTTGAGCAAATCTCGATCAACATCTTTGCAGCCACTTCATGACCCCATGGTGAAACAACTTCACCAAACCCCTGTGAAGATGTCCTTATATGACCTCATTCAAATCTCTCCACAACATTGACAAGCCTTAATCAAAGCTTTATAGGCAGTGGAGGTCCAACTTGAGGACCCCCAACCAATAGCTGCCTTAGTCTAATAATTACCAACCATTGCCTCCATCACTGTCAATAATTCTGAGATTCCAAACTCCAACCTGGAAGATCAAGATCTCATCCTCTCAAACTAATCTTATCAGGCAAAAGCTTTGCAGGATGCATCCTTGCATACACTCCTTGTCTAAGAGGGGCTTCAACATCTTCTCTCATTTATCCAATCCATTGATTATCCGTAATGGGTGCCAAACCATATCCCTATCATAAATAACTGGGGGAAGTTGACTCTATCCTAACTATCATGACCTCAACCAAACATTAACCAAACATCAACCAACCAAGCATCGACCAAACATCAACCAACTAACCATCGACTAAATAACAACCAACCAAGCATTGACCAAATATCAACCAACCAAGCATTGACCAAACATCAACCAACCAAGCATCTACCAAACATCAACCAACTTCTTAATCTTCTTTAACACGTGACCAATGTAGAAAGAAGCAAATAGTGCAAGTTTGCTCCTAATTGACTCAGACCTTACACAAGCATGGATCAGGGACTTATCATCTATCTTCTCTTGAAGGCCTACCAGAACTTGAGCCCCTTAATGCCTTACATCTACAACCATTTTACTATTAATCAAGTAATCATTCACTTGATGTTTAACTTGAGCTCGTCCCTTGAGCAACCCCCGTCATCATCATTCCTATTCCTTTTAACCCTTTTTCCCTACAAAAATTAGTCAACCCTTTTGTAAAGCATGAATGCTTTGTCCTTATAAAAGGGAAACCCCCAAACCTATATAGTCAAGTCCATGCCCAAAAGTCCAGTCAAAAAATAAAAATAAAAAAATTGTGATGCCTATACAAAGGTCATAAACTTTAAATGCAGACTGCTCCCTCGAAGGATAGCTACATCATCATTGCTATAATTAATAGACTGCTCCCTTAAAGGATAGTTATTCAAAGACATTCAACATACAAAGAAGAATATAGACCACTCCCTCAAAGGATGGCTATACACAAATCTTGCTATAAACAACACACTCTCAGAAGCTTCCCGCATCGATCAACTTCACATATGACCACAAAACAAAAAAAAATCCCCATGTAGACTTCCCACATTGATCAGTCTACACCAAAAAGAAAAAAAAAACTGACTGGCAAACTGTAAAGTCATGGACTTGTCTATAGTCATTCGCAGGGTCACCTATAAAAGGGGCAAAGTTATCCTTGCTAAAAAGGGTTACACTATCCTCACATCTCACATAATCAAACCTATTACCCCAACATACTCAAGGGATTTTGAGCTCACTTAATGTCAAGTGATTTGACTATTTCTCTAACATAAACCAATGGTCAACGATGTAATGCATGAATGGGGCTTTTGTTTGCAAAAACCTTATCTATGCCATCATTATGGTCCTTGTCAATGAAAGAGCAATGTGCCTTTCACTTCTTATACATCTTGGTCACATACAATCCAACCAAATCATTTCCAAACCAAACCCAACCAACAAAACATTTTCAAACCACTAACATGATGTAGCCCATTCACATAGTTTCTATGGAAAACAATACACATGGAAACTATCGACCAAACACAATTTATGCCAAGCATAAACCATTACTTGCTAAAGCATAAGCATAATCTCATTTCATTTTTAGCATACATCCATCACTAATATAGAAAATTGCTAGGGATGAAAGACCACATAGCCAATGTTACAGAATACACCATCACATAATATGGAAAAGGTTGTAACATCATCATACCCTCATCATTTATAACCTGACCAAACTAACCTATCAACTAGCCTAAACTACATTGGTCTAAGGCCCTTCCAACAAGGGCTATGTAGGTAGCACTCAAATGACATGATGTCTTCTAAGGTTAGCTCGACCACATCCATTTCTTCATCTATCTGATGGACACACCATTCAACCTTTAACCATGACTTAACCTAGTCAAACCCACATCCATAACCGACCCTCTTCCTCCCTTTTAGGGAGAACTACATTGTCCTGAGGCCCTTCCAACAAGGGCTATGTAGGTAGCACTTAGTTGACATGGGGTCCTCTAAGGTTAGCTCGGCCATTCCTTTGTTTGTCCATCTAATGGACCAACTATCTATACCAACCCAAAATCATGACCAACAACCTTGGAGATCATGACTATTTCCTCAGACCATGACCACTTTTTGAGACAACTATGCCTTGGTTGTTTTGATTGCATATGCTACCTCATGAATAGATAGCAAAATTGTCTGTAACCCATATTATGAGCTTCACACCTATTGTCAAATCATGAGCAAGTTGATCCCTAATATTTGTGACTTTTTCATGTTTTCCAGGAGCACTTCCTGAGCCCAAGATACTTGGAACATGATGACCATTAGAGCTACAGCTTGGATCATTTAACCCAATCAGCTATGACTAAATGCTAGGGACTGGTTATTTCAATTTTAGTACTCCTTAACCTTTGACTGTGACAATTTGACCTACCTATCACGTGATGTGGTATACGCGCAATCTCAACTTTTGCAGCGTTCACACTCAAACTTCACCATATCCATCCACTATCTGTCAAATTGGCACCCAATATCAGGGTGCCTTCCCTCGACTCCCACTTTGAGGGGGAATACCTCATCCCTCATTTGGGGTAACCAACTCTTTTTTTTGTCTAGCAGTTCACCAGAACAACCAATAAGACAAAAGCGACCTTCTCCCATACCTGGGTGACCTACTCCTATTTTTGTCTTGTAGTTCATCAAGAAAAACCAACAAGATAAAAAGGGGCAAATGTAGACACCAAAATTGTGTCTACTCCTTGGTCGACTCCCCCTTAGTCCCCTTGGTCCACTTTTAAACATTTTCAACCCATACACTTATTAATTTAAAATAAATTACCTATTTTAAATTAATAACACCACCCTTGACACATCACCCATGACACCTCACCTTGCCCTTAAATACCCCCATTTATCACCCTATGACCCTTCTTAATTATCTAAGACCTATTTCAACCCTCCCACTAACCTCTTGTACCTATTTAATTTGCCTTTAGACCATTTTCCAATAGCAGCTGAACTCGACAGATGGAAGAATAGACAAAAGGCTAAAAATAGCCTTTTCCCATCTTCTAGCCACCGATGTTGGTTACTCGTTGGATGACACTAGTGGAATCACTGACGTCGATCACTTAAAATAGGTCCGAAGGCAAATTCTTGACCGCCAGATCAATCACAGACCAGAATGTGAATTCTCTTGCACCTAGAATTTGACCCCTCTCTCTCTCTCTCCCAGATGCATGCCAAGCATCACAGGCTACAATAACTTTGCATCAGTCACTCCACCCCTGATTGAAACATTGTAGGAAGTCTTCTACATTAGCTACATCAGCAACAAGTCTTCTACACTCCTTCAGTAAGCAAGAGCTAAGTATTCTTCTTTTATTTCATTACAGTAACTTAGAATGTATTTGTAATTAGTCTTCATTTGCTACTTCTAAGTACTGTAGACCAGACTAAACCTAACTTTCTTCTTGGAGAGGCTGAGAGGCCTTCCTCCTACCCTTACCCCTTTTCTAACAACCTATCCCCCTACCTTGTCCTTCCTAAGACTCTGTCCACTATCTCACATCCCTGCACAACTCTTTTAAATCTCATAAACCACTCTGTCGACCAAGGACACAACCTGAGACCCATCCAAGGACCATTGCCCCTACTGACATTGGTGATGTTAGCACACTGACCAATTGATGATGGCAGATTAATTGGTGTTAATGACTGTGGAAGACTGGTTGCAAGATTTAGGTACGCATTATCTATTTCTCTTTCTTTAAGTATTTCATAATTTCTTTCCATTACGACATTCTTTTTATCAACTAGTGGACTGTCATCCCTCAAGGAAGTCTTTGCACTTCTGGGATAGAGATTTGCTTGGCAGTCCACTATATACCTATCTAACATTTTCCTTATCTTAGTCTCTTTCTCTCTACAGGAGTCATCCTCCACAGCCAAAGAAGAGCTCCTTCAATCATCTGGATAATGTTGCACAAAACTTCATTCAAGTACGTACAAACCCCTGACCATTAACCCTTAGTTTCTTATTTCTTTTGAATGTGAAAATTGGAAAACTTGTAGAAACAATAATATTTTCATCTTTGATCTGGAATTAATCAATCACTTGATTAATAATCAACTAGGAATCCCCATGAATATGTAGATGCTTATTATTCCATTGTATTACTAAGTGGATATTTGAAATGAGTGATTCATATTCTACCATATTTTTTTTTCAAGTGAAACCAATGTGGAAGGATTTATGAATAATAAACCTTGTGGTGTTATGAAAATAATGCTAACCCCAGATCCACAAACTATGAAAGAACTATCAAAGTAGAGTGTATAGTGCTATAATTCAGAATAGGTTTCATCTAAAGATAAGATTAAATCATCAATGAAAATTAAATTGGGTGTCTTGGTATATGATTAGGGTACTTAGTTAGGTTTATCTATAAGTAATTTCACCTCAATCACTTTCTAATGTACATATTCAATCTCAAACTCACTCAATATCATGACTTATATGGCCATACATCTAGTGAAAGTTGTCTTAGAAATTAAATATTTGAGTGGGTCTATTTTGTAAATAACAATGGTTTTGTTTCTAATCATGTAATGTCATAACTTATGGGTTATGAAAACCATTACTAAGCTTGATTCTTAAATTGGCATATAGTTACATTCATAGGTAACCAATGTTATGATTAAATAATATACTATTCTTTCTTTCCCCTAATCATTATGTTAGGTAAGGAGTTCCCTAGAGGTATGTTTTGTTGCTTAAACATATTGGAGTAATGTTTTATCATGTATTAGTGGGGCTAAGATATATATATTTTTTAAGTACTCTTTCAAATTCTCAAATTATTGTTGATAGTCAACACTCCATGAAAATGTGTTTCCTTTATTCAAAAGGTGAGTGAAAGGATGACATTTTCCTACCAATTTTGGAATGAAAGTGTTATATAGATTGATTTTTTCCATAAAAAATACATATCTAATTCAAATTAGATGGATGAGGCATTTCTACAATGGTATTACCTTAGTTGGATCAACTTTAATACCCCTATTAAAGATAATGGAACCTACCAATTTTATACAATTGATTCCAAATACACACTTCTTAGGATTAAGATGCACTTTATATTCATGAATCCTTTCAAATATCAATTATAAAACTTATGCATGGCCTTACCTGGTCTTGGATTTTCCTAGAATATCATCCATGTAGTCTTCTACAATAGTGTGCATCATGTCATATAAGATGACCATCATTGCATATTGGTATGTAGCACAAACATTATTGAGGACAAAACACATCACTTCATAACATAACATCCCCCATGGAGTGGTAAATGATATTTTGTGATGATATTCAAGTGTTATTTTTATCTATTTGTACCTTGTGAAACCATCCATTAGATATAACATATCATAGCATATTGTGGAATATATGATCATATCAATGTTTGGAAAAGGAAAATCATCCTTTAGACATGATTTACTAATATCTCTATGATTTTTACATAAGTGTATTCCATGTGGATTATTTATAATTATGATGATATTTTATATACATTTGGAATATTCTATAGGATGAATGCATCCTACCCCCAATAATTTTTCTAATTCTTTTTTGACTAGTATGGTAATTCAAATATTCATTTTTATCATTTTATGTTTGATTAGATCTGATTTTTAGTGTACAACAAGGCTATTTAAAACTAAAAAAGGATATAAATAGGAATATATGATTATGACTATGAAAAAATATCAATAAACTCCTGAGTTATGGTAGTAAGATGTTTGCATTCCTTTTTATTGAGGATTGATATAAGTTTGATCCATTTGGTATTATCTAGGGTTCTAATATTTTCCTTCATGGTATCTTATATTAGTATTGTGGAACCATCTTCTATAATAGTTAGAAATGAGGTGTATATATCTTCTTCATCATATTGTGTCTAAACTGGCTCATCATGCTCACCCATGTATGAATAATTTGAATCAATAAACATTGATAAAGTCCACTAAGCAAAGGCATATAGGAAATATTGAACCAATTATATAAATCCTTTTTAATCTTCTAAAATAATTCACGACTAGCATGAGATCATAGGACTTAAGGCACCCTGAGTTCCATTTGAAAGAGGACGAAGTTCTCCATTCAATGGCATCTATAATAAGTATTCACCATGGGAATCATATTTTTATTTATTATTTTCATGGTCTGAAAGTACCTCAAAGAGGTTTTCAATTGGGACCTTAATGTTTCATTTTCATTTTTTTTATTTCTTTATGACCAAAAACATTTCACCAACTCTTTGAAATAGGAAGCATGGTATAATGTAATAGTGAATCATTGATTATGATCACCAATAATAAAACCATCTCTAAGGCCCATAAATTCATAAGTACTTTGTCATTATGGAAATCATCTAATGGTATATCTAAATTTCATTGGTCCTAGTCAATTAACTAGGGGTGATGAAGGAAAAGAGGAGAATGAGAAGTGATAAGGATAATGCTAAAAATGGTATTGGTATTAAAAATATTATTATCATATAACTCATTATATAATATATAATATGAATCTATGTCACTATTGAAATCTTCATCATTAGATGGTAAATCAATATCACTCTAGAGATTTGAGGGGTAACCCCTAAGAAGTTTGTATCCAATACCTTGAGTTTCTTTGTGTTTGGTAGCACGTGATAAATTTGTCATTGTATAACCATGAGTCATCATCACATTTAATATTTTCTTGGTCTTATGTATTAATTTATAAAGAATCAATAGGTACTTTATAAAAGGATTTATCCTTCTTGCACCATTCCATTCTAACACCCTTCACTTTGGGCCTATCATGTGATGTTGTTTTTATATGAGATTTGTCCATATGAAAAGAATTTAAAATTTAGTATTTTACATGGAATTTATTTTTAATGTTAAAATGAGAGTATATTTGAGGAAGTGGTGTAGATAAATTAGATTCAAGAGTACTTATATCTACATAATTTGACTGAAGAGGCTAAACAACTATCTTGTTATCCTTTTTAGGGACATACTATGGACAAAGATGATAATTATGGATTTTGTACTCTCCTTCAAAATGTTTATAATAATGGTAAAATTGAAAATATATAGGTACAGTGACCTTTAATCTTGAAAGGGGTAATTGGATGCTAAGTATAATATATTGCATGTACTTCATGTATCCAAGATCACCATAGGAGTAAGTTATACAATAGCTCTACATAAAGAATATCTCAAAGGGTATCATGGGTTAGAGGCCAATGATAACATGAAATAAAATGGTTCCATGTGATTCTCTCTCCTCATTATCATAAACCTTGATGGTAATAGTATCTATTTGAATATATATTACAGTGTAACCCAAATTTTTGACCATCTCAAAGTCACAGTATTCAAACTTGAACCATTGTCTATGAGGACACATTTGATATTATGTCTAGAAATGAATACCAATATATAAAGTGTATTATTGAGAAGAAGACCAAGGGATGACATATCATGTTGGTAAAAATTAAGTTGTTTGGTTGGAGCCAAATGACTCACAATAATTTGAAACTTGTCAGGAGAAATGTCACTTTGGAATTTGGATTAGCTCAAAAACTCATTCAGTATATTTTTTTGGATCTAAGATATAATTGTTTTCCAATGTATATTTTATTTTTTCCATAATATCATATGGCTTGTCATTTTTAGAAGCAATTGGTTTTTATTTTTGAGTTAAAATTTCCTTGAATGGGATTATTAGATTAATAAGGTGCAGGACTTGGCTTGTAACATTAGAACATCGAGTTGTTGAGGGGTTACTATAATTAGAAGGGAATTAAGGAATAAAATGGTAAATCTTGGTCATTGGATAATAGTAATTCATTTTGAGCCAAAGGAGTATTACCAGCATATGGGGGAGGAGGTCTTAAAATAGAAGGTGATGATTCTCAGGTATTTTTGGTTGTTGGATTAGGGTTCATATTCATAGTTCTTATATGATCAATACTAATGTGACCTACAACATTGTTGGAGTTGTAGGGTGAATTATTATAGATGCCTTGGTTATAATGGGTGTCTTAACCTTGATTCTAATTATTTTTTTTTACTATTAATTCAACCCTTGAGGGAGGCCTATTTTGATTTTGATTGTTAGGAATCTAATTTTTTTGGTTATTAGGGTTGTGTTGTTGAAAAGGGTTTTGATAGATACCCAAATTTTTATTATATAGTGAGGCCACATTAGCCAAATATATTTCACCATTATGTTGTAAACTTTTGATGAAGTTATGAAGTTACAAAAATTTGTTAGTGAAATAACTCTTAACTCTATGATAATCACAAAACTCATGTTACCTATACATGCTAGGTTTAGGCTAGCCCTCTATAAATGGTTTCATAACTAGTCAAATGATCATATTAGCTATAACTAATTTCAGTAATACTACCTTGATAGGTTCACAAGATCACTAAAAACTCTATTTTTGTATTAAAATCTTCTTAGAGGTGGTTGTTACAAAGTAAGTCATTGAGTAGGTGGGGTTTCTTAGGAATGTGGTGGGTGCACTATTTGAACATATCTAAATTTTGTTACCCTATCCCCTAGAAATTTTTGCTCCTATTATATGGTTTAGGATTTTCATACGTACTTGTTTGATTTTTTATAAGGGCTTGTATTTGAACCTTTTTCCAAATTTGGTTTTAAGAATATACTTTGATTACCTTTTTATCATTGAGGCTTGCTAAATTTTTAGTTTTAGACACTATATCTAAAATATAACACATCAGTATTATACACTTGGAAAATACATATCATGGATGCACCTTCATCTTATAGACCTTTCCCATTATTAAAAGTCTCATAGACACTATATATTTGTGCCTAATTAATTATCCTTTAGTCTAAATAATGTTAATATAATGACTCAAACATTTTATAATGTTATAAAATGCTTAACTTATATCTCTAAACGTTTTTTACCTACATCTATTTTCCAACTACTCAGGCACTTACGTCCTAGTCAAATGCCTATATTGATGCAAGTGTCTTATTCTAATACAAGTGTCAAGTGACCTAAACTCATATAATTTTCAAATTAAATGTATACCTATGCTAAAACTAAGTTATTTAATGTGATATATTCTCCAAAGGGCTTTGTATAAATACAATATCAATCCTCATTCATTTCTCACCTAGCAAAAACCTATCAACTCACAAGGCAACTTAACAAAATCATTAAATCAAGTACTCAAATGAGAAAAGCTTACCAATTCTATTTTATTTCCATATTAGTAATAAATAAAATACATATATAGATCTGAAGTACTAAAGGATAATTTAATGAGCCACATTTTCCAAATTACAAGCTAGTTTAATCTATTTACCTTATGAACACAAATAAAATGATACACACATAACCCAACACACAGGGGAGAATTACATAATTATAAGTCCGTCTTTAGAGTATTGGATATGTAGGTAGAACTCATTGATGGAGGGGTATTATGGGTATCTTGACACCATGTTCCAACTAATACATTTTTCCCATAACTAATATTAATATGAGGACCTAAGGTTTTATTATTTGATAAGGAACGATAGTTCATGACCCAAATATGACTGCACCAGAGTGAATGAAACATAGAACCTAGAAACATCCAAGTGGTTGAATCTAATTTCAATAGGTATTCCATACTAGACACCTAATACTAAGTTATAAGTGTCAATGTAATTATCCTAGGTTGATGTTAGTGCCCATAACTACAAAGGTACAATTTATAGAATCATGTGACTGATCTAGAATCCTTTTTCTATCATAATTTTTGCCTATTCCATATCTATAATTGTATTAGATTCATAACCAAATAATTACCCTATTTTTATTATCATTTTAGTATCTATCATAATTAAATTTTCCATTTTTAGAATATCTCAGCATAATAAATTCAATATATATGTTGTTACTTGCACACCACACCCCATTTTCAAACTAAAAATAGGGACCCTCTTTTTGTTATGTAGTTTGATCTTGTAAATTTTAGGAGTTTATTGTGGTTACTTGTCTAAAATAACCTTCTTGGGAATGTCTATTTTTTGAGATGAAAAGATTTAAATATGAATGTGCTTCATTATTTTAGCCAAGCTTGTAAAATTAATTTTACATTATAAAAACACATGGAATGGAAATTCACATCTTGGGATGCTTTAATTTTAATATCTGAAGTTATATAACTCTATTAAGTATTATTCTACTTATCTACTTATGTTTTGGAACACATTTTATAACTTTCTTTCATATTATTTTTCTTTAGTTTTGTGCAGATTATCTAACTATTATATAGTTTTATTGTTCATTTTCTTGAGTAATTTGATCCATTTTAATTCTCATTATAATCCAAATTAGTAAATGTTTATAAAGTTTCACTTTTTATTATAGTTATTTTTAATTAAAATGGACTAAATTATCTTTTGATCGTGTAAATGACTAAGTCATTTCATAGTTTTCATTTTATACTTAGTCATCTTTGGATTTGAACTTAGGCATTTTAATTTGAATTTTCATAGCCATGTGTTTTCAAATACTTAACTATTTATTTTAAAATGTTTATACATTGATTTTTTAGATCAAATTTTTTGATTATGTATTTCATATTATGTTTGTAGGTACCCAAATAATTCATCCTTTATACATGTTGAAAAAAGAGTATTAAGAAGTTTTGCATGAAATAGAGTCTATAAGAGGCATGCAGATTTTGTGAGAATTGTTTGTCTTTTACTCTTTAGGAAAAATGTCATGAATGAGTCAAAACTTTTATGCAAAGGCTTAAAAAATTAAAAAAGATAAAATTTCTAAAGACTTCACTAAAATCATTCAAGTATTAGGTATTCATCAAAAATGTTATGATTTTTTTAGAAATTTTACAAACAAAAGTTTCAATGGAAAAACCTATGAAGGGTTAGACCTTCAAAACAAAAGGTGTGAAGACCAGGAAGAGGTATAAGTCATGAAGAAGGGGAAAAGAGGCTCACACTTTTCAAGAATTTTGTTGGAATTTTTTCTTGAGTGAGATTTTATAGAATTTTTGAAGAATAATGACTAGTTAGAAGTTCCAATAAAAAATTGTATAGGCAAAACTAGTGAAGATAAAAGTTCTAAAAAAAAATTTCAAAGAAGGAAGAGAACACAAAGCACTTCATCAAAATTTTCTAAGTGTTTTTATCTTTAAAAAAAGTGTTGAAAGGACTAGTTAGAAATTTTTATTTGAAAAAATGTTCCAAATACCAATGCCCAAACACAAATCACAACACAAAATATGAAGACTTGGGTCTTCATATTGAATGACTATGGGGTCTTTAGAAATCATGAAGAATGAATGAAATTCTCTCCCTTTTACAAGAATTTTCATCACATATTTTGTGTCATAATTCATTGGCAAAGAATGGAAAAATATAAAAATCCGTAAAGGCTAAAATTTAAACTAGGTTCAAAAATATAGGGGCTCTATGGAAAATCCATGTGGTATCTCTTTATAAGGCCTAAAATAATGAAATCTCAAATCTATTGACCATTGGCCTAAAGTACAGAGATTTGAGTGAGTAATGCATGGCATCAGTAAATATAAAATCTAAAATTCTTGGGAGGACATATAAAATCCATATTGTAGTAACCCGTTTGAGATAAGGATACATTAGGTGTGCATCCAATAAAGAATGAGCTCAAATTTGATTTCTTGTCTAATCTTCAAAATTGTTAAGAGATCAACAATAGACCACATATCTTATTTAATTATAAAACCATAGTCTAAATAAATAATGAATAATATTGGAATGATTAACATAGCATGCACATTAGAATCAAACAAAAAGCATGAAAGACAAATTCATCCTTAATGAGGTAGGGTAATTGATTGTGTATAATCATGGTGGTTGATAGTATTTATGCAATACCAAATGCTTTATGCTACCAGAATTCAATAAAAACATGTTATATTTCACCAATTCTAGGAATGCATTAAATATATCAAATATTTTGAGTTTCTTACTCAACCATAATCCCTCAACCCCATTGATGATTACATAAGGTGGGTGAGTTTGAATTTGAATTTACATTTGCATTCATACTCCTCAATCTTATATGCCTATATAAATTCAACTCTTAGATGTAATAAGGGATAGTATTTTTAGGATTGATGAAGTTATTCTTAGGTTATATTCCTTAGATTAAAGGATTTAATGGACTAGACATGCTTGGATTAGCCATAGTTAGTAAAACAACCATTTTCATGCTTTCCTAGTGTAGTGTTCTTCTTATTTTTATGAGAGTGGAGTGTATAGTTGAATGTTTATTATAAGTCTCATTATTAATTAATCAAAACGAAATATATTGAAACTTTTATTATTATGGATCCAAGTGTTCTTATCTTATGTATATATGTGATGGTTATGCTCCTCTTTGCTCTCGTAACTTCTCCCTAGACTCTCACATCATCGTTTAACTAGATTTTTCCTAGGTATAACTTAGCCAAGGAATGGTTTCTATGATATTTTATCAATCAAACACTTCAAATTAATATCTATGGTAGTATGGTCTTTCTTATCTTCCTCCCTACTCTCCCTCATTTTCTACTTTGTTATCATTATTTTAGTTTATAATTAATAGCAATATGTCCCAAATGTTTAATCATGATTATTAAATGTCTTCCATCATAATTTAAGCACTATTAAATAGATTAGTACTAGACTAGTTGATTATGAGAGTTTTTATAGCTTAATCCATCATTTGGAGTCAATTCTACTAGCCATGGCCCCTTGAAATGAAATAGTTCACATCAACCAACTAAGTGAAGACTAGTATACCGAAACCCTATACATTTAGTCCTTGAGAGTTATTTAATTTTTGGGAACTCCATTATTTTAGGAGATATAATGTATTAATAACCCATACCTATTTTTGGCCATGTTGAGACACCTCAAAAATGTTTTGGTGCTAGAAGGAAGGCATAATCTAAAATTAAAATGCCTTTTTTTTTAAATGTTTAAGCCCAAAACACTTCTACATCATTGCCTAAATAGTCACATGGCCTTAGCATGGATAGGTGGGTATAGTTATGAAGTAAATATACCAAGAGCTATCCATGACCTACCTAATAAACCCAATTCATTTTTCTTAAAATACACACATGGTTGGATTCTAGAAATATAATAACACATTTAAGCATTCCAAGATGCCATTGTTAAAATTTGCATCTAGTATGAAGATGTGGCTTGTCATTTATTCCCTTATTCCTTGGATAAAGATGTTTATGGGTTATACATTATACTACCAAATGGGTCTATGACCACATGTAATGCTTTTACAACTTTGTTTTTTAGCCATTTTAGAGGGCCCATCAATTTTGATACCCTATACCATTATTTTATTACATCTTGTAAGGAACCCAATGAATCTCTAGGTGATTTTAACAAATGCTTCCATGAAATACATATGGGGTTAAAAGACCCTTTTCTATAGACTGAGGTAGTATCCATATTTATTTACCTTAGAATGTTATTTCCTTTCAATGTTAGGTTTGTTTGAAGGACTCTTTTAGATCTCATATCCTTGGCAGTGACTTATCAAGAAAATCAAACTATCGAAGAATAAACCATGTCTCATGATCAAAATATTGATTTTTCCTACCCATTAAGACAATAAAATGTTCATCCAAACAATTCTTCAATCTTATTTCCTACAGGTCATCCCATTGGTTAAGTTGTGCTTTATAATGAGACATTACTCTAAGATTTACCTCAGATGTGTTATCATGTGAAATCCCCTATATTGAATGAAGACCTTGATTTCTCCATTAATGTATATAAATTTTTTAGTTGAGTATGCAACCAGTAGGATGTTTTTTATTTATTTTAGTATTCAAGTGTCTTTTGATAATTATATTAATTATGTAACATTAAATTTAAGGAGTTACCAATAGATAATACATGGGATAGTCCATGAGATTAACAATGATGAATCTGATGATGATGAAAAATATGTTATATTGAGTGACTTAGTATCACATGATCAAATCAAAGATGAGTTACCTACCTAAGAGGGTGAATCCAAAGTATCCTAAAATCATATTAAATATGAAATTGATGAGATATATCCACTTGATGAGGAATTACATGTTATGCATCTAAAGCATTTTTTCCTGTGTTAATGTTATCACACTAAATTTCACCCTTGAGGAGTTTGTTCAAGCCTTCCTCATTCAGGTGATAGAATTGAGACACCTCTAGGTTATGGGTGGCCTAATCAATGAGGTTAATCTCTAGATATGGATAGATCCCTTGATGCTTCACCTTGAAATTACTATTAAACCTATTGCTTGTTGGTAAAAGGGAGAGAAATGGCTGAAAAATAAGTAAATGGGAGGTGATGAACCAAAATTAACACCCTCCACTTGCCAAGATTTCAATAATAACATAAAAAAGGATTGAAATCTATTGCACTAACTGAACATGTGTCTCCAAGCATTAGTATTTTAGTATGAAGGTGTGGATTAAGATAAAAACTAAGAGGGGATGATCAAGAGGTGTGATAAAAGACACTAATGAAGCAATATATACACTTAGCCAATACAAGGCTTTGTACCAAAATCCATATGACCTTTTAAGATGACTAAAAAATATAAGTAGGCAATGAGATAGGATAAATAAAAGAGATATATGACACTACTAATAACATTCATCAACTAACCATAAAGCATACACTATTATAGTATTGATAAAGTCTAGAAATTAGCTTCTATTCACTTTTGAAGGTAAAGTACAAGTGTTTTTATGAGCAAAGATTCACCGTATTTTGGTTGAGGATATTTTTACAATCCTTAGTAGGCCATACATATGGAATAAATAAGAGAGAAGATATAAGGGACATTGAGAGAAACCATGAAAAATATCATCCTTCACAAGTTAGTTACAAGGCCAAGTCAAAGATGCCAACAATGATCTTGTTATCCTTTTCAGTATGTGTAATGTGGTGAAATTATGTACCTCATGATGGCATAGGATTTATTGATGTGCTTGTTGATTTATCCTTATTCTTGAAACTACCCTCCCTTTTGATTGAAAGTGCCAAATTAATTTCTTTATCTTATAACTATCCTTGAGATATCACTTGATATTTTGACATATTACATATGTTAGGATGCCTTTATTCTAATGTTAAAAAGTATATCAAGCCTTATAGGATCCTTAACATTTGTCCAACTACCACTAGGTCTATAGGTGCCTTAGAATTCCTCATGTTATCCTCTCCACTCCTTTGTTATTCATTGTAGATTTAAAAAATCAGCATAACATCTCATATAAAGGCTTGGGAAACATCAAATAATGTCTTCCCAAGGTCATAGGTGGACTCAATATGGTCCATCATGTTTCACTTGGTCAATCTCCATGAAAAACTACTAAAACCTATAGTGTTAGGCTTATTTTATACCCTTTTTTTAACATGTTCCAAGTTAATGGGTTATTCAGGTGCTATTAGGACTTATATAAGTCATTCAAATCATCTCACCATATAATTACATTTGAATTAATTTATTAGGGTTCCACTTACATTGGGTTATTGAGAGGGTTTTAGGAGGATTTTAAGGTCTTCAACTTGTTAATGATAGCTCATAAATAATATTTATTATATCTCAAAAAAAATATGCAAAGTGGAAGGGCATATGGCCTACTAACATCCCTTAATACCATTTTTTACCATGCACTTGATCATGTAACTTTGAATGTAACAAATCAAGCCTTATTGACTATGTAAACTTGTTCCAAGTGGTCAATATGTGGTTTTGAATAAAATAAGTCATCAATATGTTTTGTTTTTATTATAAATTATTATTATAAGTATGAAACACCTAATATTAATTTATCCAACACTTATTCAATTAACTTGACTCTTCATAAGACTTGAAACTTGATGTGACTTACAATGAGGGTTTGTGGGTCGATTTTTAATTTTGACCCTAATGGTTATATTTTGGTGTCTCTTCCTCATTAAAATAGTGATAATAAATTTAAAAAACTTATAAATTACTTTTCACATCTGAAATAATCCATAAAATATCAATCTTATCTCAAAAAATCATATTCTACAAGTAGGCTTGTAGCTTCCTTTTAGGCCTAATATCCTATCGAGGCATAAAAATGGCCTTTCTCTTTTAATTTTATTCTTTAAAATGGATTTAATAAAGGTGGTCATTATATTCATGGTCTCTCAAACCTTCTACTACACTTAATCATAATTACCAAACCAATAAATTCACCCTTTCTTTGTCTTATGCATATAAACATGTAGGTCTTCTTTTGGGCCTATTTTGTATCCTTCTTGATGGATTCTTTCCCAATTGAATAGAGTTTAAACAATTTAAAAATCCTCATAAGATTTTGTAGATATTATATCACCCTCAAAATTCATGATCAACCAAAATCTCACCCTTTTTAACACCCATGTGTGTTCTTTCTTGTGTTAGGCTTGTGATAGTCCTATAGGTCTCTTTTAAGCCCAAGACCTATTTGAAACATGTTTCTTGAATTAAATCATTTACTCATTATGAAATTGAGTGGTATCGATTCTAGTATGGATTTTATATTGAATATTTTAAGTCTCCTTCTCTATGGGAAACAACACATGATCTATATTTATGAGACCTATACTCAAGCTATTTTGGAAGCTTATATCCCAAGCATACAAAGTTTTTTAATCATACTATGCTTTTTATCTCATGTTCACCCTTTTATATAATTTTATAGAATTAAATAATATTAGACACTTTTTTCAACATTATCCATGCTCAATAGGACTTTTTCAATCTCATTTCAAACACAAAATATGCATTTTCTCCACATTTTAATTGGTAGGTCTTTAGGTGTCCATTTAGGCCCTAATTTATTGCAAACCTATCATGAAATTTAACCCCCCAGTTCTTTATTGTTTCTACAATGATATTTTAAGGCAATTTTTAGGTATTATGACTTGTTCAAATACCTTCCCTAAGGAGTAACTACACAAAATTTAACAATAAATTCTCATTAAACTTGTAGATTTATCACATTTTACCAATACATGCATGACCAATCATATTTTCACCATTTTTTACCATGGATGATCATGTATAAGTTTTAGAGACTTTTTTAGAGATTTGTAATCAATATGAACACCTCTAATAATGTATTAAAGTCCTTTATCATTGATTATAGACCTATTGTTTGCCTTTTTATAGTCTAGACCCTCTTCAAGCATATTAGGAAAAATGGTTTTAGACTTGTCACTTGAAAATTTTCACCAAGGGTAGTATTAGAAGGATATTAATAGTTATTGGGTTTTTTTCACACATATTACACACTTCTCTCAATGTGTATTGACCTCATCTCTGAAGATTAGGCCTTAAACTCCTCAAATATTGTCTATAGCATTACATTTTCCTCCTTTGATTACTATTTGCTTAAATATGTACAAAAGACGCTTTGAGAATAGATTTGAACTTGAAAGAGCATGTAATAGATAATAAGAAATAAAATAAAATGTATTAGGTGTCTAAACTTCCTTCACTAGGCCAAAACCCTTCAAATAATGTAAACTAACTCACAACTTAACATTCACCTCATACATGCATGGAACATTTGATTAAATATGTTTTAGGATTATTTATTATACACTAAAAGAACTCATTCAACCAATAATTTATGATAACAATCCCTACCCTTAAAAGTGATAAAATTAAGCTTATGGGTTTTTATAAGGGTTAAAGACACATATATTTTGTTAACAATTATTCATAAATCATGGACTTTAAAACCCTAAACAAATGCATAGATTATTAATGGAATAAAGGAATCCATATACCCCAAATTTAATTTGACCCAAATCTTCTTTACATGCATGAACCAATGTTGAGAAAACTAGCTTCTTCAGCATATGAAGGAGACTTGTAAACTTAATGGAGAAATGACATAGGTATTGGCTTGGTTATGGAATTTTAAATATTTGTATACTTTGTTTAATGTTGGGGGAATGTGAAATAAGCCTTGTAATATCAATTCCAACATGAATAAAATCTCAAAGAGACCCCCATAGACCTTATTCCTTTAATAAACCTATATATTCCATCAAGACCTTGTTGTAGTTGATGAACCAGATCCTAATGTGTTTGTATTGGCTTGGTGATGATGAGATTGTAGTGTAAAAGACCCTCTTCTACCTTCTTCCCCTATAATTTTTCATTATTATTTTTCTTGGATGTTATAATCATGATTAACGCATTTCAAAGGTGGATTAACATTGAAAAAGGGTTATTTTACTTTACTAAAGTGGATGTATGACACAAAAATGTCCAATGACTAAAAATACTCCCTTTTCACTTCATGACATAACATAACATTAGACATTGATGGCTCTTGACAATGAATATTTACACAAGTAATACTAGAAACAATCATAGTATAATAAAACCTCATTACCTTAATTTCTCCAAACTTACCTTAAACTATGATAAACACATTATAAAGGATCAAGCCATGACTATTTATTGACCATTTGAGAACCATAACTTCACATTTTGACTATACCACCTTATAAGACCTTTATCACTATTAGAGACAACACCACTCCTCACCATGATAATAAAAGTTATGAATAATATAAGAATCTTTAAGTTTTATCAAAAAAGTCAAACAAGTCTATATAGTAAGTTTTAAATGCTACTCACCTATGGTATCCAATTTTAGATAACATATTTGGTGACCTAATGGTATTGCATACTTACTATGCACCTAGACTAGTAGCCTTCTTACATATATCGAGCTATGGGGTCATGTTAGATCAACCCAAACATGAAATAAACCTTGAAATATCTCTAGTAGCCTTCTTACATATATTGAGCTATGGGGTCATGTTAGATCAACCCAAACATGAAATAAACCTTGAAATATCTTTACAATCCTATTGAAAAGGATGAAATAGATGACTACCTTCAACACATACAAAAAATAAGAGATACATTATGTTAACAAGCACTTAGGGAAAAAACAAGATAAACTACTATATACAACTAACCTCCAATGTCTCATCCTCCTATATCAAAAGGGAAATTTATAAGATCTCCTCCATGAGATAGATTGGAGTGATAGGCAAGCTTATTTTGGAAAATTGTGCTTTCTTTATAAACCTTTTTATTGACTTCCAATGTTTTGGCACATCTTCTAGTGGATCAACAATAAAAAAATTGCCTTCTATGAATACAATATTATCTTGTGGTTCTAGACATTGCTCAAGTTTTTATTCAATAAAAGGATAGTCCTCTAATATGGTCATAATTTCAACCTTTATCCTTGATGGCTCATTATAATCATGATCTTGGTTTCCCATGACATCTTGAGATATGTAAACTAGATTATTAACTTATACAAGTTGTTCAATATCCTCTAGGATCTCCAAATATTCACTCCAAGTTGCCTCATGGTCTCCAATAGATATGTTTTGATTAACTTATTCATGAGCATTATCATCACTCTTAATAATCACCTCAACAACATCTTCACATGGAGCTATAATTTCACTATCGAAACTTGAAAAAAAAATCTTGATCTTCCCAAAACAAAACTTCCTCTTTATCACTTGAGAGAGAGATAAAACACCTCATTCTTCACTTCAAATAGTATACTATTCACTTCAAGCCTATCTTGTTCCTCAAGTTCTTCACCAAGATCAATAAAATCTTTTTGTTCATTAAAAGACATCACAACCTCAATTAAGAATTCATATTTTTTATTTACTCTATCATCCAATTCTACCCTACCAATATCTTTAATTTATTCTAGAAATACATAGTATAACTACTATCAATCATTGTCAATCTCACCAGGCATTTATATAACTTTAGACTTGGGTTAATTTGTTCTACTTTTAGGACTCGTCACTATGATATCATGTTTATTTACAACTATGATCTGATCATTCATATATTCTTGAAGGATTTTTTATATTGGTTTCAATGAATCTATACCATCAATCTCTTCTTTGAAACAATAGTTAAAATCATCATATTCAACACAAAAAGGAAGATCAAAGAAACATTTTACCTTCTCTTGATCATTTGAAACCTCTATTGTTGCATCTACTTGAACAAATTTATCATGGAATTATTAGAACTCACTTTTATGACTTGAAGTGGTATAAAAATTATCACATGTTGCAAAGACACACTAAACTTCTTATTAACAACCCAAGTTTTACCTTGCTCAAGTGAACTGTTCAAATCTACTTTAAGCCTATACTAACATTGGAATGGTCTATAGGTGTGGGATACCTATACTTAAACAAAACCTATAGATTATGAGGCTATCTCCTATGAATATATAAAATTTGCTTAGTTTACTAAAACCTAGTTGATTTTGGGATGATAAAAGTTAGAAGGATAACTGAAAGGGAAATCCTATTCTACTAATGGTGATACACCTATATTGTTGGTTCATCCACTCAAATTTATATGTTTACAACAATAATAAATCATAAACTAACTAAAATAGTGTCTCTAAGTATTATTATTCATTAATTTTTCACATAGAGGTCTTGATTAATGATTATAACTTGGAGGTAAAGGGAGAGAAGTCTTCTTTGAGACACTATTCAACCTTATTACACTACAAATTTGATCATCAACCTTTGACACTTTATATAACCTAAAGAAGATAATTAATAAGTAGATCAGTGTGGAAAGGAAATATCAAAACAATATTCATCTACTTTTACGCATCTAGACAAGAATATACACACTATATGTCCATCATAGAGATGTTACAATAATCTATTTTATTGATTCAAGAGGTTACAAAACTCAACTTGGTAGAGTTGCATCATGCCCAAGAGAGGGATATTGAAAATAGTCCTAAAATTATGAATATAGATAACTTGATAAGATATAATACAATATAATGGAATAGAGGAATAAGAAGAGGTCATCCAATCCTTAACTCAAGTACACCTTAGTCACAATTAGTAGTAAACAATCCTCAAGACTTCTCTTTATGCTAGTGCTCTTACATGCTCCTTGAATGAGCTTTTCAGCATTAAAAACAAAGTGGTGGGCCATATGTTATGCCATTGTTTGGTTAGATAACTAATCTTAACATTATATCAAGTTATGTGATGACCTTTCTCACATTAAAATCATGGAACATACATTGATTCCACTTTAGATTAATTAACTCATGATAAGGACCAATTAAGCATGTCAATGATAGTTAAGACCAATTATGCATGGATATGACACTTAAATATTAGTTATTTAATTTTATTGACACTCAAATTTTAGTAATGAAGTGTGATAACTCCATATGAACTCATTTGTTATCCATTCTATGTCATTTTCCACTTTACTTGCCTAATCAAGTAGGTCTACTAAGATAATTAGGCATAGTAGCCTAATTTATTGCACTTGATGGATCTAAAAGCATGTATGAAACCATTATATCCTAAAAATATAATTATATTTAGGATTTTAACAACCATCCATATCATTAAATGAGCCTTTTTGGGTAAGCAACACCTGTAAATTGGTCAAAGTAGTTGACTAGGTCAATCTGTCTTGAATTTCTACATACTAACTATTGTCAATAAGCTCCCAAGGGTACTTTCAGGCATTTTTATGATCATATTATTATATGATATATAAAAATTTACAAACAATCATATCCAATTACTGGAATCATCTTAAACTACCTTGTACCTCTATTTATTATCTTTTTCCTCAAAAATCCTTATTTTTAGCCATGTTAGTACAATTATATACATCAAGGTACCATTTATAGGACCCTATCTAATTTTAATTCATGTTTATAGTGGTTATTAGGTTATTAATGTGTGTTTGGATGCAATAAAATTCACTTTTCTCAAAACTAGTTAATAGGAGGGTTTGTGAGGGTTTTGGAGGTGAACCTTCTTAACGATGGTTCATAAAGTATGGACCTTAAAACCATAAATTATTTCCATGGATTTTTATTTCATATAACCATTAAAATTTCTTGAAAATATTAGGTTCCCATGAAAAATGGGTGAAAATAACATACAAAGAGAAGTTTACTTGTAGGTTTTTAAATACATTTTGGACATGCTTATAGTCTTAGTGATGGTTCATAAACCTCATATACTCAACCAACCTAAATACTTAATGTATTAAAATTAAATATGGCTCCTCAAATCATACTAAGAGAATTTTTTCAAAGTCCCCCTATGGTGAAATATATGATCATTCAAATAGGTGGGTCAAAATGAGTGTGAAGACTCTGTAATTTGAGTTTGATCCAAAGGACCAAAATGAAATTTTAATTTTCCTGATATAATTAATATATCTCTATGTAGGACCTGAAACATCAATTAAACATTCTCATGAAGTCATATTTTCTTGATAGAGTCTTGTAAGTGCCTCAAGGTAACATAAGCCTTCTAGGCCTAAAACTCATTTCTAGGCCTAATATAAATGTTAGAAGTCTAAGTGACCTATAGTAATTTTGAGTTAGAAATAATAATATTATATTATTCATAATTTTATTAAACATTATACAACTTACTTTTATTTCCCAAAGTTTACTTAGTTTCTATGGCCTCTTAAGACTATGCCTGCAAGAATGACTACCTGCCTATGTGTGTATGGAACTTAAAGCTATAAAAGTCCCTTTATATGAAAATTTTATATATTTTTAATTTATAGAACATATTCCAAAGTTAAAAAAACCCTCATATTCAAACTATTCTATTAATTCTACCTTTTATGCACTCATATGTTACCAAGGGTTTCTTGACAATTAAGAGTGTAAAACCTTGATGGCTAGGTTTAGTGATTTTCCATGTTGAACATAAGATTATCACCATAATTAAATGTTTAAATGTCATTATAATTTTATATTTTTATTATAATAGATATCTTGTCTCTTTAAGCACCTCTCAACCCACCTGAGTGTCACCTAAATAGTGCATAAGCCTGTCTTAGTTATCTTTTCCTTACCTACCTTCAAGGGCTTTTAAATTGAAACCTTGAATGTGATAAAATCCATAGAGAATATTAATTTACTAAAATTATACCTTTATTTATAAAAAACTCCTTGAAAATTTATCTCTCTTGTTCTTCAAATCTTGAATTATAAACCTAGTCTCCTTTATGATTGTTCTTGACTGTAGGAGGACTATGACAACATAGTGAGATATTCCACCTCTAATATGACCTTTATAATGACTTCAGAGGATTTATATAATTTTTTATATTATTTTTACCAAATTTTATAGTTTAAATCCACATGTAGATGCTCCAAAAACCTCAAAATCTCTCAAAATTGTCTATTAGGTGTTGACTATGTTTACAATTTTCTTGGTTCTTCAACTACACCAAATTTATTTTGACATCTTCATTATTGTATCAAGGTTTATGAGTTATCTATATGTGTTATTAAATTTTTAACATCATCAATAAATTAACTCCACTCTCTTAACCAACCAATAGTCTTCTTTCTCTCTCTTTGCAAATGAGAGCTTTCAAGGAAAATAGATTGTAGCATCTTTTGACTATGTTTTCATGATAAAGGACCTATGTATTCATGTTTTACCTATATATTTTGGTGTAATAACTATTGATAAGTCTTTATTATTCTATAAAATCCTTATTCACTTCAATCTTACATTTCACTAGTGACTTTTTGGACCTATGCTAGTGATGATCATGTCATATCTCTTCAAAGACTCTCAAACCTTATAACCTACCAACACTAACTCTAGATGATAATTGGAGGTATCTAAGTGTTCGATATATTTTACACCTTAAATTATCACATTTAATAAATCCTAATTCATTTTAAAAAAAATTCTTATCTCCTTTTCAATCATATTTCTCCTCAAACAATATTCTTAGACTATTACACAAACCTAATCCATACAACAAGCCTATATATTGTACTTATTCAGTTGGTAGTACTTTTCATGATATTTATGTAGGTTTGATGATGTAAATTTTTTATTTTATTATATATTTAACTTTATAAGTCTCCTCCTTGACTAAAATGCACCTTTAGTTTCACCTTGAGAGTATATAGATGTGTCAATGTAATTGACCACCTATAGATATAGGTGGACATTTCAAAGTTTGACCTTGACTATAGATTTGCTTTTGGAAACCCTCTTCATGTCTTGATATTATTCATATATTAATTATTTATTATTAATCCTCCATTAACCATGTGTAATCATATAAAATGAAAAATTAGATGACTTAGGCATGGCTAACAGCACCTAACCTATAGGTCATCTTTCTTGCTCAATCAACCCTTCTTGGCTAGACTTTCACTAACTCCCAATCACCTATAACTTCTTGGACTTATCCTTTTTAAAAATAGGTAGACCTCTTAGACTCATATCCATCCCCCCAAGTCTCATAATCCTAAGATAATAGCACCTAATTTGGATAGGAATGCTGAAACTCATGTGTGTCCCATTTCTAGTGATGTTGTCCAAGTTCAATTTAGCCTCAAATGGTCAAATTTTATTGAATCCTTATCTTTTCCCCTATTAGCCTAATGCAAGATCATCTAATCCATGGTCATAATTTTACCTATATAAGACAATTAAATTTCCATTTAGAAGGTTAGATACTCATTCACAAGAAAGAAGCAAGAATAGAAGCAATTGTACTCAAGAACTCTTCCCTATTCTCTGCATACAACCTTCCAAAAAAAATTCAAGCCTATTAAAGCACTCATATAAACCCTAATAATTTAAAGTACATTATAGTTTTTCATCTATTTTCATACATCACATAATATCAACAAGCACTTCAAATTATTGAACTACATTATCTTCATCCCTATTTAGAGTATTGGTATGTAGGCAGTGTGCCCACACATGGGGTGTGAAGTTCATCTAGTGTATACTTTACACAATAACCCCTCCTCTTTATCCCAAGTTCTATATTCAATTTCAAGTACCAAGAGATCCTAAGGGTTTAAAATATTGAATCAGACACATAGAAAGATCTTCATAGACCCAGTCTTCAATATTTCACTGCCAGGGTGTTACAGGCTTGCCAAGTAGAACCCAAAAAACCCAGAACACTAGGATAACATCACTAGAAGTGGACAACAATGCCAGAAGTGGAATACAACACCAAGTAGCAAGGTTTACTAATTTTTTTGCTATGATCCAATCTAAAATTATAGTTTTGGGTCCTATTTATGATAGTCCATTAACTATGCACAATAATTTCCAGACCATGCATCATCTATTTTAGCCCAAAATAAGCTATGTTTGATTTCTTCACACTTCTTACTATTTTTAAAAAAGGTAAAATACATATATGTTTACAAAAATAATTACAATAATTGAGACACATTAATTACTAATTTAAATTTACTCAAACCTTTATTTAATTAGGAATCAAACACATAATTACCACAAAAATTAAAACATTTGGTGAACCCGACTTCAAATATTTGCACAAAAACCCTAGAAACCTTAGGGTTAACTATTTATAATTTTTTGAAATATTTTCTTGATTTTTCCTCAATTTAAAAATAAAAAACCTACAAATTAATTAAAATATTTTCAATAAATTCACTCAAACCCTAATTTGCACATACTAGGTCATATTTGCATACAGACACTTTCAAACCACTAAGACAAATATATTGCTAATTTTAGAAATATTTTTAGATTTTTCCTAAATTTTTCAAGTTAAATTCTACAAATTCATAACAATTTTTTTAAATTATTATACTAATTTTGAAAAAAAATATTTTAAAACCCTAGTTACATGTACTTGATCTTATTAAATCAAGAACTTTCCCATAAATTTAAAATTTTTATCTTGCATACTTACCTCAAAATTTTAATATAAATTACAAAAATTCATAGTATTTGGCATAAATATTTATGAAAAATCCATAGTTACATACAATATCTCCTATTTTTCTTCTTGAGGTATCACCTTACATCCATATTAAAATTGAAAAAATTATGCCCAACTATTTACAACTTCTTACATTTATTGCAAATAACAAAGAAACCATAATGGGCCCTATCATGTACATGAATGATGAAGTCTATCATATTTTAGTATAAATTTTCATTCTCTACATTTCACGTTTATTTTTCATTATATGGTATGATGTTAAGAAAATTATTCTTAAAAGTATTAATCCATCTCCTACATCACCTCCCTAGATCCCTTTCCACATACCAAGTCATGTTGCATGGTCCATTTTAATCTTCCCCAAATAACTACTCATCGCCAAAGAGCCCAGTTGACACTCTTTATCCCTCCACCTCATTGACCCATCGATTATCTTCACTCTCCTCCCATATCTACTAATAATCCTATATGGATTGTAGATAATATGGTTAGAGATATTACTCAACATGTTGATATGCCTCCTTTACCTACCTAGGAGCATCGTCACCCTGATATTCCAACATGTCCCAAACCCAACCCCCCCACATAGGTATATCTACACAAGGTATATGACATTTTTTATTAGTCAAAAAAAGCTCTAGCTAAAATTTCCATGTTAGAGCTACTTTAGAAATCTAATGTATTCAAAGACATTCTTTATCAGGCACTCCTTCAGATTTCTCTGCCTATTGATTTAGAACCTTATTATTTTGCATT
Source organism: Torreya grandis (assembly GCA_037957365.1). Taxonomy (NCBI): domain Eukaryota; kingdom Viridiplantae; phylum Streptophyta; class Pinopsida; order Cupressales; family Taxaceae; genus Torreya; species Torreya grandis. The sequence continues at coordinate 998,384 of JARHVA010005593.1, read as the reverse complement.
AGTGGTGAACACTTTAAAAACTATAGAAGATGTAATTTATTTTTATAATGAGGACATGCCTTATAAAATAGTTATTGATAAAAATTTGCCACTATTCATATAATTACAAGTCAAAACCAATGTAGTCAAGAGAGTTATTGTTGATAGTGGCTTCAAAATAAATTTATGTAATATCACGTTCTTATAAGCCATGGGTGTAAATTTGGCATCAATGCAAAACAAAAATAAAAAAAATTGAGGGTTGGATGATATACCATGATAGACATTATGTACTATTACATTATATATCATGGTGGGCCCAAAAACCCTCCCAACACAGTTCCAAGTCATGCTAGGTCCACTCCACTATAATATTTTACTTAGATACCCCTATATACATACTATGTGTTTTATCCCTTTCACTGTCCATTAATGAATTAAGTTCTTCAATGAGGGATATCTATACACATGCCCAATAGACAACCAACCATTCAAATATTGTCAACTTACATCGCCATATTTGACTATTTCATTTGATGAGACACCATATATCATAATACAACCACCACTTCATAGAATTTATTTGGATCAGATACATACACATAAGGTTGGTAAGAGTATCACTTCCCACATTACTCCACTCATAGTCACATCATTAGCACTAGTTCTTTCACCAGTCATAATATCTCCAACCATTTTAGCTACTTCATCATTCATAGTAATGACACCTATTACACATCCACCATGAATAATAGCTCTATTTTATTCGATAATTACTCCACTAGTTATAGATATTTTGGTAACAATACCTCCTTCTACAATTATAGTGATGAGACTCCTATAACACAATTACCCCTTATGTACATGATGTTGATATAGATTCACAAGATTCTTCAGATGATGATATAGTAATGAGTTTCATTTGACTCTTCATTTGATCAATCTTTTAGATTGATGTCTATCAAACTAGGACTGGTGTCTAAATATAACTATAGTAAGGTTTATGGTGGTAGATCTATAAGTTTGTCTTCGGGAATATTTTGATGATTCTAATATAACTTTTACCATTTGAATAATTTTTCTAATCTAATTACTTCGCACACTTGATGAAAGAAGAGATTACTAACTAATTCAATCCTTTGCTTGAAATCAAAACACACTTTCACACTTGCTTAAAATTATAAATTTAAATCTAATTCACACTTGTTGAAACTATAAATCTAAATCTAATTCACACTTGTTGAAAATGTAAATCTAAATTTAATTCAGACTTACATGGAAATGCAAATCTATATCTAATTCACACTTTTCTTTAAAATGTAAATTTAACTCTTCATTCACACTATCTAGAAAAATGAAATACTATTGAAATGTAAACCTAGAGTTTATTGTTTTATGAAAGACTAAGACATGAAATGATTGAAGATAATTTGACTATCTAATAATGGATAATTAGTTTAACATAAATATAAATATTTTACAAAAATTCTTGGTTCTAAAGAGAGTGGGCCTTTGCTCTTGTTAGAGTCAGGAATGAAGTTTACTCAGTACTAAAAGCTAGAATAATTTTGCATTAGCTCTTAACAGATGGAAAGTTTAAAATATTATTGGAGCACAACATCTAAATATATTAATTATTATCTTACTTCAATGAAAATGCACATGTTTATACTCATTCCTTAGACTAAATATAGTATGTTGAAAAATAGAACTACTAGTCAATTTATTGCTCCCCAAAGATAGGAGATTCATATTGATTATAATCCTAGAGAATCCAACTATTATCACAAAATAGTTATACTATCCCTATAATAGTTTTAAGGTCCAAATATATACAAAATATATCATGATTGAATCCTTAAAATAAGGAGGTAAATCTTTTGTTGATGTGATTCTAGTTGTAGCCATCCTTCTTTCCTACAACTCTCATATCTCCCAAATCTCAAATCTACAAAGTACATAGAAATAGACCTACAAAGTCTGTAAATTTTGGATCTATAGTGTCTATAGAAGTAGTTCCATATATTTCATAGACTCCATAGAATTACTTCTATATATTCCATAGAAATAGTTCTATAGAGTCCATAAAAGTGGTTTTATAGAGTCCATAATGTTAGCTGAGTGAGTTTATAGCTTCAAGAAACTAAGGTTAAAAATAGAACTCCAAAATTCTATTTTTTCCATCCTTCCTATGTATTCTTCAAAACCAAAACACTAAAACATGCTACTTGTTAGGTATAAATGATAGAATGGTAACTCAACCTTTAGTTTGACATAAATGAGATAAATTAGCTATTTTCCATGCAATAAGTAGCTAAAGGTTTATGATTTACATAATATTATATCCTTAGAGAGATTAAATGAAGGAAATTCCATGTCAATAATGCACCATATTTTGGGTTCATCATATCCCCCAGACTTTACCTTTTGTAAGTCCCATTACAAACATTTAGCTAGCTTCATTGGTTCTTGGCCTATTTTCCATGCCCTTGCTGAGATAATATTCATCAAATTCATCTCTGATATGTTGATCTTTATTGCTTGTAAATCCTTTATATGTTTGAACCATTCTTTTCTAATTGTTAAATTATTCATTAGATTATGGTGCCTAGTTTTTCCATCCAATAATTGGTATGATAAACAATGGAGGTCTATACCTCATTCCAATCCATGTTTGCTTTCCTCCAGAGTTTATTACTTATAAAATTTCTTCAAGAATTGCTTCAGCTCTTCTTATGCTCTACCTCAGATTGTTAGGACACATAAATTCTCTTCTTTTGAGAGATAATGATAATTGGTCCCATCTTTTCACACTAGCAACAATAATTGAATCAAAGCTTTGTCTTATAAATAGGTCAAATGAAAAAATAAAGTTATATAAAGCTTCCAAATATTGGTTTTTTATGGTAGTATTTAAACAATCTCTCTTGAAATTATGGTCAATCAATCTCAGAATGGAGAAGGCTAGTCTAATGCATAACCCTATAGTTTTAATATGACCTATACATTCTTCAAATCTATTTTTCCATGCTAAATGATTCTTGAAATTGGAATGAAGTGATCTCAACTAAACTTATCCTACATGTAAATTTATTAATAAATTATTATGTTCATGATCTCCAATTATCAAATCATGCAAATAAAATTCATAGAGGAGATCCTAAATATCAAGCCCAGAACTATAAAATATTTCCAAAAATGTAGATAAATCTATAATATTATAAGGAATATGCTAGGATATCCTAATAATTTTCCATCTATAGAATTGTTCAAATGGGAATAGACTATATGAAGGATCTAGACTTTTACAAGCCAAAAGAATCTCTCTTAATTTGCAAGAAATCTGCAAGTCTTCCTCCAAAGTATTAGTTACGGTTTCTAATATTTGTTTTTTATTTTTGAATTTGCTATTAGTAATGACTAAAAATTCATTATTCTATTTTATTGATTGATATTCCTCTTGATCTTGACGTAACATTTCTAATGGAGGAATATATAGATAACTAGTATGACATCCTTAATCAACAAATGTTTTTAGAGAAGAGGTAGGCTGACTATCCTTAACAAAAAATATCTAAGAAGAATTCAACAATTTCTATTTTAACTTTCTATTTTCTTTGTCAAGGCTCTTTATATATGTCCATGAATTGACTTCTTTCTTCTCTTTTTGTTCTATTGTTTCTTAAAGTTTATAAAATTTCAAAGCAAAATTTGAAGATGTTTGTAATTTTAGTACTAATAATGAGTTGAGTTGATCCTTACTCTATAGTTTGTTGAGTATATTTATAATATCTTGTTGTTAAATCAAATTTTGGGCTTTAGGAAGTTCCATGGTTAGTTACATGACATGATCCTTGGGACTGGATGGTTCTCCTTCTTCAAATGTATATAGAGCTTTACCTTGGTCTAATGGAGCTTCAATTTGTTCATTTTTTTCTCTTATTGAATTACCTTATTTATATTATGGTTCCCTTATTGTATTGATTTCTAATTCCTTCAATGGTTTCATGATAGGGCTTTCAACATGTTCTTCCATAGGAGCTATTTTAGGAGTCTCTCATTCTTCAATATTTTGATGTTCTAAAGGTTAAGATAGTTGTTTAAGACATTCCAAAGTATTCACTTCTTCTTTTTCATCTTCATCCAAAAGAATTAGTTTCCTTACCCTTTTCATAGTTATCTAGGCTACACTTGACTGTTGTTTTGCTATAGTAGTCAAACCCTTAGCCTTTTCAGGTCCTATTTAGGTAGAAGCTTGTCATTTTAATTTTCTTCTTCCTGAGTAGAGGACTAGTTGATCAATAGGTTCCTAAGTTTATTGTGGAAGTTCTAAAATAGTGAGAGTTTGAGCATCTTGATATCTTGTAATCCTTCTTGAAAAGAGAGGAGTTTCCTTTACAAATATAGGCTATTTTCGCTTTTTCATTTATCTTATTTGTTTGGTGGATGTCACAACTATAAGAGGTTGCCTTTGTGATTGGATTGAACCTAATGTTCTAGTTCCTTCTTATATTGGTGGGACTAGAATTTGTCTAATGACTCTATTTTCAAAGGCTTCCCAAACTTATTGCTTTTTTTGTAGGAAATGATGCTAAATAATTAGGGGAATGAAGCTATAATGTCTGATGGAAGCATTAGGGTTTGTGGTCATCACTTGGAGGTGACCATACAAGAAATATGGAAAGTTAAATTTTCACTAGGGATTTTTCTTTCCATGTTTAAGATGTATCAATATTTTCATGGCTTCTCCTCCCAAAATACTACATTCCCTTCATAGGTGATATACTTGATTGCCCATAATGCCACAAACTACCATGGCTCTAGAAGTGAATCTTTACAAATCCCCTTAGCTTTTCCTTTTGAATTAATCAAGCATGAATCTCTAGTCCATTCATTACCATTGAATTGAGCAATCAAGTCAATAAATTGAATTCTTCTTGTTACTTTCATTCCTTCATCTAGAATTTTAATGATTTCACTGATAACCTAACTAGAAACTAAAATAAATATTCCTTCAATAATAGAAAAATCAAGAGCAAGGTTTTTCAAAAATTCACTTAGCAGTGGTTCATGGAAGCCCTAAAACTTCTATATGAATGGTAATTAGCCATTCACCTCAAGTACTATAATAGAATCCCTATCATTGAGAAATTCGGTTGCCTATTTTGGTTCTAACCTTGTCTTTTGCCCTATTCTTTCCTAAGTTTATGAATGTCAACCAAATTACCATTGATTATGGAGAATTTTACCAAATTTAAACTAAGTTTTTCATTTATTTTCCTTTGGAATTCATAGAGGAAAGTATCTAGTGCATTTCACAAAGACTGGTAACTTCTACGAGCATGCTATGTGTGTGAATTTAATTCTCTATGAGCTAGTGGTTGTTGTAATCATTATTTTACATGAATTTTGGATTCAATCAATGTATATGGAGTGGGACTACTAATTATTGAGGTAACCTAGACACTAACATGGCTGTTTGAATGATGGCATGGCATAGTGGTAGTTTTATTGCTCACATGGAGGGGATAGTTATTGCTTCCACCACCATAAGATTTTTCCATGTTTGATCAATAATGATTAGAGACCCTTTTATTTTGAGGATTTTTATAGGATGGTTTCATCATAATGATAATGAAGTAATTAATTGCCTTGGATATATTTATTAATTATGACATGTGTTCTTTCATCTCTTTCTTTTGCATGCTATGATTATTCCTTTTTTAAGGGAATAAATGATTATCTAGTTGTACTTTTTCATCTAAATAGGATTAACCTTATTTAAATCAAACACTTATATCCACTAAAATATGAATAAATAAACTAATCACTCACTTATTCTTACCTCATATCTTGTTCTTCTCTTTCCATTTATCATCTACATATAAGTTTACATGAATTAGTTAGGATACTTCAAAAGAACAATCTAAAGTTTCATTGCATGAGGAAATCAATCAAAATTTAATGATAAAACTTTTTTTAAAATTTTTTACCCCTTCACCATTCATTAATAGTTTTCTAGTCAAGGCCCTTTTCAGTAATGCATAACCAGCCAATATGTTGGTTTTCTAGCTATGCATTGTCAATAACATCCCTAAAAGTATTTTCACTATTGAATTAAAATTTATTTGGAATAGAGAGCAATCATTAAAGGATAATTTCTCTAGAGGAAATTGATTCCTCCAAGAAAGCTATTTCACTTTTCTTTTTTTATACAAATTTATCTTTACTAAGAGGTTTTTGATAAAGTTTCAATCTATGCCCATTGACTAGAAGAGTCCTTTTGCTATCATCAATGGGAATCAACTTCATAGAACCATTTTTAAAGACTTACTTTATTTGATATGGTCCTAACCACCTTGTCTATTGTTTACCTTTGAATTGTTGAAATTTTGAGTCAAATAAAAATGCCCAGTCTCCTTTCTAAGACATTTATTATTTGATGTGTGAGTCATGGCAAGTTTTCCTCTGACTTTGCACTAATTTAGTCTTATATAATGCTTTAATTCTCATTTCATCAAGTTGATTTAGTTACATGAGTCTCTCTTTCTATACTTTTTCCAATTCAATTTCCACTTCTAATGTTTTTTTGATATTTTTAATACAAATTCAATAGATAATAAGGGTATCATACCATAAACTAGCTCATAAGGAGAGAAACCAGTAGTTGTTTTCTAGGTGGTATTATAGGCCCAAACTACTTCTAGTACTTTATCTACCTATTATTTTCTATTGGTACTAATAATCTTGGTCAGAATGGTTTCTAATTCTTTATTGGTGAATTCAACTTGTCCATTAGCTTATGGGTGGTATGGAGAAGAATTCTTATGTTACGCTTGATATAAATTCTTAAATTACTTTATTATGTTTAACATGAACTGGGGTCCTTGATCTGAAACTATTTCCCTTAGAGCACTAAATCTTTGCATAATTCTGAAATATAGGAAATCTTCTATAGCTTCTTCTTGAGCATGTGTTAAAACTTCAACTTCTACCCATTTGGTAACATAGTCTATCAAGACTAATAGATATTTCTTTCCTCTAGATGGGGGATCCACAAGTCCTAAAAATTTAATTACCCATTTCTCAAATGGTTCAAAAATTAGATGAGGATGGAGAGGAAACTTAGCTAAAAGAGTGGGTTATCCCATTCTTTGACATGCATCACATTATCTAACATATCTTTTTACTTGTTTATTAAGAGAAGGCCAGTAGTAGCCTACTCCTAATATTTTGTGTATATTCCTTTGAGTTTAGTAATGTCCTCCTCCTGGTTCATCATGATAAGCTTTGATGATCTCATAGGCTTCATTATTGGTTACACACCTATGAAACACATGATCAGGTCTAAATTTAAATAACATTATATCAATCCATTTAAAAGAAGAACTTTCTTTGATTAAATGTTTTCTTTACTTTATTGAAAAATATAGAGGAAAATTCCCTATAGCAAGGCAATTAGTTATATCAACAAACCATGGAGATTCTACTAAAATAGAAAATAGTTGTTCATTTAGAAAATCATCCTCCATTGGTTCTTCTTCACCTAAAGTGTCAAGTTTGGATAATAAACTAGCAACCAAATTAAATTTTCTTGGTTTATTTATAATAGTTATATCAAATTCTAGTAAAAGCAACAACTATATGATGATCCTTCCTCCCACTATTGGTTTATTGGTAAGGTATCTAATAGTTGAATGGTTTGTATATATAAACACCTTGTAGCCTATTATATAGTGTCTAAATTTATTTATTGCATAGAATAAAACAAGAAATTCCTTTTTAGTTTGGGTGTAATTTATTTCAGTAGGTGTCATATTTTTATTGATATAATAGATAGCATGCATACGATCATTCTCATCTTTTTGTCCTAGGACTACACCCATTACTATGTTGGAAGCCTATATTTAACCTAGCCAACATGTCCTAAGAGAATTTTAACCTCTATTTATGTATGTAGAATGGGTAGGTTGGAGATTATATCAAATTTATTGGGATCTACCTGAATACCTCTTATAAAAATGTGATGTCCTAGCATTATTCCTTGATCCATCATCAAAAAGCATTTTTCATGACTTAATGATAATTGATGTTCCTCACATCTTGTCAAAACTCTTTCTAAATTAGTAAGATATTTTTCCTAGGTTTCTCCATGGATATTGAAATTATCCATTTAAACCTCCACACAATAATTAGTGAGGTTAGAATATAATGCTATGAATACTCTTTGAAAGGTTATAGGAGCATTGCAAAGTCTAAATGGAATTACTTGATAGGAAAAGGTTCCCTAAGGATAGGTTAATGTAGTTTTATCTTGATATTTAGTTGCTACCTTTATTTGGTTGTATCCACTAAACCCATCTAGAAAAGAGAAATGTTTTTTTCCTACCAAATTATCCAAAAATTAGTCAATGAAAGGCAATGGAAAATAATCTCTTAAAGTGGATTTGTTTAGTTATTTATAATATACACATACACACCATTTCAAATTATTTTTAGGTATAAGTACCAATGCTAAAACCCACTGGCTATTTGAAATGGGGTAAATGAATCCTACATCCAACAATTTTTGAATTTATATTTTTACTATGTCTTTCAATGCTATATTTATTCATCTTTATGGTTGTCTTACTAGGTTTGTTGATTCTATATAGATATGATGTCTACATACACTTTAGTTAATTCCATTCATATCAGTGTAATCCCAAGAAAAATCCTTGGTGTGTCATTCTAAGACTTTAGAAATTTGATCCTCTTCATCATTTATCAGCTAACTATTAATGTTCAAGACTTTTTTGGTAACACCATGAGAGGTTTACTGCCTGGATGATTAGGTTCCACTTTCTTAAATTCACTCATTAATAAATTCAAAGTACATGGATGAGGAAGTAGCATATTGAATGTAGTTACATTTTCAACAAATCTTTTTCTAGGATGAATAGCTTTTGCTAATGGGCAATGAAATGCACTCAAGAAATGGGTTTGTTGTGTTTCTACCCAATTACAAATATTTTCCTAATTAGGCTATGATAATATGATGAAGAAGAAGTAGAAAGGTTGAAATAATATGTCCTAAGAAAGTCTATAAATTCCATGGATTTTGTATTGGCTGAGTCCATATATTTTGGACTAATAAACTCTGTAGATTCTAGACAAGTTGATTCTATAGATTCTAGACCATCAAATATTTTTGTTGAATGTCCATGTTATTCATAACCTTGGATTACTTATCGATTCAATTTTTCTAGATGCACTTTAATTATAATTATGGCCAAAGATGAAAAATCATTTGTTATATTATCTAGCTTATCCACCAAAATTTTTTCTGTGGTTGATTGATCATTTTGTAAGAGGGTACAAAGAAATGTTTTTAGATTTTAAACCATTGGAAATGGTTATGTTTCTTGACATGTAATCAATTAGTTCTACCACAATAGCTAATCATGGTATTTTTAGGATTAAGGGATATCCTAAATTATTGGTTTTAGGCTGCAACACCATAAAGTCAACTAAATACTCCCAAGATTCAATAGGTACTACAACATTCTCTATAGTTCCTTTTGGTTTTACCACAAATTGATCTTCCATTTGAAGGATGATAGTGGTAGATTTCATTCCTATTATGGATAGTGTTTGGAGAGTATCAATTGTCATGATGTTGATTCTTGCCCCTAAATACACTAAAACATTTGGAATTTCCTTTCTTCCTATTGTGATTATTATGATAGGACTATTTGGGTCTGCATACTTAGGTATTAAGACTTTTCCTTCTAACTAATCAATAAGCTTACCATCAACACATATGGTTTTTTGATATTGTGTCTTTTTTCCAAGTGTATTGATACATAAATTTTTAATGATTTTATTCAATTCAGGAATATCCCTAATATCTTGTAGTAGGGGTACCTCAATACTCACCTTTTACAACTCATGGATAAAAGTTGATTCTTCTTTTGTTTTAATTTATTTTAATCTCTTAGGGAAAGGAACTAATGTTATAGTGATAGTTCCTTATGTTTATTACACTTTTCCTTACTTTTGGTTTCTTTGTTGTTTAGTTGAGATTGTTTTGTTTCTTCATTTGGTATTTTAGAAATGAGAATTGGTGGTTCATTTATAGTTTTCCCTTATCTTAACTAAATATCAGAGCAATCAATTACTCTTACATTCATTGTGCCATCTTGTTCACTGACATAAATAGGTGGTGGATGCTTATTCTTTGGATTGTCTATTTTTTGTGTAAGCATTAGGGGATGATTAACTTATTTTGGATGTTGGAAAACAGGGGGTATAATTATAGTTTATTATTGTGGTGGTATTCTTGGTTAATTGTATTATGGATTAGGATTCCATTATGTATGTGACTATTGTTGGGGCACCCATGGCTATTATGGCATCATTTATGGTTAAGGTGGTATCATCCATGGTTGGGGTGGTATCCATTCTTGTCCTTTCCATGGAATTTGAGACAATGGAATCTATGTTTATTTTGACATGGATGGAGGAATTTTGAACATTCCATGATGATGTCCAAGGGTTACCTAGATTTTTGGAAGCAAACTTTCCTTGGTGTTGGTTTTGTGGAAAGAATCTTTACCTCTTAATATAGTTTAGCTATTCACTAGATTGAACATTTGATTTCATCTGAGTTTTCAAAATGGATAGATAAGTACAAGGATATGTGTCATGATATTTTATTTTATAGATTCCACAAGATGAAATATTTATTTTATCCAAAGGATAGTCTCTAAGGTCTTGTTTCAACCTACACTTAGGATAATATATTACCAATTATTCTATTGTATTGGATTTAGCCTAAAGGTCATCCAATGTAGTATTAATTATGACCAAAATGGATATCTTTGTATTAGCCAATTCTTCCATCAATTTACCCATTTAGTTAGATTTCCCTAGCCTTATTCTCCTAATCCCTAGTTTTATTCTACAGTAGTTAGTACAGAGTTTTGAAATTTGATGAAAGGCCAGTGTATTTATATCTCCTCTTCCCATTAAATTTAATACATCCCTGGTTTCTTCATCTAATACTTTGAGGAAAATAAGTTTCAGGACTTCTTTAGTGAGTGGGTAACTACTCCATTTACGAACAAATGTAAATCTATCTAGATAGTCTTCCAAGGATTCATCATCATTATGTTTGATTTTAAAAAAATCTTCCTTTCTTTCCCATACCATATAATAGTCTTGATACTTGTTTAGAAATGTAATTTCCATTTTGTCTCATTGTGACTAGAGTTACCTAGTAGGCCTATGAACCATCTCATATTAGTATCTTTGAGAGTAGATAGAAATAATTTGAGTTTGTGATTGTTTGTTGTATAGTCATAAGTTTGACAAAGTACCTTTAATTAAAATAGAAATTGGTCAGGGTCTTCTATAGATTTTCCCCAAAAATTTGGAAAATTAGTAGGAGAAATGTTTTTCATAGAAGTTTGATCATTAGGATCAAAAATAATGGGAAAGGAAAAAGTCCTCTCTACTACTACAACTTGTTGGCTTTGTTGTTCAGCCATATCTTCTTCTTTTGATGGTTCTTCAAAACTAGGATTAGATTCCTAATGAATGTTGGTTGAAGGTTTTTCAAATTCTTCAAAACTCTCTTCAGTGATGGCTTGTTCAAATGTTTCTTCTAAATATTTTACAAATTCTAAATACTCTCTTCTTAAAAATGGACATTCTGGGTGAATTCTTCCTATAGGACTTGCTTGAGACAATGCTCTAGTCCCAAATAATATTTTAGGAGAATCCTAAAGATGTGATTCCATACCTTGTTTAAGGCTCTCAGCTAAAGATGATGAAGGACTTCCTTCTTGGAGATTTGAAGTAGAGGTTTTATATTTTGTTTTTTGAGGGTATTTAGGAACAAACCTTCCTTTAGAATCTTTGGATCAAAACATAAATTGATTTCTCTTTATTTGATATTTGATTGTTTTATTTTTTTTACTATAGATCAATAAGGTTTACCTTACTAAAACCTAAGAATGTCCTCGACAATGGTGCCAAAAATGATGAGTGTCATTTAACTATTCATTTAATCACTCTTTCAAATTGATGTCTATCAAACCAAGGCTAGTGTCCAAAGCTATCGACATTAAGGTTTATGGTGGTAGATATATAAGTTGGTCATTGGGGGGATTTTGATGATTCTAATCTAAATTTTACCAATTAAATAATTCTTCTAAGATAATTTCTTCACACACTTACTGAAAGTAGAGATTACTAACTAATTCAATCCTTTGCTTGAAATCAAAACACACTTTCACACTTGAAATTGTAAAGTTGAATCTAATTCACACTTGATAAAATTGTAAATCTAGATTTAATTCACACTTGCTAAAATTGTAAATCTAAATCTAATTCATACTTTCATGTAAATTTAAATCTATATCTAATTCACGCTTTGCTTTAAAATGTAAATTTAACTCTTCATTCACACTTGCTAGAAAAATGAAATACTAGTGAAATGTAAACCCAAAATTTACTATTATATGAATGACTAAGACATACAATGATTGAAGATACTTTGATTATATAATAGTGGATAATTAATTTAAAATAAATATAAATACCATACAAAAATTATTGGTTTCAAGGAGAGTAGGCCCTTGATCTTATTAGAGTTAGGAATAAAGTTTACTCAGTACTGAAAGCTAGAATAATTCTGCATTAACTCATGAAAGCTAGAAAGCTTACAATATTCTTGGAGCTCAAAATATAACTATATTTTTTATTATCTTACTCTAGATAAAAACATACATATTTATACTCATTCCTTAGACTAAAGATAGTATGTTGAAAAATAGAACTACTAGTCAATTTGTTGTTACCCAAAGATAGGAGATTCAAATTGATTATAATCCTAGAGAATCCAACTATTCTCACAAAATATTTATACTATCCCTATAATAGTTTTAAGGTCCAAATATTTCATTGATGTGATTCTAGTTATAGCCATCCTTCTTTCCTACAACTCTCATATCTCTCAAATATCAAATCTACAAAGTCCATAGAAATAGACTTGTAGAGTCTATAGATTCTAGATCTATAGTGTCCATAAAAGTATTTCCACAAAGTCTATATAAGTAGTTCTATAGAGTTTATAGAAGTAGTTCTATGGAGTTCATAGAAATAATTTTGTAGAGTCCATTAAATTAGTTCTGTAAATTTCATAGATGTTGGTCGAGTGAGTCTGTAGCTTCAAGAAACTGAGGTCAAAAATGGAACTTCTCCAAAATGTTATTTATACCATCCTTCCTATGTATTCTTCAAAACTAAAAAACTAAAACATGTTATTTATTAGGTATAAATGACAAAATGGTAACTCAACCTTTGGTTTGACATAAATGAGATAAAGTAGCTATTTTTCATGTAATAGTTAGCCAACAGTATATGATTTGTAGAAGACTATATCCTTAGAGAGATGATATGAAGAGAATTCCATGTCAATAATGAGTCATATTTTTGGCTCATCATACAACACCCATAGTCATAGATGACTATTTATGTGGACTGAGCTTTACACCAGTCAACCTAGGAGAGTACCAAGATAGCTCTAGATCTCTCATCCCACATCCTACATCATTTTTATCATCTTGCACTACACTCTTAGGTTATACTCTACACTCACAACCATAGGTAACTCACTCGACACATACAATCCACATTATTACTTTTATGGATAATAAGTTAGTTATTGATATTCAGGTAGGTATCACACAACATCAACCATAGTTTGTGTTATAGTTATTACTTGATCATGGTTTGATTACATTACCTATAGTACAACATAGATCTACCAGTAGATTTTCATTGCAAAATGGTCATCCATTTTGTACCTTTCATAGGATTACAGGCCATGATACAAACTCATGCATAGGCTTACATTAGATATTGAATAAATTACAAAATTGAGGTATTATTCAGACTATAACACCAGCAGTAGCACTAGCTCCACCACTTCCACTAAAGTTACTTACTAGTAGGACTAAACATCCAAAAGTAGAATCAACATCCCTACCACTAGATCAACCCTCAGTACACCTTCAACATGATGACTTCACAAACACAACATTTGTAGTATATGATGATACTTATATGATCTTGATGCATTTGATGATGACCAAGATCCTTTCCTCTATTTTCATCCCTAGCAAGATCCATCTTTGGATCCCTTCCCACCACTAGCCTAGTCTTTTATATTATGATTTATATACTTATACATATTTTCTTTCTATCATTGATTGTACATATTTTATTTTCAACATTGATTTTATATATTATCTCTTTCATTGATTATACATAGTTCAAATATTTTCAAAAATACAAAAACAATATAACACTTCAAAATACAAAAACATTCAAATTTTTTCAAAAATGCCAAAAATATTTTGATTTTATGCATCATCCATGCTTTACATCACTACTATCATGCTAGGACTTTCATTTATTATTTCATGCTATTGTATGTTGATTTTATACATTAACATGCTTCACTTGATCTTCTATGAGTGTGTAGTGACATCTAGCTACTTAATTGCTTCATTATAATCATAGAGGGGGCATTACTACTTCTACATTAAAGACATACATTATTATACACACCCATTAGTTTCATCTTCTACATGAATACACCATCCAGGTTATGTCATTTCTACACCACACACTCTGAGTTATCATTCTGATGTACATTACTTTATAGCTTACATAGAATACTATATCGACATCTCACTAGTATCTAACACTTGTGTATTTATTAGCATATACCTAGTATTGTACTACACATGTTTTACATACTCTTACATTTTCTTTGATCAATTAGATGTGATTTTATCTTTCTAGTTATTACATGCTTTATCTACTTGGTTAGTGTAGCTTGTGTGATTGCATTTTTAATTCTAGTTTGTCTCCTACTTGTGCCTTAAGACATTTACCAATGTCTTTTGCTTATTTTCATGTGTGTGTCTTAGGACATTTTCCAATGTCCTTTATTTTTACTCTTGTATGTGCCTATGTCCTATTTTCTAACTTTTCTTTTTTCGCTTACATGTGTATGTGGCATTTTAACATGCCTTCCATGCTTGTTTCTATTTTGAGTGTCATTTGCCCATGTCTTTATTCGCATGGCCCTTTGGCCCATCTAGTATGCTTCTTGCTTGTTGTTTGATTTTTTTTGTCAAATGTGTGAAATGCCATGATCCATATCATGAAATTTATTTTCTTTCTTCGATGTAATGATGGACATCATGCTCCATCTCTCCAACTAACAATTAACATTTCTAGTTCTAGTTTAGTACATTTTACATGATTTCACATTGTTATATCTATTAAAGCATATGCCTATTGATCTAAAAATGTCTTGGTACAAACATTTAATATATATTGAAACATATTGTCAAATATTAAATTATATATCATATATATATATATATATATATATATATATATATATAAACACATTTGTAGGACTCTATTTTTTTTAGGGTAGTCATTATAGGTTTATCATTCATACTCTTAGAAGGGGGCATCAAACAATGGATTTGTCATAGAGATAAAACTTCCTAGAAATTGAAACAACAAAATTTATAATAGTCAACATAGAATCTATAGGTCAAACTGGTCAAATCATAGCAAAAAATAGGAACAATTTCATATTAGCAGTCAATTTTCACACTAGAAAACAACACCAAAAATGGATAGTAGCACCAAAAAAATGGTTTTCCATAGTTTGGTGCTCCTATGTATCTATAAAAACACATAGGGTTTCTATAAATATGTAAAAATGTTAATTTAGGGATAGTTTTTACACTTTTGGATCCTTCAGATTCAGTAGTTTTAGCATAGTTTTCTTAGATACAAGGGGCTATCATGCATAGTATGATGGTTCTCACTTTCATTTTAGATTAGGTAGTTGGCATAGATTTTAGATAAGAATCCATGTTCCAGACATTAGTGATTTGTGGTAATGTGCATGGCACATTGATCTTATTTTATTTTCAAGTTTAGTTTATTCTACGCATTCTCAATAATTACATGCCTTACTCCATATGTAGGTGGTTGGCATCACATTGAAGTTAAAATTCCATAAAAGTTTAGCTTTATAAGTACCCAAGTTCTTGATTTGGATTCCATATAATCCTATTACATTATTTTTATATTTGCTTTCATACAAGTTCAATATACATATTTTAAAATGGTCAAGAGTGACCTAGTTTCCAACACACATTCAATTATCCATGCCATAGTGTCAAATTTCCAACACATTCATGGGATCCACAAGCTATATCATATTACATATATTATATATTAGTATCACTTCATAGTTCCACTTCATAGGGAAATGATGGAGCTAAAGGGCCAACCTTTGTATTCTTGAGCCACCTATTTAGAGGAATCAGACACATAGTTTAGACATCGATTAGCACACACATGATTTGTTAACCTCACCTAGTTGGTAATAATGGAGCCAAGAGGCTAGCATTTTCATTCTTGATCCACATTCTATGAAATTTATCACTCAACTTTGTTCATGATATTCCTCTTGATTCAGTACATACTTAGCATCATCCAACATCATAATATGTTTGTATTGGTTCACATACCTAGTGAGGTGTATTCATTCCTTTATTTTACTCTTAATCAGATCTTGTATATTCTTATTTTATATATAGTGTATCTATTAAGAACTGATCTAGTTAATTTTTTATTTTCAAATTCACACATCACAATGTGATCTCTACACACATCCAACATCACATAGCTTCATGAGGTTTTTCCCTTATAGGTAAGTTCATGTATGATTTTTATTTTTTTTAACTTAGTATTTCAATTTATTGCATCTCTAGAATAAAAGGGGATAAAATTTAATCATATAAAATGTGAAACTGGATGACTTAGGCATGGCTAATAACACCCAACCTAAAGGTCCTCTTTCTTGCTCACTCAACCCTTCTCAGGTAGACTTTCATTGATTCCCAGTCACCCATAGCTTCTTGAACTTAGCTTTTTGATACCTAGGTAGCCTTATTAGACCTAGATCAATCCCCCTAAGTCTCATCCTACTAGTAAAATATAACCCAATTTTGATAGGAGTGCTAGAACTTAGGGGTGTCTCATTTTTGGCACTGTTGCCCAAGTTCACTTTAGACTCAAATAATCAAATTTTACCAAATCATTATATTTCCCCCTATCATCCTAATGCAAGATCATCTAACCTAGTATAATTATTTTCCATATATAAGGCCATTCAATGTCCATTTATAATGGTTTATACTCATTCAAAATAAATATGTAAGAATACAAATAAGTACACTCAGGTACTCTTCCCTATTCTTTGCATACAACCTTCCAAAACTAATTCAAACCTATTCAAGAACTCATACCAATCCATAGTCATCAAAATTACATTCTAGTTTCACATCTAGTTGCATACATCACATAATTTCACCAATCACTTCATATGGGAGAACTACATTAGCTTAGTCCCTCTTCAGAGTATTGGTATATAGGTAGCATGCCCACACACAGGGTGTGAAGTGCATCCATCATATACTTTACATAATAACCCCTCCTCTCTTTCTAAATTTTTATACTCAATTTCAAGTATCAATATATATTAAGGGTTTCAAATATTGAACTAGACATAGCTCCACACAGACCCAAGCTTCAATATTTCACTGCCAGTGTGTCACAGGCCTACCGAGTAGAACCCAAAAAATCCAAACCACTAGGAAAATAGTGTTAAAATCAGACAATAGTGTTGGAAGTAGACTACAGTGCCAAGTAGTAGGGTTTATTTAGTTTGGTTCTCCTTTCCTATCTAAAAACAAAGTTCTAGGTCTTATTTATGATAGTTTGTCATCTATGCATATCAATTTCTAGACCCTACATCATTTATTTTAGCCTAGAATAAGATAATTATGATTTCTTCACACTTCTTACTATTTTTAGAAAAATTAAAATACAAATCTATTTACACAAATTAGTAGGCTAATTGAGAAACATTAAGTACTAATTTACATTTACTTAGACCTTTATTTGCTTAGGAATTAAGCACTTAATTCCTAAAAAGAATAAAACACCAAAGAACTCTCCCATTAGACCATTCTACTTTCTTCCTCTTCACAAAATTGGAGATAATATTGTTCTTTCATGGTTTTAGGTGACTATTTCATGAGGGGGAGAGACTATGTTACCTTTGAATTTGGGACTAAATATGATCACTCTCACCATCTCTCTTGTGAGCCTCAACCTTTGGGTAGAATATTCAATGAACCTTAAGCTATAACAATACCCTTCTCATAATTTTGAACTTGGTGGAAGATTTCTATACTTCAAAATCCTTCTAACCCTATTGTAGGTGATTTATTTACATGAAAACATGTCTTATCTTAGTTTTATCCATACAAGAATGTGTCTTTTGAGCCAAGTTTGATTCACATATCTTGAAACACATTATATTATTCATACTCATTTCTCCACATTTTAAAAACAAACCTTTCCTCTTAATATTCTTGACTATAGGTCCAAGTCTATCTTTTATATGGACTGTGTTCAATTTTTAGGCCTTGAAACACACTAAAAAAGCTTCCAAGTCATTCAACTACTTTGCAATATTCTTATCTCTGATTAAATTTATTAATTGAGTTGATTTTTTCCTCTTAACATAAAAAATTATTATTTTATACATTGCTAACCTCACCTCTTAATAGCATGGTTATACGTGAAGGTTGAATGTGTGATTGTATAGACTGTGGGCAAGATTGGATGCTTGGAATTATAGGAAAGATGTTTACCAATATGATTATGAAGTTATTCTCTTGTAGATAATGTAAAAATTTCTTAAAAAAGACCTAAACTCTTAGAATTTCCTTGAATTTTATCTTCATAAGACTATATATGTTTATTAGCCTTATCTATAGATGATCTTCAATCTCTATTTTAGCAGTGAATATGATTGCATAGATATACCCCTCATTAACATAGAAGTTTCTAACCTCTTGAATATTCCTTGGGAGTGGATTAATGATATGAAAGTGAGTTTAAAGGTGGTATGATGTGAATGTAAGATGGGGAAGATAATAGAGATGTAGATGAAGCTTCACAATAGTGAAAAGGCAGTGACAAGACTGTGAGATGGGGTGACACAAGAGGGAAGTGAAAAGTCTATGAATCTATAACCAAGAAAAATAATGAAGGATATGAGGTAAGAATAAATGTATATATTTATCTAATATATCATTTTGGAGGTCATTGAAAATCATATGGTGCTAAAATGGAAACCTCATTGTCTGCTAAAAACGTTAACATATGTTAACTTTCCTTAACATATGTTAAACAAGGACTAAGAAGAGGTTTGCATATTATTTATGGTGTTAACCTTGAGTAATATTTGTGTCACTTATATGAATGAAAAATGACATGAATTAAACCCTTGTAAATAAGAATCTAACAAATCTTGATATTCTTTCTCTGTCATGAACTGTACAATCTTCCTTTATATGCTTGTAGACTATAGATTTACAATATATGCCTTCTTGAGCTGCATATAACCATAAAAAATGTTCAAATAAGATAAAAAATATCATGATAAGGTATATTATTATCTTTACATACTCCAAAATCTTTAATATTTCTATCATGATGCCCAGATGAGGAAAAATCTCAAAAACCTAGTTGCTTATTTGGATGAATAAACCTGATGAGTGACTTTACTTCAAAAGGATTGTCCATGAAGTAGAGAAATAAATTGAGAAAAAATTTTCATACATATATATTATCTCTCAAACCCCTTTCTCTTCCCAAAATTTTATACATTTATTTTCTCTCCCATGGTCATACCATCTACAAACTTGAAGGGCTCTCACCATGTGCAAAGAAGCAAGGAAAATAGAGGGAATAAATTTTGAGCTTTTTTTTTTATCCTTTAACCTTTAATCCTCTATATAACCTCTATAATTACTCCATATTAAAAATTTTGAGTTCTAATAAATGGAAAATTCTATACAATTCCATACTTATGCATGGAAATACATGAAAATGGCTCTTTTCTTCCATATTTTCCAAACTTAAAACATGAAACTTCTAATTTAGCACATTATAATGAGAATTAGGAGTCAAAGAGAGATTCAAATAATTAATAATTATCTTATGATAAAAATATGAGCAAATATGGAAAGTGGGAGCCTTTTGAGAGCATAACTACACTTTATCTTGCATGTAGAGATGTTTTCAAAATATAAACATTTGAATTGAGGCAATGTCATGGATATGAAAGTGTTTGATGGTATTTTGGATGATTTATGTGGATTTTTTACTCCAATTGTAACATTCAAAGGCTCAAAAATCTCTCTTTTAAGAAAAATACTCATAGTTGATCACCATGAACAGGCTACTATCAGTGCTATGAAAATTTTCAAATTATAGGGGTTGGTATTTGGCCTTGATAGGCTAAATTTCCTACATTTTTTGTAACTCATATGGGATGACCAGCCTACTGGTCAAGATAATACACTAAAATTTTAGATTAAAATGACAATTTAAAACATGACAACATGATTTTATGGACTAACTTGATTTCCAAACAAAACTTAAACTTTGAGACACTTCTCTTTCACTGAAACAACAACAAAAATCAAAATAAACAACACAAGAAACGAACCTAAAATAATAATCAAACACCTAACCTAATGAAACAATAAAATAATTCAAACATAATAACAAGGAAGTAGACTAATAATTTTGATAATCACTTAATGAAACATGAAAAATAATCTAAAACAACTAACCTAAGATAAAAATCTTTCCTCTAGGGCCAAATGGAAAATTTGATTATCCACTATGGCACCATAAAGTATTATTGCCATGTCTTGATAGTTTATTATTATAGATAGGAGCATTAACATGCTCATATATTCTTGGGGAAATAATTCGGCCTTCTAGATCCATTATAAGGTGCTTGTTTTATACATGTGAGTCCAAGACCCAGTCATATTCCTCCTGTATTATTCTTTCTTACATCAACAATTCTAATTCTACCTCATTCATGGATTGATGTTGGTTTGACCCATTCTCATACAATGATTGTATTGTAAATTTAATTGATATTCTCTTATTATTTCCTTCACCATTATCCATTTAAGGTAGTGGTTCATCAAGGTTTTCAACTTATTGAAATCATGGATTCATCATGTCATTAGTCTCTTCTTGATGAGTAGCTACAACAGTGTTATTTACAAGATCATACTCAAGCTCAATATGGGGTGGAGATGAACTATAAAAACTTGAAAAAAATCTCTCCAAGTCTTCCAAAAATGTCATTTCCTTATGATTAATTTGAAATAAATGGGATTCAATAACATCCTTACCATTTGATTATGAATAATGATGTTGATCACATATTTATAACTCTTGGATAGAGTCATAACAAGACACTTGATTTCCTATAACCTGATCATCTTCATCTGTAGTAGAGAATGGCATCTCATCCATCCAATCAAGATCCATCTCATCTTGCCTTGGTGTCTCTAAACTAACATTTCCTTCTTGAATATCCAAAACATTAGTACAATTTTCATGTGAAGCTCCAACCTATTATTGTATTTCATCATTCAAATTTATCATCTTGAGCTCTTCAATCTTACTCAAGAAGTTATGGTACAACTGCTACCAATGGTCATAAACTTTAGGAATGTTCTCAACCTCAATAATGGTTCCATGTGAGTTGTCTTCATGGATGCCTCTTAGAGAAAGATTTTTTGTGACTCATCTTTGATAATTGGTGCAAGTTCTTGAGAAACCTCTTCCTCTTGCTTAAGTGAAACCTTTTACAACTCATCCTCTTTTGTATTATGAAAGATTTAATCATGCCTATCCTTCAAAAGTGGTTTTTTAATGATGATTTATTCTTATTAATCAGTCAATTCATTCTCATTTTTTATCACATTAGTTTAATCTTCTTCACTTACCTCACAAAAGAGAGGCTCTTTCTCAAAGAGTGGCAAGGTATACCCTTAAAAATACTCAAGAAAATAATATATATAATGGTGCTACCATGGATGATTGATTTTCTTGATGGGGCTACTAAAACTTGAAAACCATAAGCTCCTCCTTATATTTCATTTATTCTTAAATATAATTAAATGAGAGGAAAGCCTTGGGATCTTGAGGATGGAGGGGTAGAGGCTAAATGACTTCGAGCTTGTCTTTGATTTCAGCATTTGGGCTTATATTTAACTACTATAATTATTTACAAGTTTGAAAATTTGGTTCATGAACCTCTTACATTTGAGATATTGTATCTTGGGGCATGAAAGGAAGAAATTTATACTAATATGGAGTTGTAATCCATGGATAGTGGCATGGGAAAGTAGGAGGTAGTGAATTTTGTGATTGTTTACCTGATTTTTCCTTTTTGAAGGCTAGTATTTCATCAACAATCTTTTGGTTTATCCTCTTCATCTCTTGTATCTCATCATAAAAAAATGTCTTGTAAGGGTGGTTGGGTAGGGAAAGAGGGAGATAAATTTGGGTAAGGAGGATGATCTTAGATCTAATATGGGTTATATTGAGGGTAACAAGGTTCATGAGGGGTATTATGGGGTTGGTATGAGCCACCATAATATTAATCATAAGGTTTATATGGATGAATTTAGGGATGATATGTGTAATAATGAAATGGGGATAGATATTGGGGATGTTGATAAGGAGATGAATGATGGGAATTTACTCTATAGGCTACCATGGCCTACCAAAAGATACATGAAAAATAAATAATTATGAGAAAGAGTTTCCCTTTACCCTAGAGATGATGACCATATGAGTACTTAAAACTAATTTTGAAGACAAAATTGATACAAATGAGTACTCCAATAGATTAATATATGTCCCACCAGGCATGCCATAACTATTAGTAACCCAAGTTATACCATGTTGAATCAAACTGATAAGATCTACTTCAAACTTGGAATAACACAAGAATGGTCTATAGGTGTGAGATACATGAACTTAGACCAAACCTATAGATTATGAGGTTATTTCCTCTGAATATATCAAATTTTCTTAGTTTACTAAAACCTACTTAATTTTGGGGTGAAAATATTTAGAAGGATAATTGAAAGGGAAATCCTATTCCATTGATGGTGATATACCTATATTATTGGTTCATCCACTTAAATTTGTACATATACAACACTAATGAGTTATAAATAAACTAAAAGTGTGTGTCTAAGGATTATCATGAAATAATGTTTCACATGGAGGTTTTGATTAATGATTATAACTTGGAGGTAAAGGGAGAGAGGTTTGATTTGAAACATTATTCAACTTTGTTACACTACAAATCTAATCAACAACCTTTGACACTTCATATAACTGGTAAAACATAATTCATCAATAGATAAGTGTGAAAAGGACATGTAAAAGGAATATTCATCCACTTTTACACATATTAAAAATCATATACACAATATAAGTCCATCATAGAGATCCTAAAATAATCCATTTTATTAATTCAATAGCTTACAAATCTCAATCTTGGTAGAGTTTCATCATGCCCAAGAGAGGGATCTTTAAAATAGACATAAAAGCCTAAATATATAGAATATGAGAAGATATTATCTAAGATAATGGAATAGAGGAGCAAATAAAATTTCATCCAATCCTTAACTCAAGTATAACTCAGTTATAACTAATAGTAAATAGTCCTCAAGACTTCTCTTAATGTTAGTGCTCTTGGATGCTCCTTGAATGAGTTTTATGGCATTGAAAAGAAGGTGGTGTGCCATATTATATGCCATTATTTGGTTAGATAACTATTATTAACATAATATCAAGTTAAGTGATGACTCTTATTGCATGAAAACCATTAAGCATGCATTGATGCCAATTTAGATTAGTTAACTCATGATAAGGACCAGTTAAGTATGTGAATGCCAATTAAGACTAGATATGTATGGATATGCCAATGAAATACCAATTAAATCATGTTATTTACACTATAAATTTGGTTATGAATCATGATAACTCCATATAAACTCATTTTCTATCCATTCTACACCATTTTCCACTTTACTTGCTTGATCAAGTAGGTCTACTAGGCCAATTAGGCCTAGTAGCCTAACTTTTTATAATTTATGGATCTAAAATATTGAATTAAACCATTATAACATGAAAATATAATGATATTTAGGCATTTAAAAATTACCCATATCATTAAATGAGCCTTTTTTAGCAAGCAACACATGTACATTAGTCAAAGTAGTTGACTAGGTCAATTTGTCTTGAATTTCTACAAACTAGTTATTTTGAATGAGCTTCCAAGGGAACTTTAAAGCATGTTTTTGATCATATAAATATATTATGAGGTATTAAAAGTTCAAATAAATCTTCTCCAATGATTGGAATCATCTTAAATTGCCTTGTACCCCTATTTTTACTCCTTTTCCTCAAAAAACAATATTTTATACCATGTTCATACAGTTACATACATCATGGTACCTATTTTAGGAACTTATATGAGTTTAATTAATGTTTATAGTGGTTACCAAGCGATTCATATGTGTTTTTATGCAAGAAAATTCATTTTGATCAAAACTAGTTTGTAGGAAGTTTGGGAGGGCTTTGGAGGTGAACCTTCATAATGATGGTTCATAAAGTATTGACCTCCAAATTAAAAATTATTTCCAATGATATTTATTTCATAAACCCCTTAAAATTTCTTGAGAATCTTGGGTTACCATGCAAAATGTGTATAAATATGCGTACGTAGTGAAGTTTTCTTGTAGGGTTATGAATGTATTATGGACATGCATATAGTCTTAGTGATGGTTCACGAACCTGATATCTTTCAAAAAATTAAATAATTTATGTATTATAATTAAATATGGTTAATTAAATTATTCTAAGATGATTTGGTAAAACTCCTCTTGTGGTGAAAGATATGAGAATTCAAATAGGTGGGTCAAAACGAGTGTGTAGACTATGTAATTTGAGTTTACTCCAAAGGACCAAAATTCATTTTTATTATATTTATATACTTTTTATATATAATATAGGACCTAAAACATCCAATTAAACATTATCATTAAGTCATATTTGCTTGATATATTCTTACAAGTGCCTCAAGGTAACATAAGCCTTCTAGGTCTAATTCGAATGTTGGAGGTTTGAGTGACCTATAAGAATTTTTAGGTTAAAAATAATAATATTATATTATTTACACTTGTATTCAACCTTATATAACTTCCTTATATTCCCCAAACTTCACTTGGTCTCTATGGTCTCTTAAGATTGTGCCTATAGGAATAATTGCCTACATGTGTGTGTATGGAACTCAGAGGTTCGAAAGACCATTCCAATAAAAATTTGATATATTTTGAATTTATAAAACATATTCCCAAGGTCATAAAACCCTAAATTTAAAAATATTCTATAAATTCTACCTTTTATGCACTCATGTTTTAGATTAAGGTAAAATCAAGTTTTGAAGGGACCCCGAAACCCTTTAACAAAGAAAGAAAGATGAAGTGATAACGCCCAACAGGAAGAACATTCCTAAAACTTACTGTAAAACAATATCAAAATCAGGTTTTACAGGGACCTAAAACCTCAGACCGATACCAAAAAGAAGATAATAGGTTTTACAGAGATCTGGAAACTCAAAATAAGTTTTTTAAAACTAAGATCCAACTTTCAGAACTAGTTATAACATCCAGCAGAAAGGACCAAACCAAAATTAATAGCAACAAAGAATAACTTAGTCTTCTAATTCTAGGATCATCTTCACAGCCTCATTTCCAACCATTGTTGTATCCTGTATGGATATTGCAGCTGATTTAGCAGCTTCTTGTTGGGCTTTCTTCCTTGAGCTCTGCCTGGTTCTCTTACTAGGCCCCTCCAAAGATTTTATTTCTTCATTAGCTCATTTTCCAAGGTTACTTGCAGCTGCACATATGCTAGAAGTAACCTCCTCCATTTTCATTCTACTTTCCTTGATGAGCCTTCTCAGATTATTCTCATAATCCTTAAGTTTAGTTGGAATATCACTCATTTACTTCTCTAAATTATTGATTTTGATCATATCAGCTTCCTAGTTATGTTGCTTCTACTTTCTTTTTCAGCTCCATCATTTCCTTATACATCCATGAATCAACTTGAAAAATTACATCAGCTTTGAATTTGGCTGAATTCATGAAGGAGAGCTTAGTGTCCCTCTGTCGAGCATCACAACTATCATCTACATTCTCATGTGGAAAGGACTCATCCTTTTCTATGTGGTCCTCCCTTTCCATCATTTTCTCATCTTTTGTCTCTGCAGGGTCTTTATGATGTTCATTATCATCCTTTTCTTGTTCTCTAATCTCCATAGCATGATTGGAAACCAGAACCAAATGTTCCTTTTCTCTTTTCAAAGCTAGATCATCAAGTAAAATATTTGTGTCTTTAACACTTCCCCCCACCACAGTCTGATTATCTTCATGATTGGAATTATTATGTTCTGTATTGCCCTCTATTTTATCCCCTTCATTTTCTCTCACTTTTGTCTTCATTTTCCTGATACCCTTCTAGATTTGAACTAAATTCCCTAGTTTATGTCCCTTTTTCTTCCTCTAAAACATTCTTCTCAGAACTTTATGTGCTTTCCCACTCAAATTCCTCTTCAACATTCTATTTTTTTAAATTGGAGGGTTTAGGTTTTACTTTTTCTTTCCCCTTGACTTTTCCACTCTTCCTACACTGTGAATCCTTATTTTTGTCAGAATAAGGATTCAAGACTATGGCATTGTTTTTTCAATAGCCCTCTATGATAAGAATCAATCCTTCATGCAAAATTGGTCAAGATACCTTCTTTCTATGAGGAAACAGACTTTGAAGTAGGGAAAAGTGCAAATAGAATGGGAAGGAAATTCTATCTTTATGCCTAAAATGATTAAGAAAGACAAAATGAAATATATGAACTCTTTTGCTTCTACCATCTATGATAAAATACTCATGAATTTAGCATAATATGTCTCTCCAGATTCCTTTTATCTGCTCCAAATCGAATAAATCTCCACTCTTCTCCAATTTCTTCTCCTCTGCATCCATTTTCAAAAATTTCTTGTAAGCCGCATTGGAGATACTAGTCTGTTTAGAGAATTTAATGCCATCCGTGGGGAGCCTTGTAACCTCTATAATGAACTCCTCTATAAGCTTCATAGTAACACCATGGAGCGTTACCCTATCATCAACCTAGTTTTTGAAGAATGCCATCGTGATATGGGGTTTAGACCCATGCAATTGCTCCATATAACTTAACAGTCTCCCTTTCTAAAGAATCTTCCATGCATCTTGTTTATCCTTCCAATCTTCACAATTTTTTGGCTCTTGCTTCCATGGTTCACCCTTCATTTTGCAAAACAAACAATATTCCAACAACACGAAAACATTGAGAGAAGAAAAATGGACCCAAATGTTCTTTACATGAAATGGAAATCGCCTATATGATGGCACATGCAAAATCCACTTTACATTCTCATAACTTTACCTATTCAGTGAAGGTACTCTATCAACCTTAAGTCCACTCCTCTGAATCATTAATTTACTAATCTAGGAAGATCTTTCCCTCTTTTGAATATATGGAATCATAATTGATAAGCACTTTGAGATCAATGTGCTTATTTAATGCATTATGCCATCTCACCTTTTGCCCCGTTTGAACAACATGATTTGCTATCCAGTCAACAACACCATTGGCTTCTCTATAAGTATGGGATATGGTCACTACTTCAAATTTTAAAATTAAAGCTTTAATTTCCATCACCATAGCCTCAATAGACCATGAACTTGAGTTTTTGTTATTTAGGATATTTACAATATTCAAAGAATCACCTTCCAACCATAATTTGGAAAATCCCAATTCAACAGCAAGTTTAATAGTGTATAGGGCTGCAGTAGCTTCAACAATTTAACTATTCAACTTACCAATTGGGATAGCAATGGCATCAACTACATTTCTCATATGATCTCTCAGAATTCCTCCACATCCCACTCTTCCCAGATTCCGTTTAGCTGCTCCATCAAAATTTCCTTTGATCCATCTAGTAGGAGGGACATTCCATTTTACATTCAATCTTGGATTATCAATTTTCAGATTAGGCCTTTCAAATCGTAAGGGGTTATCAAATTGAAAGGTTTTATCAAGGTCCCTCTATGATTTAAAATTCTCCTTAATAACTCTAATAATATTCTGACCAAGCACCCATCCTGGAAGTTCTTTACTTCTAAAAATTCTATTGTTTCTTTCTTTCCATATACCCCACCATATATGAGGAAGTGTTAGTTTCCATAAAAAATTAACATCAAGATTTTTTGAGGGACAACACCAGCTTTTAAAAGATAGATCCACACTTTTTTTATGTACCCATGTTATACCCTAGAAATTAAGGATCTCAGTCTAGACCAAGGGTTTCTTTATAATTAAGCCTATGAAACCATGATGGCTCAGTTTTTTGTTTTTCCATGTTAACCCTGAGCTTATCACCATAATGATATATTTCAATTTCACTGTAATATTCTATTTTTATTATATTATCTATCTAATCTCTTGAATCACCTCTCAACCACCTGAGTGTCACCAAAATAATGCATAAGCCTGTCTTGGATTTCTTTTCCTTACCTACCCTCTAGGGCATTTAACTTGAAACCTTGAATGTGATAAAATCAATACAAAATATTAATTTAATAACATCATATTTTTATATATAAAAAAATCTTTCTTGAAGCTTTATCTCTCTTGTTCTTCAAATCTTGAATTATGCACCCAGTCTCCTTTATGACTGTTCATGACTATAAGAGGATTGTGACAAAATAGTGACCACTTACAAATATAGTATGAACTTTATAATGACTTAGGAAGATTTATATATTCATTTATATAATTTTTACCAAATTGGAAAGTTTAAATACACCTTTATATTTTCCAAAAACCTCAAAATTTCTCAAATTTATTTATTAGACATTGATTGTGTTTGTAATTTTTTTGGTTCTTTAACTATACCAGTTGTGTTTTGACCTATTCATTATTATATAAAGGTGTGTGAGTGATCTATAGGTGTTATTAAATTTATGTAATCCCAAAAATTAACTCCACTTTCTTAACCAACCAACATTCTTCTTTATCTCTTTGTAAATGAGAGATTTTAAAAGAAAATAGATTGTAGCATCTTTTGATTGTGTTTTCATGATAAAGGACATGTGTCTTCATGTTTTACCCTTTTATTTGGGTGTGATAATTCTTGATAAGGATTTATTAGGATATAAAATCCATCTTGTAATGACTCTTACCTTTTACTAGCCACTTATTGGACCTATGCTAGTGATGATCATACCATATCTCTTCAAAGACTCCTAAACCTTACAACCTACCAACACTAACTATAGATGATGATTGGATGTATTGAAGTTTATTATATTCATTACACATTCAATTGGCACCTTTCATATATTATAATTTATTTGAAAACTTTTTCTTACCTCTTTCTTGAGTATATTGTTCCTCAAATAGTATTCTTAGACTATTACATAGTCCTAATACATACAACAAGCCTGTGTACTATTCTTATTGAGTTGGTAATACATTTCATGATATTTATGGAGGTTTTATGATTTAAATTTTTTATTTTTATATATATTTAACTTCATAAGTCTCCTTCATAACTAAAATATGTCTTGAGTTACACCTTGAGAGTATATGGATGTATCAATGCACTTTACCACCTATGGCTATAGGTGGACATTTAAAAGTTTGACCTTGACTAGAGATTTGATTTTGGAAACATCTTAATGTATTTATCTTATTCATATATTAATTATTTATTATTAATCCTTCATTTACCATGTAACTCTCCCATTAGACTACTTTGCTTTCTTCCTCTTCACAAACTTGGAGATAAGCATGTGTTTTTATGGCTATAGGTGGTTGTTTCATGAGGGAGAGAGACTATGTTACCTTTAAATTTAATCATTAGTATGATCAATCTCACCATATATATTGTGACCCTCAAAATTTGGGTAGAAACTTCAATGAACCTCAGTCCATAATAACACCCTTCTCATAGTTTTGAACTTGGTAGAAGATTGGTATACTTAAAAAGCCTTCTAACCCTACTGTAGGTGATATATTTACATGAAAACATGTATTATCTTAGTTTGATCCATACAAGGATGTGTCTTTTGATCCATGTTTTATTCACATCTACAAAACATTCTATTCTTCATACTCATTTCTCCACCTTTTGAAAACATACCTTTCCTCTTAATAGTATTGATTGTAGGTCCAAGTCTAGCTTTTGTATGGACTGTGTACAAGTTTTAGGCCTTAAAACACATTAATAGACCTCCCAAGTCATTCACATATTTTTTAATGTTCTTACCTTTACTTAAAGTTCTTCATTGAGTTCATGTTTTCCTATTACCATGCAAGTTTCTTCTTGTCTACAATTTTAACCTCACCTCTTGCTATCATGGTTATAAGTGGAGGTTGACTATGTGCTTGTATGAATTATGGGTAAGATAGGATGCTTGGACTTTGAGGAAATATATTTACCAATATGATTACGAAGTGTTTCTCTTGTATAGAGTGAAAACCTTGCTTAATAGTAACCTCAACTCATAGACTTCCCTTGAATTTGAGCTCTACAAAATTATAGATGTTCATTAGCCTTGGTTTTAGATGATCTTCAAGGTATATAATAGTAGTGAATAGGATTTCATGGTCATACCCTCATTACCATAACAATTTATAACCTCTTAAATCTTCTTTTAAAATGGATAAATGAGGTAGAAGTGAGTGGAAAGGTTTTATTATGTGAATGGAAGATGAGAAAAATAATGGAGATGTAGATAAGCTTCACAATAGTGAGAGGATAGTGACAAGACTATGAGATGGAGTGACATAAGAGAGAAGTGAAAATAACATGAATCTACAACCAATATAGCCAATGAAGGATATAAGGGAAGTATAGACATATACCTTGAATTAATATGCCATTTTTGAGGTCATTAACAAGAATATGGTGCCAAATAGAAACCTAGGAGACTGTTAAAAACCTTAACATATGCTAATTTTCCTTAATTTATGCTAAACAGTGACTAAGAGGAGGTTTGAGGATGATTGATGATGTTTTATGGGGATTAACCTTAATTAATATTTGTGTTACTTGTATGAAGGACATATGACATTAATGAAACCCCTAAAAATAAGAATCTAACAAATCTTGACATTCTTTCTCTCTCATGAGCCATACAATCTTCCTTTATATGCTTATAGACTATAGATTTACATTTTATACATTCTTGAGCTCCATATGACCCTCACTCATGTGGAAATACTATGAAAAATACCATTATAAGGTGGATTATGGTCCTAACAAACTCCAAAAAATTTGAATTTTCTATCATGATTCCCAAATGAGGAGAAATATTATAAAACTGGTTACTTTTTTGGACGAAAAACACTTGATGAGTGCCTTGAATTTAGAAATATTTTTCATGAGAGAGAGAGAGAGAGAGAGAGAGAGAGAGAGAGAGAGAGAGAGAGAGAGAGAGAGAGAGAGAGAGAGAGAGAGAGAGAGAGAGAGAGAGAGAGAGAGAGAGAGAGAGAGAGAGAGAGAGAGAGAACCAATTTCCATATCTAGAAGCTCTCTTAGACCCTTTCTCTTCCCAAAATTCTAGACCTTGATTTTCTCTCTCATGGTCATACCATCTCCAAACCTGAAGGGCTCTCACTATGTGTAAAGAAGCAAGGTGAATGGAGGGAACAAATTTTGAGCATTTTTTGGATCCTTTCACCTTGAACCCTCTCTAAAACGTATATCATGACTCCATTTTTAGTATATTTATCCTTTTTGTATGAACAAGTTCATGTAATTCCATACTTATGTATGGAAATACATGAAAAAAAATCTTTTCTTGCATATTTTCCAATCTTAAAGTCTAAAAATGCCAACTTAGGGCATGATAATGATAAGTATGATTTAAAGATAAATTAGAACAAGTAATAATTCTCTTATAATCAGAATATGGACAAATTTGGCGTGTGGGAGCCTTTTGGGAGCAAAACTATGCTTTATCTTTCATGTAGAGATGTTTTCAAATTATGAACCTTTGAATTAAGTCAATTTCATGAATATGAAAGTGTTTGAAGGTATTTTTATGATTTATGTGGATTTTTGACTCTAATTTTAAAATAAATGCTCAAAATTTTCTCTTTTATGAAAAATACACATAGTTCACCATGAAGAGGCTACTATTAGTGCTATGAAAAGTTTCAAATTATAGTGATTGGTATTGGGCCTTGACAAGCCAAATTACCAACACTTATTCCTTCATATTTTTACCATGCTCACTAGTCAAGACAAGTGCTTCACCTTGAATTTATTCTCTCTTTTGTTTAAAATTTGATACAGTAGTAGAATGAGGGATGTTAATGGTAATTTCTTCATCATATTCACTCACCACATCCTCATCATATACCTCTTGAGATTCTCTTACAGCTCCAACTTGGTCTTGGTCTTGCTTCTTAATAATTGCCACCTTATTCCCTTTTCTTGAAAAACTCTCCTTCATAAAAGGATGTTCATTTTTTTCTCTTTTTACAATAGTCTCTCTTTTAAAAAATGAGGGTTGTTGGAAATAAATAGGGATAGTAAGCCTATTTGAAGCTTAAGAAGGTGTCTTTACAACTTATAATCTTAAAGGGATTCTTTGGGAGTTCTTGGGGAAGGGGAAGAGAATTTTTTTACTAAGACCTATTCATTATTCTCCTTCAAAACAACCAACTTGCCACATTTAGGTACACTTTGATCTTCATGGACAAATATAACTTGACTAGTGAGAGGAAGACTTCAAAGACTTGGAGATTCTCTTGTTTTGACCTCTTGTAAATTATCTGTCTCTTTTTGGATGGGCATAAGAGAGGTTATTTATCAACTATTGGCATCATGTAATTAGGGGTCATGGTCCAAGTGGGCCTCCATGATGGGATGGTTTGAGGATCTTGAGGAAGAATGAATGAAGCTTGCATAGACATAGGATTTTCTTGATGTTATGTTGCAACTTGGGCTAGATTTAGATAAAAATAAGACTAACATGGGATAGCAGAGAGCACATTAGACTGATGGTATTGAATTTAGTTCTTTTTTTTAATGTACTAACCTATTCATCATACATTGAATCAAGCCTCTCATTTCTATCACATCATTTATTGGCATTTTTTGATTGTTTATCTCAATATCTGCCCACCTAGACTTAGTCAAATGAACTAAGTACCTCATAATCTAATTTATTTCACTCTAAGAATAAGGAATATTGGAAATTATACCAAGATACTTTTATCTATAAATCTCTCTCATTTTCCCTTGAATGTCTAAAAAGGTTTATTTGAAGACTGAGTGGGATTAAGTAGAAGCAAAATAGCTTTGACAAGGTTCATTAGATGGATAGGTAGGCTAACAAATAGGTTGAGTTAGAGTGGGAGGAGGCATATAATAATATTTATGACCTTTATAAGTTTGGTATGTTTCTATTTGAGGGACACTTTCAGTGAAGCCATGAATTCCATCAGTTTGATATGAAGAATTTGAAGGCATAGAATGTGTATTTTGATCAAATAAATGGTGAGAATACATACCAAATTTCTAATTTATAAGTAATTGGGATACTTAAACCATATGTACATGATTTAAGTTGAAATCATGAAAGTTATTTTCCGTATTTTTGTCCTAATGGTGTTTGGACTACTAGAAAACATACATGTGCTTTAAAGTTGCCTTAGGATTGTTAAATGTTGTTTATGAAGATGTTGTTTGTAGATTGTTTCATTTTAATCTTAGAGATGAGTCATTTGATTGGTCTCTTTACCTTCTTAAATATTTCATTTTTATTTATAATGATTTTAATAATTATTTCATTGATCAATTTGTAAAGATCCTAAGTCTATATGTCCTTTATCAATAATTCATTACTATAAAAAATGATTCAAATGAAAAAATTAGAGATTTTAATGCTAGATATCAAAAGATGTTGAATATAGCTACAACTCCTTATAGACCTATTGTGGATTTATATTTAGAGATTTATAATTATGGTTTAAACTCATTAACTTCTATGTATTTAAAAAAATATATTACAATCATTAATACATTAGCTTTATCCTATGTTGAGGTTGTGGTAATTAATGACCAAATACAACCCCAAGGTCAAATGGAATATGCCATTCCAAATATCAATCCTAATTTTTGCATGCTAAATATCATTCCTAATGTTAATAATAGCATGCTTACTTTAAATTAAACTCTAGTTTTAAACAAATTACCTTTGAGTAATGTTTATCCTAGCCAAAACCTAAGATTTTGGAATAATACTGTAAGTGGATCTCATCCACAAGATCAAAGAACTATGGTGCCAAAAACTGTTAGTAGTCCTCAAATTCATAATTAAAAGGCACATGAGAGTGAAAATGACTCCATATTAAAAATGGTTCAAAAACTGAGCATTGATTTTATTGAGACACAAAATCAATTAGGTAATAATGGGGGAAATTCTAATAAAAATTACTCTATTTAGGGGTTTAACAGACCCACATCTAGGTTTAAAAATAGCAACAAAAATTATAATAATGAGCCATCTAAGATTATGAATGTGCTTGACATAAACACTTGTAATGTGCATTTGGCTAATTATTGTAGGGTCCATAATAATGCTATGTGGTCATCTAGTTCTTTTGAGACCTCTACATATTCCAAAACAAATCTTATGGTGGATACCTATGATTCACCATTTCAAGATGAATATTAATTTAAAAATACTCCATAGGAATAATATATGATACAGAGGAGGATTCTGCAAATAGAACTAAAGATACGAAGGAAAATCAGAAAGTGTTGGAGGATGAATTTGTCCAGGATGGCCCTGTTGAGGACCCAGCTTCAAAGAACAAAAAGGAAACTACAGGTCAGGATGATAATCAAGATATGGATATGGATATGGAAATTCAAACTGGAATTAAAGAGCGGGAACAAAAGGGTCGAGAGGATATTTTTGAAGAAGCCAAGAACAGTCCCAATAAAAATTTTGAGGAATGGAGAGGGAAAAAATAGAATGATGAAACACACACACCAATGACTTGGGTTAACTGCAAAGCAGATGCATCTTCCCAATTTGATTCTTGGACATGTAGGGAGATTATGGATATCAAAAGAAAAATGGAAACTATGGAAGATACCCTGAAAGCTATATGGAACAAAATTAACAATATGGAAAATCAGATAAGAGAGATCCCAATCAAGCTCAAAGCCTATGAGAATAACCTTCGAGAACTTATTAAGGACAACAGAACAAAAATGGAGGAAGTTACGTCCAATATTTGTGATGCTGCTATCAATATTGGTAAAAGAGCCAATGAGGAGACCAAAGCCTTGGAGGGACCCAACAAATGGATGAGACAAAGTTCAAGAAAGATGGTTACTCAAAAAGGAGCCATGCTGGCCGCAACCACTACCCAAGATACTGTTATGAAAGGAAAAGAAACTATGAAAATGATATTGGAACTGGATGAATAATCTGGTTACTCTTGCTGGTTATGAAACTAGTCCTGTTCTTTGTTTAATCCTTTGCCTTTGGTGTAACCAGATCTCTGTTAAATCTAGGTTTTGACCGGTAGTCTTTCTGGTGGTTTCAGGTCCATTAAAAACCTATTTTTGCTACTTCCTTGTTGTAGTTTTTAGGCTTTGCCTGTGGTTTTGGATGATCTTTCTTTCTTTCCTTATACTAGGGTTTTGGGGCCCCTTCAAAACCTACTTTTTCCATAATCTAAAAA
This sequence comes from Torreya grandis, assembly GCA_037957365.1. NCBI lineage: Eukaryota > Viridiplantae > Streptophyta > Pinopsida > Cupressales > Taxaceae > Torreya > Torreya grandis. The sequence goes on along the minus strand of JARHVA010005593.1, from coordinate 962,536 downwards.
TATATGATACCAATCATGGAGGAATATCCTATCATTTCTAAATAAATAGAAGAATTTGTAGCTAAGATGAATGAAGTTTATGAAGAGGTCATAGAAATACTTGTAGGAAAAGAAGATGAAGTGCAAGAGATTAAGAAATTTTCATATCACTCCATCAAAAGGTTATAAATATGTGATCAACATGTTTCAAATGGAAAAATTCCAAATTAATCTCATGTCCTTTCTATTGATAATGATGATGATACCTTTTGGTATGACTTGGTGAGTTTTTGTGAAAATATTTATAGTCTATTCCCACTTCATGTGGAGATTGAGGAATGTATTATAAAATATATTATTACATATATTCTTCAAGAAGGCAATGATATTTTGGATATCCCAAAGCAATTTTAGTTGGACCTTAATGAAGACATCAATCCAAGTATACCAACTGAGTTCAAAATATAACCATATAAGGATAATGAAACAAGGCATGATCAGTATTTAAATGAAATAGAGATATTTGTATTGATGCGTGGAATGTTTTTGGGATGAATATTATTGGATATTAGATCCATATATTCAATCTATATGCTTGATAATAGAGGTTGGATGCCAAACTACATCATATATAAGACACAAACATACAAGTGCTCCTATCCACAATAAGAGGCTATCAAATTAAATCAATTGTGTTTCAAGGTTATATGGTAGGATAAATAAAATTTCACTTGATCCTAGAGGTGAGTTATTTTTTGAGGTTAGTGTAGGGATTAGATTAGTTTCTTTCCTATTTCTTTCCTTCCTATCCCTTGTTTGTAATTAGTGTTTGTAAATATTTCTTTGCTTATTGTTTGTTTGTTTGGAGTGTTTTATTTTTGTGCTTTGTTACTTACTTCTAAATAAGTTATTTTGGAAATTAATTATCTCAAATTTCACCTAATTTCTTAAGAACTTCATGGTTCATAAATGCAGGTATGACTTTTCAACATTGGTTGAGTATGGATTGTTTAAATGTGATTTTGATGTTATAATTTGGATAAACTAGAAAGGACTAATGAATATGTTAATTATTTCTTAAGGTTTTAAACATTTTTATAATATAATATTGATTCTAATAAGTATTTCACATGTAGGATGAAAACTTGAATACCTATAACATATTTATGTTTGCACTTAATAAACATTATTGCTTGGGATAAAGTTTACAACCAAGGATGATTGTCTGAAGATTAAATACTTGACCAAATCACAAAACCTAAGTAATTTAGTTCCAAATATTTTATAGAGAGTCAAAAATGATCTAAAAAATACAAAAACAAGAGCTTATTATAAAATTCAAAGACTATCCAAGAAAAGGTGATTATGGTAATCTCGACTAGGGCTATGGATGCTTGGCTAGTAGTGGAGCAAGGCATTGAATGGATCCAAAGGTATCTTTGTTGGGGTTATGGATGCCTAAATAGGAGTATATCAATGCCCAAGCCTTCCCTGTATAAATCATAGTTTTTAATGAACATCTAAATATGCTATAAGTCAGTGTAAATGGTCAAGGTTATGAATCTAAAAGTTGTTCCCTAAATCCCATGAAAAAAAAGTGCAATCAAAGAAAACACACAATAAGATTGAGTTTTGATATTTGATCCTAATATTTCATGAGTAATATGTGTTTTAATCTTGAATTGATCTTAACTATGGTATTTTTCATGTGGAATAATTAGCCTAGTTATTAGTCTAAACCAGAGTCTTTGAATTCCAACATATTTCTATGTTCCCTCAAAAGTCACAATTTTTTGAGGTCAACATACCCCCATTCTTAAAATTTGGGACGTTTGCTTCAAATTATGAAAATTTGTGGTTTAAACTAAAAATTCATCTAATTAATAACCAACATTAAATATCTTGTGTTGATCTAGTTTATATGGGTCTGTTAACACAATATTCATTTGACTTTGATCTTATTTGATAACATTGGATCTTTGTGTTTTAGGTGGTAGGATTAATGAAATCTATCTGGGATGAACAATGTCTGATCTTCATGATTTTATGTTAATTTGGTATTTTACTAGCCTTTGGTTTGTTCAAAATCAAATTGAAGTCATGTTAAAAACCTTGTCTAATTTTTTAACCTAGGTTCCTTTGAATCAAGTTCAAATTTGGTAGGAAAAATTTACATGGGAAAAATTAATTTAACCATATAATTAGCTTAATTTTTATCCTAATGATTAGTCATGTTTTTCAACATGACCAAACCTTAGTCTAAAAATCTTATGCTTGGTCCCTTTATGTCTTGTGGCCCCTTGGTCTATTTTATTATTAGCATGGTCTAGCTAATCACATGGTCCCATTTCACTATGATCTAAACATAGATTAAGATTTAATCCTAAGCATTTAATTCATTCTTATTAACACAAATAAAAAAACATAGTCTTAATACTTTATCTTAAGTTTATTATATTACCTAAGTTTTAACTTAATTATTTTATTATCCACATGATCAATGGCCTATATTTTCTTAGGAAATTGATATCTAGAATTGAGTATAAAGTAAATAATTTAATAACCTTAATTAATGATGCATATTTACTCAAGAAAGATTGATCTAATGACACATATTGAGTCAAAGCTTCAACAGAGCCTTGATATAGTGAGAAGGTGACAAGTGTCACACTCACAACCAAAAAACACTCAGCAACCAATGGCATTCAAACTTACAAATCAAGATCCAATGCAGCATGTTTGCTTGGGTGAATATGATCAAATGGTGTGTAGAAAATGTTAAAAATTCAAGCATAAAACCTAAGCTCAATCTCAAGAATCTTTCAAATATTGATGGTATGCAAATAAGCATACACATTTTGATTAATACTCTATGGTGTAGGAGGCATAATTAAGCAGTTCAAGATCACTAGAGTACGATTGATCCATGAAAATGAGATCAATAGTACAAGATCAACATTGATATTTCAATAAAGTTTAGAGTAAATGATGAAATGATAAGTGTCATAACTATATGTAATGTAGTAAGAAGCAGATAGAGTTTGAGTTCTCTAATCAAGATCAATAAACCATATTGATCCAGGCATAAAGAATCCAAAGGTTTAAGTTTAAGGTGGAATTTTCAAAAGGAAATAATCACTTTTTAAAAATTAATGAGAAAATTTCCACCAAAATACCACATGGATGCCATAAAGATTTGATAGTGTTTCCATATAGGTAGACAACTCACATTAATAGATATTTTTGGTGCTTGAGTTAGAATGTCATCAAATGCACAATTAGTTAGGTAAGGAATATTCCTTTGGTAGTTAAGCTCATGTAATATTTTGAAAATAAATATTCTATTGTAAATTCATGTGTAGCATTATAATGCACATGGCCTATTAGTCACATTTAAAGAAGATCATTGGCCATAAAGCATTTGTAAAGGGATACTTATCTATGACTCTTGTCTAGTTATATATTGACACTTGTCTAATTGCATGTTGAGAAGGAATGACTGGCATTCCTCATGAAAGGTCAATATAAAGAGGTATTTCCCATTGTAAAAAGGGGGAGTTATTAGTGCCAAAATTACTTTGTAAAATTGGAGCAAGCAATACAAATAAGGAATTTTGCAAAGTTTGTCCAATACCTGTCTATGTGTTTGCTATCATGATTACATCCTCAATTATCTAGTTTGAAATTTAGATTTGTATTATTTTTATGGATCTTAGATGTGTAAATGTTAATGAAGATCTGTCATTTTATGTTTATGCTAGGTTGATTAAAAGATCTTAGGTTCATTTCATTCTCTTTTGATTTTCTTGAAGATGTCTTAAAGTTATTTTCCTATGGATGTAAGCCTTTAAAGTGAACCTGATTTCTTATTTTCATTACCTTTCCTTAGACATTTGCCTAATATAATGTAGGATATGTGCATATGAAATTTTAAGCCATATATTAGTTTAGTGCATGTCTAGATAAAATTTAAGCTCTACCATAATGTCTAGATTAAATATTAGAAACACCTTCTTTCTTCCTTACCCTCCCTTTTGCTCTTTTTTTGACCATATCACTTCATTTTATCTTTTCATTATAAATATCCATGTTAGATTAGGGTTTAAAATTTAGGTTTTGGACATCACTCATTGGAATTAGTTTAAATCACTTTCATCTTCACAAATATTTAGGACCATGGTTGCTCCCAACAACCATTTACATGTTCATTTTATGAACCAATCATTTAGCTTCACTGCTACTCTATCATAAATCTTAGAAGATCACAACCAATAACTCATGAAAGGGATTCTTTGAATCCAAAAATGAGAAGTGTTTCTTAAACACTATATGTTAACCTAGTGATACACATTTAGGAATCAACACTAATGTGATTGAGAACCCTTATTTTTGGTTTTTCAACAAAATATTATCTATAAGGCCTAGAAAAGTATAGAAGGCCTCATCATTCTAAAACTCATCAACTAGAACATTTGATTCTTTTTGGTACTAATATATTAGTTGAGGATAATATAATGGAAGTGGATTATGGTGAATAACTAGTCAAAGGATATACATGGCATTATTGTTTAATAAATTGGTATTGTCTAGATCATCAAAAAGGTTAGGATTGATTTATACTTCATTATTGAAATCATCATCACTAATAATTGGTGTTAGTAAATGAATAAGATATATGGGATAACCCCTAGGTGGTTTAAATTTGAGTCTATAGGTTCCTTTGTATCGAGTGCCATAAATTGGCTCAAGTGGACCCTATTAATTAAACCCAAGGCTTCATCCTTCATAAGCATGAGTTTAAATGGTTTTTTTAAAAAAATAAGATACTTGGAATTGATATAAAAGTTAGCTATTTTGTCATTATAAAACCAATATTCATCATTTATAAATGGGTCTTATTGGCTAGAGGCTAGTGTGAAAATGATAGGTGATGGACTACACATTTTGGATTTTTCCTTTCATTTCCATTTTATGTAGGGTGGCTTAGCTTTAGATATTCCAAGGGACTTGGGGTTATGTGGAAGCTTGGCAATGTGGAATGTATCATGGGTCAAGTATTCTCTTAGGCCATTATCGAAAATGGTATAATGATTAGATATTCTAGGAGGTAGCATGTGAGAAAGTTAATGAAGGGTATCAAGTTTAATGCAATTGGCCTCTCATGAATTAACAAGTATTTATTTTCCATTTCTTTTCTTAGTAACTAGATTCAAACCAAAAAGATTGTTATAGCTTTGGTATTCATCCTCTAAATTCTTTCAATATTTGTATGGCTACAAATATCTATGGATAGTAACCTTCATACCTGAATGGGGGAACTTGATACACTAGTATACTGTTGAAGGGATGGCATAAATATCATGTATCCAAGGTCTACCCAAAAGTGTATTATATGATAAATCAAGGTCTAACATATGGCATAGTGTATTATGGGTTAAGGGCCTAATGATAATTAGTAAGTTGATGGTGGCTTGTGATTCATGTTCTTCATTATCATAAGCCTTGATTATTATTTTTTTGGCTATCATGTACCCAATGATCTTGATAAACTTTAGATACATACTATTTAAGCCCAATCGATTGTTTATGAGGACATGCTTTAGTTTGTGCCATATTATGACAACTTTGATGTACAATGGATTATTATACAAAGGGTGAAGGGATGGCATATCACTTTGGTTAAAGTTAATTGTTGGCCTCAATCTATATATCCAACCAAAGCTTGAAATTTATCTAGAGATATGTCATTAGGAACTTGGGATTGGCCAAGGAACTATGTCAAGATGTTCTTATGGATTGTAGATGTCCACAACAAATCTAAAATGGATATTTGTGTAGGTATGTTTTACAATTTTTCCAAAATATCAAATGAATTTTCTTAGATAATATGAAATTACTTGTTCTTAGATAAAATGATTTTTTGGATGGGTGGAATGGTAGATGGTTATGGGCTTGGTATGGTAATCTTTGACCACTAAGTTATGATCTCACAATTAAGATTAGATACAAGACCATTATTTCTAATAAATGATAATAGAGGGGGACAAAATAGGATAAGTCTTGATTGTTGGTGTACTTATGCATGGTCATGGGATAATGACAAGTTATCAATATAAGGTCCAAAAATGGGAACGCCTTCTTATTGGTATGAGAGTATGTAGTCTCAAGTCAAAGAAGGATCACTGACATGGGTTGGTTGATAGGAATTGATTATAAATGGTCTAGATTGATTGGTATTTGGTTTTGGATTGATGGAAATGGTATTAATGTGACCTCCTATAATATGGCCTATAACCTTGTTGTAGTCATGTATAATTGCATGGTAGGTCTGTTGGTTATTGGTATTGTTATGGCCTTGGTTTTATCTATTTGTTTGATGTTATTGGTTCTAATACTAGTTTTGTTGATTCTACCTTTGGTATTATTATTATTTTTTTTGATATACTAGCCTTTGTTGTTGCTATCATTGGTTATTATGTTTTGGAAAGGAGTTTTGATAAATGTCAAGGTTTTGATTAGATGTAGAAGCTCTAGATCCAATCTTATCTCTTTATTTTCAAACATATTCTTAATTAAATATTTAATTTTCACATAATGTCATAAATTATGGCCTTCAACTTAATGATATTCACATAATTTATTTTACCTGTACCAGTATGGATATTCAATGCCCTCAGGATAGTGTTTTAAAATAGGCCAATTAATTAGGTTAGCTACAATGAGCTTGGAAAACATAGATTCAATGTGTTTTCTAAGGTCACTAAATACACAATGAGTAGGCACATTTTTCCTTAGAGGATGGGCTAACAAAGGATAGATTGTTGTGTTTATTATGCTAGTCTAGGTTGTTATGCTTATTACATTTGTTGAAGAGGTTATTAGTGAGGAGTGATTTACATATACAACATAGGCTAAGTAGATGGTGTTTGTACTATCTAGACATATCATGACTTAGTGATTTCATTTCTAATAGCATTCATAATGTGAATTAATTTCTTGGGTTTGTCATAATTATTGGGTTGGGTTGGTTGTAACATTTCCGCTTGAACTTGGTTCAGATTTTGGTCATTATTTTGGTTTTGATTCTAGGTCTGATTTAACAAGGTAAGTTTAATGATCCCTTTTTTAATAAGTTATATTTCAATTAAAAAACCTTTGTTAATGATTTATTTGAAAGTGTGTGCACATTGAAAATCTAGATGATAAGATATCTCACTATGTAAATTTTTGGTAAACATAATGGCTACTTGTTTGTCTAATAGACAATGGGTGAATTGGATTGTAAGGTATCTCTAACATTATAGAAAATCTCAAAAATTTTACCACCCTTCTATTTGGCCTATGCCAAATCTACTAACAAAATCTCATGCTCAAGATTTTAGGAGAAGTGTTGCACAAAATTATCTAAAAGATTATCAAAATTAGATACTAAATTATTGGGAAACTTCATGAACCATTATAATTCTTGTCGTACTAAACTTATAGTAAATAATAGTAAAAGGTGTGTGTCAATATAGGCCACTAGATGGCATCAAAAAAATAATTCCATCAAATGGGCCTTGGGGTCACCTTTCATCTTGTATATATTGAATTTTGGTGGTTCATACCCTGGAGGAAATGGTATTTTTAAATACTCCAAGTTGAAAGGGTAATAACATATGTCATCCAACTTGAACTTCTTAGTTTAATTTATGGCTTGCATGAGGGTAATTTCATCCTTCATTTATTATAGTTCTTATATGATGAAACTAGTGGGAACATTAACTTAAGGTGGAGGTTGGGTGGTTACAAGTGAATTAATTTGACCTAGGTATAGTGGAGGCATTTTTTGGGTAACATTGGTTTGGTTCAAGAATGGACTAGGAATATGCATGTGTAGATTAGGGTGCGATTATTGAAATTGCATGTATTGTGGTATGATATTCTAGTTAGGATTGGGTATATGAGCCTAGATTTAAGGAAATTGACGTTGAAATGGAGGTATATGACTGCACTATGCTTATTGAAATTGAATAGGGACATGTTACCAACTAGTCAAACCTTGTTGATTGAGGGGAACTTATGGACCAAGGCCCTATCATTGGATTTATAACACATTTGGCACTAAAGGTAACTATTACCTAATTGGTACTTGTGGAACATTAAAACCACTTGGTTGCATAAATACCTATTAGGAAGTAGATATATGTCATAGGTGTAACATTTATTACTGACCAATACTTGTACATTATTGATTAGACATCATATTTTATTACATTGGCATGTTTGTCTATGACTGAAGAGTTATGTTCATCACTACTTGGTGAGGTGGAACATTTGTTAACCCTATTAAGGTGGAAAAATATGTTACCTCTACTATATGGGTATATTAGATGGTGATTATTATTGTGGAATGTTAATCATCACTTATTGTGGTGTACTAACATTCATCACATTTTATTGAGGCATGTCACTGGTCATTGATTGGCTACTTAATCCTTGAGGTTGGGTGCTTGAAGAAGTAGCTAGTTGAGGAGTAGAGGTAGTTATTTGAGGTTGCGAGGTAGATTTTCCTACCCCTTGATTTTTTAAACCACTCATGGTGTTGACTAAAGGCACATTTTGTTGTTGACTAGTTGTTTAAGCATTTACACAACTTTGGTCTGGATTGGATGATATTTGTGTATTATCCACTAGGTTTGGCTCACTATTCTACATGAAAGTAAAATACACTTCTTTGATGGTAGGTGAATTTAACATGTATCCAACTAAATTAATTTGTTTGAATGGGTCTATACCATAATTTTTTTATCCTACTAGTTCTATTAAAACTTTTGCTGAAGGACAGTAAATTTGTTTGAATGGGTCTATACCATAATTTTATTATCCTATTAGTTTTATTAGTTCTGTTTAAACCCTATTACTATCGAAGAACAGAAAACAATGGAGGATCAAATTGAAAAGGATGAATACACTCCACAAGAGAATAGTGAAGATATTAGTGACATTTGGTAGAAGGACAATAGGCTTCCCTTCATGAAATTGGCCAAATGCAAACCTGATGCCATTATTCAAGTTGATTCATGGATGTATAAGGAAATAATGGGGCTAAAGAAGAGAATGGAAATAATGGAACATAATCAGGAAGCTGATCAGAATAAAATCAATAATCTAGAAATGTAGATGAGAGATATTCCTATGAAACTTAAATATTATGAGAATAATCTTAGAAGGATCATAAAGGAAAGTATAATGAAGATGAAGGAGGTTACTTCTAGCATATGTGCTACTACAACAAACCTTAGAAAATGAGCTAGTGAGGAAATAAAATCCTTGGAGGGGCCAAGTAAGAGGACCAGATAGAGCTCAAGGAAGAAATTTATGCAAGATGTTGCTACTTCAGCTACAATATCCATACAGGATACTGCAATGATTGGAAAGGAGGCGGTGAAGATGATCCTAGAATTAGAAGACTAGGGTCTTTTTGTTCATATTGTTCTGGTCCCTTTTGTTGGATGTTGTAACTAGTTCTGATATCTGGTTCTTAGATTTTAAAACTTATGTGAGTTTCTAGGTCTCTATAAAACTTGGGGTCTTTCTTCTTATGGTCTAGTTTGGTAGTTTCAAGTCCCTATAAAACCTAATTCTAATATTGTTCTACAGTAGGCATTAGGTTTGTTTTTCCTAATGGGCATTTTTGATGTATCTTTCTAACTTTGTTTCAGGGTTTTGGGGCCCCTTCAAAACCTACTTTAACCTTAATCTAAAACTTTTGTTGAAGGAGATAACTAAATAAGAAGAGCATTTAACATGGTCATATTGTTGAAGTTACACATGAGGTTTACATATGTTTGGTATGCTATCTCCATATATATGAAATGGTCCGTCATGAGGTATTTTCCTATGAAAATAATATGAGGGTCTTGATATGGTATCAACACTATGGAATGAGATTTTCTAGAAGAGGCATGCTCAATGGTCTGATTATAAGGTATGTTGTAAGGCCCTCTTATTAGACTTGGCATGTTTTCATGGGGAAAGTCTATTGGAAACTTAGCCCCTACCTCCACATCTATAATTAAGACTTCTTCTTTATTCAAAATCAAGTTATGATCAAACAAAGAAGGATCAGAAGTTAATGGTATTTTAACATAGTAAGGTTATTTTTGGACTTGTTCTACAACTAAAGGTATTCTAGATAAATATTATACCATATGTTCTTGGTCTTGCTCTAAGTATGGAGGCATTTTGACCAAATAATGGGCCAAATTATCATGAACTTATTCTTCTGATTGAATTTTTTAAGGCAGACAAGGATTTATCTCATAAATGAGATCATCTGCATATGGGTCTTGAATAAAGTCTTCTTTTGCAACCACATTTCCATACCCTAGATTATACATGACACCACTACATTTATAGTGAGACGCGGTAAAAAAAAAGGTAAATTTTTCATGATAAAATGAGATTAGAGTTATATAAATTCTAAAAAATAATGTCTAAAAAGATAAAAGGTTTAAACTTTATCTAACTTGATCAAAGGGATGGAGTTGTATCTCCAAAAATGGTCTGTGATAAAACTTGGTATAAAAAGTATAATGTCAAATGTCTAATGTTAAACATCTCACATAAAAAGGTTAAGTGGATGAAATAAAAATAAAATTCCAAAATCTATGTTCAAAATGTTTCAAATAGGTCTAAAATAGGAAAATAAAAGTTGCTAGGTCTTTTGGTCAAACATGACAACAAAAGCTAGTCTCAAATAAGGCATGTTCTAGGAATCTTGGCCAAACAGGACATCAGAATATAAACTTAAAACAAAGAGGTGTTAAATATAATCAAATTGAAACACTTTGGCATAGATGGGACACTTGAGTTTAGACATGAACTTGGTCAAATTGGTATGAGGCACAAAATAAAAGACACTTCGAAATAAACTATTTTCTCTCAAATAATGGTACAAACAAATAATTTTTAAATTTGGGTAAAGAATTAACCTAAGTTACACAACAAATAAGAGAAATATTGGTATCTAAACCCTAATTAGATAAGGCCTAAACATAAATCAACCAATGTTTGACTTCAAACTTGTCAAGGTTAATTAAAAACTCAACTTAAGAAAACTAGGCTCTTTGAATGAATAAGCTAGACAAAATTGAATGGTATAATGACACTAAACTAAGACAACACAAACATACATGGTTTAGTTTCAAATGTGAAACTTGGACACAATATAAGATGAGTCTATGAAATGATTTGAGAAGTGTAACAGTTTTATCACTCTCTAAAGATGTAAGAAATGGTTTGTTTCAAAACACTAATGCACAAAACTTGAAATGATTTGGGTAGTATAACATTACCCATCTCAATCAAGTGAAACACAATGTTTTTGATGCAAAGTTCTAAGATAAAATCATGGTGTTAAATAAATGGCATAATTCCTCCTTAAACAATAGAGTAGTATGGATAAACAAATCATTTTTGATGTGGTAAAAATACACAAATGGTTTAAGACTCAAAAGGTAAAGGAATAAAGGAAAAAAAACCAAATACAACTAAATAAATCATCCTAATCCCTAAAACCTATAAGGTTACATCATATTATTGAAATCCATCTATATACATGCTCTTGGGATGATTATAAGTGTTAATCTAAAAACAAAAGTGCATGAATTGGTAGGGTTTTTACACCCCCCTTCTCCCAAGAGATTATACAATGACATAGACCTTCAAGATACTCATCTTGCATCAATAATATTTATATGGTAAGTGGAGTTTTCCTAAAAATTAAAAAAAATTATAGTCTAGATGGTTCCAAGAATGGATAATGATAGATATCCCTCACATTAATTGATTTCATACTGATTTAATTAGAATGCAAGGGTCTATTCATTTTCATAGTGATTCCATATTTTTACTTCATAGTGAAATCCCCTCATTAACAAGACCTAACTTGGGTTTTTGTTATGAGAGGAACATTTAATCGCTCAACCCTTGGATCTCATAGTATGTGTAACTTGATTTATATACCTTACCATGGAACATGGTTGAAATATTTTTGGTAGATGAAACCATGAGTCAATGCTTCCCTAAATAAATCATGAAGAAGATATGAACTCCCCTTCATCAACCAATTTCATGAAATAAATGACTAAGTGGAAATACTTTAGAGGTTATTTTTGGATCACCCAAACCATATGGGTTTTGGGGAGAGCCTAAATAACATTCTTTCCACACCTTGGACCAGGCATAAATTGCACATGAAAAGGAAATTTTGGTCACTCAAGTTCCCTATAGGGTATGGGGGGAGATCATACACACACTCTTCATTTTACACAAATAAAAAAACAAGTATTAAACAATTTCAAAAATTTGCATTCTAAGTGAATGTAAATTTGATGCACCAAATGAAATTTTTGATTAAATTCTTTGGCACCTTGGTTTAAATTTGTAAATATTGAAATGAATTTTGTAAAATAACATAAAATAAATCACCTAGGTTATTTTTAATAACTAAAATCAAATTTTCAATATTTATCAATTCTTTTTAGGTACCAAAATAAAGTGTTAAATAATTTAAACTTTCAAATTCATGTTCTAGTCCTACCTTAGTCAACAAGGGTTAGAGTGTTTCCTTTTGACTTGAATCACATTAATGGATGAGAAAACAAGATTTTAAAACATAGCTCTTAGGTTTCCTATGTTTAAAACATAGAAACAAATATCGATCACCTATTACCAATGCCGATTACTAGGGAATTGATGTCCATTGGTAATAACTCATACCGGTCAATATGTACCAAGATCGGTTAGCTATGAACCTAAAGTCAAAACAAACATGATTCAAAAAATTTATTTAGTCAATATTATTATGAAAAATTCTCAAAACATACAATAAGATGATCAAATAAAGAGTGTAAAAGCTAATGAAACCAAGAAATTAAAATTATGAGTGCTTAAAAGATTCAAAATCCAACTTTTATAAGTCATGTTTCACCTTGCAACCTAACCAATGATGGTTACCCAAAATTAATGGTGCTTAGGTAGAAATAATGATAGTTAGGTAGAACTTATGTCTTCTATGCCTAACTGATGTTAGTCTCTGTGTAGTTCTAACTTAGCATAAAAATAAAAAATATGGCAAAAATAAAGCTAAAACTCTAATTTTGAAGATATTCAAGCATTCATTTGAAGATTTATGTGTTAAATTTTGGTATCCTTGGTATGTGGGATGTTTTTATGTCCTATTAGGCATTAAATTTGTGATTAGAGGAATTTTACAATAGAGAGGAGGTCAGATCAAGTGTTAGTTTCACAAACTAATGAAATCAACACACTGACATGCTAACATCTCTAATCCTAGATCTTAGGGGGATCATAGTAAACAAAATACATATGAAAGAACAACTAAAATTAAAATAATGATAAATACCTTACCTTATTTGAGAGATCTAAAGTATTTATTTGTGGCTTACTTGGCTTGTGCTCAAAGAGTTTCTGGCAATGGAGTTTGGCTATCTCCTTCTGTGCTTGGCACCATTGTGGCTTGACAGATTGGCTTATGCTTATGACTTGGATAAATATTTTTGTATTATAAAACTAGTGATTTCAATTTTGATATAAAACTAGCATCATAACTTTACTCTATCCAAGATCTCTAAATAAAGAGGGAAATTCTTGTATTTATAGGCTTAGGAACTAACTTTAACTCAAGGTAAGTTAAATTGTAGTTTAAACATAAAATGGGTTCCATACTAATATAAGTGAGTTAATTAACCACATTATAGTTAAAATGTGTCAATAATTAATTATTTAAAATGAATAATCATGGGTAATATATTTTGATATATTTGCAAAGGCTTGACAACTCACAAAATGTAATTATGAAAAGCTAGGATATTTGGATTTTTGAATTTCCCTTTTTAGAATTTCATCAATTACACATGGATAATTCAACTATGAATTTAATTTGGTTTAGAATTTTAATTAATTTTGATTATTATTTTTATCATTTCAATATTTGATTTAATTTCATGTGTGCAGTTGCCCCATTTAATAGATCTATAGGGGAAATTGCATGTTATGATGGTGTAGGATGAATAGAGATGAATCCATGAGACATTTTTGTTACTATGGGATAACCCAGTTAGGGATGTCTCAATGGAATTATATGATTTGATGAATGATTCATAATTAAATTTGGGATGTTCATAATTTTCAGTGGTTGGTAATAAATGATTTGAATTTTGATCAAAGGACATTGTTGGCTAGTTTTAAGTGTTTATAGTTATAAGAGTAACATGGATAGAACATAAAGAGTGCAATTACAATTTTAATAGAATAATGTGTCAATTATTATTATTTATTTATTCATTTCCTAAATTTGAAAGGCCAATGATTCATAATAAAACCTATGGATTTAGAACAACTATTTTCTTGTTTGAATCCATATATGCACTTAGGAGAATATCTATAGGAAAATACAACATTCCTTTGATTTTGTTTTGTATTGAGTTATCATGGACTTTCTAATATTTTTACATGTGGTTTGGTCCCCAACCCTCTATAAATTAAATTTTAAAATATCCTTTCAAAATAATCAAGTTAAATTTTGAAATCTAAAATTATCCTCGAAAGGGTGATCTTTGTAATTTCCACCATAGATTTTTCAACCTAGTTGGTAGTTGAGTAAGGCCTTTGAAAGGGACCAAAAGTATCTTTACAAGGGCTATGAATTCCTAGATAGAAGTAGAGTAATACCTACATCAATTTCACCTAGGCTAAATTGTAAATTTTTTCCTTTGATAGATATGAACTTTTGCAAATATGAATCACTATGTGTGAATGAAAAGAAAATGGATAAAACACTTAATCATGCACATAGATGACTTTGGACATATTATATATTGATATATCACTTGTTATTATAGACTTTAGTGCATTTTAATTCTGTTTTGTTCTAATAAATAACTTGTAACTAATGTTTTTTATTCTTATGAAATCAAATATTCAGTATTCTTGAAATACTCAGGAGTATTTCCTAGTAGGATTCACCATTTATTGTTTCTTGAACAAAATACCCCATTTTCATATTGAAAATGGGAACCCTTTTTTCACTTCCGAGTCTAATCTTATACCTTTCAAGAGTTCATTGTGGTTTTTTGTCTAAAACAACCTTATTAGGAATGCCTATTTTTCTAGATGTGAAGATACAAATCTAAATGTACTTCATTATTTTAGCCAAACTTGAAAAATTAATTATGTATTATAAATACACTTGGCATAGATTTTACCATCTTGGGATACTTTAATTTCAATAATGTTGATGCTTAAATGTGTACCATAGGTGCCCAAAGTGTTTAATAAATACTTCTCATTTTATAATTCCTAAGAACTCAATGCATGAGTTACAGGTTGTGATAATCCTATTATCTTTGATAGAATAGAGGTAGTATAAGTGGAATGTTTCAAAATATTTATATTAGTTGGTGGTTAGGAGCCACTATGACCAAATAGTAGATATACATAAAATATGAATTATTTTATGCTAAAGATAATGAATTATGATCAATAACAAATATAAGAGCTTATCTAAGATGAATATTCATAATGAAGGTAAATTGAAGTGATCTAGTTAAAAAAAGATAAAAAAGAAGCGTAGGGTAGAAATAAATGTTACTGGTCTTCATTCCAAACATCATGACAAAATTCAAATGTCATCTAGACATGCACTTAAAACCAATGTATGACATGAAACAACTTAATCCCAAATCTTATAATACATAAAACAAACATCTGTGTAATGTATAAAAAATGCAAATACTAACAATTTTTACCTTAAAGATATAATCATATAATTAGATAGCATAGGCACATATATAAATTCAAATTAAATAAAATGAAGTAAACTAAATAATAGTTAATTAACCTAGCATTGACATAAGTTAATAACTATACATTTAAAGGTGCTCATCAATAATTCATAAGAACCATTAATATCTAAAATTCAGACTCATCAAGTGAGAGAGAAACCATGATAACAAACACACAAACAAACACTAGATAAACTTTGCAAAATTCCTTGATTGTATTATTTATTCCAAGTTTACAAAATAATTTTGGCTCTCCAAACTCCCTCTTTTTTATAATTGACAAAATCTAT
Organism: Torreya grandis; assembly: GCA_037957365.1. Lineage (NCBI taxonomy): Eukaryota > Viridiplantae > Streptophyta > Pinopsida > Cupressales > Taxaceae > Torreya > Torreya grandis. The sequence goes on along the minus strand of JARHVA010005593.1, from coordinate 946,416 downwards.
TTTATAGAATGATCAATGTGTTATGTTGGTTAGTGATATCAAATTATATTCATACATGTGTATAAGATAGCTATCCTTTTTATTACATTTTAGAACAATTGATCTTTTCTAATAAACTGACCTATAGACAATGTGCTCTTACAAATCGCACAACTCTAAAAAAAAGAATGTCCTATTTTAAAATATTATACAGTGTTGGTTAAAAAAATAATATTGTTATTTCATCTAACTTTGGGACCCACTAGCTGATGAACTAAAGTGAAAATCCATGTCTTCTTAGGAAAAACTTTTCTAAGCTGTCAGGGCCATTAATTTAGATCAAATTGCTCATTAGTGGATCACACTACAATTTTAGATTGAATTATGCTTCTATTTATGGTATTTAAACTTCGCTAGCTTGATTTAAGATGATCACAGGGTCAAACAAGGGCTTTTTTGAAGGTTGTAATATTTATTTAATGGTGGAATCTATTTGACCTATGAGTTTCATGCCTAGATCATGCTTTAATCTCTTTGTTTTGTTGTAGATCTTAAAAATATCTTAAAATAATTGTTTTAGTTTTTGTGGCTCCACTATGGAATTTCTATGGCATCCTTGCTCATACATTTTTTAAAAAGTGACCATTACATTTTAAAAAAATCCTCCTTTACCTTACACCATCAGATTAATTTTCATGGATCAATGTAGTTCATTGATCTAGATCTCAAGAGTTGAATGCATTGGCTACCTCTGTTATGTTTCCCATGATTATGACATGTGTCATTACTATGTTTTCTTTGAGATATGTTGAAAAGGTAATTTTTATCTTGCTTTATTTGATCATATTTGTTCAAGCTAATGCATATCATTGGATCTTGATCTAAGATGTAGGCTATCATTGGCTACTCAATATCCTCTAAATGAAATAATGACACCTATTACCACCTCACTTGTCCTAGAACATCATTGAAATATTGACTCAATACACACCTTCAAATTATTTTTGTGTGATAAAACATGGATCATTGATCCTATAGAAATGCAAAATGTTTAAGTTAGGCTTAGGAAAATAATGGACTTAGCTTAGATATTTTGGACTAATTTCTTTTAATAAACACAAATTAAACTGAGTCAAAATATTTAAGCTAGGTTTAGAGAAGAATAAATAGGACCTAGGAAAAATAAAAATACACGGCCTAAAGTTTTAACCCAATTCTCTATCAAAATAAAAGGGACCCTAATATTAGATTTTAATATTGATCTCACTCTGTCTGATTATCATGCATGAAAAATATAGATCATCAATTTCAATCTAAAGGATTGGATGTTATTAGCTTTGTTCTACACTTGGCCTTTGAGGTTGTACCACTTGGCATTTCCATGATTTTTCTTTATATTCTTCACTAACATTATCTATGGGCTAGTGCACTTTCACCATCTGGTGGTCCCTCATTTTCTTGAAGCTTAGTTAACAATCCTAGCTTTGCCTTGTTTTATCTCTCAATGTTAGATCAACTACATAAATTAACATGGACCTTTGATATACATGGGCCCACCAATATTTGATTTCAAATAACTAATTTATGAGGTTAAATTTGATTTTCACATGACCATCAATGATGTCCTCATGACTATCAATGATGTTCATACAACTATCATACTTTAAACCCATGTCATTTTCTTATTGAGCTTAATATTAATGTTCGTGTGAACATCAAAAGACATCCACATGATCACCAAATTGAATTAACTCCTATGAGATTGAAAATTTTATTTTTTTGGTTCACTTTGTTCTATAATAATAAGTGAAAATGGGATTTAGCATATATATAATTTTAGACTAGGGTCTCAGAAAAGAACTTAAGACATAATTTAAATCCCAAGGTTTAATACATATTAATAATTATGAAAAAAACCTAAGTCTAAATTAAGGTTTAAATAAAATGATTGTGTATGTGCCACTTGGCAACTACTTGGTGTTTCTATTCTCCTTGTACTAAGATCCCATGCATCATTCAATCAATTGTATTAGGCTCTCATGATGGTGGCGCTTGTCACTATCATGGAGATCAACTAGTTCTTTGACATTTCAACTTGATCTTGTATTGTTGGATCAACTAGGCCTGAGAAAACATGTGTTACAAGATCTTGGATTGGAATTTTTAACTTGTAATTTGATCACATAGGTATTCCACTTGGAAATTCTCTATTTAGTCCATTCCTATGGGCATAAAATTAAAGGACTTAGCATAATACTTTAGGAAATATTTAAAGGACCTTGCATATATATTTTAGCCTAAGGTATTTATTGTATTATTAAAATATGATTAAGACCTGGGTTAGAATATATAAAATAGCCCTTACATTAAATTGACCCCATATAAATCATAAAATATAAAAAGGACCCTAGATAGAGATTTTATCCTAAGGTCTTTATTGTATAGATACAATTAGAGCCCAGGTTAAAATCTTAGATTAAGTTCATAATAAAATGGCTTCTACTTAGGGGTGCCACCTAGTAGTAGGGTATTATTTCAAGGATTTTGTCTAGGGGAAATGCTATGGAGACCCTAATTTTGTCAGATAGAATATCTAAAACACAAAATCTGAAGGAATTAGCCTTTGATGAAAAGATCAAAGGGTAAGTGCATTAGGTCTGAAGGGCATTATTTCTTAGAAATTATCTTGGCCAAAATTTCCAATGCGTTTCCATTGAAGACATATTTTTTTAAAATAGAAGTTCTAAAGGGAAAATTCTTTTAGAACAAAAGTTTTGAAGGGTAAAAAATGCAAAGTTTAAAAAAATTATTAGACCAAAATATCGAAAAGATAAAATAGGACTAAGCTCTAGGACAAACAAATTAAACTAAGTCCATAACATATTTAAAGTGTTCTCGTGTATCTTAACTAAAATATCCCACAAATTTTGAATTCAAAAGAAGTTCTTAGACTAAATTCAAATTAAGAGTTTAGCAATTCAAATACAAATTCAATTTTGATTTTTAATAGGCCAAAGGCTAGTAACAAATCAAATTAACACCAAATAATGAGACCTAGATTTTCATCCATTCCAAATGGACTCCATCAATCTTGCAATATGTGAATCACATAGATCTAATGTTATTAAATTTTCACAATATTAACCAAAATTATGCATAAATATGCTAACCATACTAGGTGGTGATGATCTTCAAATAAAAAAATACTATGCAAATATGCTAAGGATACTGTGATCAAGTGAATTTTCTATTCAAGGTACAAATTTACAAATTTTGACTCAAGGGTCCCCATTTTTTATAAATGTTAGTTTTTTTAACTTTAATAAATGGAAACTTTTGGGGGAAACATAATAATATATTAGAATTCAGAGACTCTAATTTAGACTAGTAACTAGGTTACTCATTCTACTTACTCAACTACCATTATTTAGGCCAATTTAGCTTTAGACAAGTCTTACACATGAAAAATAAAGCTCAAACATCAAAACCTATTCATGTTTTGTGTGTGATTTTATTCCACTTACTATTTTTCATGGATTTTAGGGTACAACTTCTAGATTTCATGACTTCAACCCTCAACATTAACTTATGGCATATTTGGATGGTTCATTAAGGATCATGATTTTTCTTAGGGAAGGCTTGCATATTGATATAATACCATAAAAAAAAATATATCCCTAACATAGATTAATTTGGATCCACTCATGATCTTATTCCACTACCAGCGAAGTGTCCATAGCCCTGGTGGAGATTACCAAAATCACCTCTACTTAGAAAGCTCTTAAATTTTATACTAAGTTCTTATTTTTGTATTTTTTTAGATCATTTTGTTTTCTTAGAAAATTTTGGGAACTAGGTTATCTATTTTTAGGGATTTGGTCAAGTTTTGGATCTTTAGGCAATCATCCTTGGTTGCAAACTTTGTCCCAAGCAATAATGTTTATTAAGTGTAATCATAACTATGTTCCAATAATTTAAAATTTCATCCTATATGTAGAATCCTTATTCAAACCAAGATTAGATCATAATAAGGCTTAAAATATTAAATAAAAATCAACTTACCTACCAATCTTTACTAGTTATTCCAAACTGTAACATCCTACTCATATTTCAAATCCATGGTCAACCATAATATGAAGTTCATACCTGCATTCCTAAATTGTGGCATTTATTTGAGAAACTAAATAAATCTTGAGTTGATATATGTCTAGAATATACTTATTTAAAATCAAGTAACAAAGTAAATAAATCAAAATAATCAAGCAAAAAAATATGTACAAATACCGAATAAGAATGAAATGACAAGAAAGAAACTATATATCCTACCTATACTCATGATAACTATAATGAAATTAACTCCAAGATAAAATGGAAATTTATTTATCATACCATATAACCTTTAATCATGATTTCATCCATTCAATGACCTCTTCTTGTGGATAGGAACACTTGTATGCTTGTGTCTTTTGTATAATTCAGCTTGGTTTCCAACCTCCATTATCAAGCACATAGAATGAATATATGAATCTAAAACCCAATAAAATTCATCCTAAATTATTATATATTACATCAAGAGTGCTAATTCTACTTCATTCATAGTTTTATAATAGCTTATATCATCCTCATTCAATGATGGAAACTCAACTATCATTCTTAGATTGATGTCTTCATTAGGCTCCAGCTCATCTTGAAAGGAATTTTCATCATAATCAATAAAAATGATATGAGATTCATTTGCAACCTTACCATTTGAATTAGGTTGATCACCTACATCCAACATTTTTAATGTGTCATATTGAAATTATTGATCCACTACACTTGATTCATCTACATCCTTTATACAAAAGGGAATCTCTTCTATCCAATCGAGTCCCACCTCATCTTGTTTTAAGATATCTAAAATATCATTTCATTCTTGGAATACTTTAATTTATTTCAATAAATACTGGTACAAATGCTACCACTAGTTATCTTCTTTAGGGGGATCCTCATTTTCAGCAATGTCTTCATATGAATTGTCATCACAACTATCTTCTAAAAAAAGGTCAGCTTGTGTCTAATCTTGTTCATGGGGCTAGTCATATTGAATGGTTGTTCCATATTCTAGATCATCTTCATGTTCACTTTAGTCTTTGAATGTAAAATCAAAATCTCATACTATGAATTATTTAGATGTCCTTACAAATTTAAATGTCTCTATAACATTATCTTGATTAAGCATAATTTTATATGTATATTAGGGGGATCCTCAATTTTAGCAATGTATTCATATGAATTGTCCTCAAAACTATCTTCTAAAAGAGGTTAGCTTGTGTCTGATCTTGTTTATGGGGATAGTAATATTGAATGGCTATTCCTTATTCTGGAGCATCTTCATGTTCACTTTATTCTTTGAATGTAAAATCAAAAGCCTATAATATGAACTATTTAGATGTCCTTACAAAGTTAGATGTCTTTATCACATTATCTTGATTAAAAATAATTTTAGATGTATCCTTTTTGTGTTTATATGGTTGAAAAACATTATAATGAACAGCTAAATCTATATCACAAATATTGATTTCATGTAATTCCTCATATGACCTATTATTATTGTTATCATGAAACCTATTTCTAGGCTTATTGAAGCTTTGAGAAGCATAGTTTCTATTGGAGTTTTCCTTAGTATTTCCCACTTAATTTTACAAGTGAAGGAAGTCAGTGTTTAGCTTTTGAACCATCTGAAGTATGGATTTAATCTCATTATTTGGTGATTTTGAACTATGAACATAGTTATTATTACTAGTGAGCACTAAATTTCTTTATCCATGTGGATGAAATCCATTTGTAGCAATGCTCAAGAATCCCAACTTTTGGCTAGGATGGGCATGGATTAAGGGAAATTAGTTCATGATTGGTGTTTGATTTAAGGAAAACATACTCTGATTGGCATTAGGAATGATATTTAGTGTTAGGAAATTGGGGTAGACATTTGCGATAACATATGTAAGCTGACTTTGAGACTGAATTTGATCATTGATTATTATAGCTTTAGTATAAGCCAATGTTAAGATGTCTATGAATCTAACATATGTTTTAATAACAATATAATTCATGGGATCCAAAACATCCTTTTAAATATCTAAGGATAAAGCCTCATCAGGTCTATAAGGGGCTATGTTTCTACTAAACATCTTCTAAAATCTAGCGTTAAAGATTCTAATAGTCTCACTAGAATCTCTTTTAATAGTGGTGAATTATTGATATAGAATGCATGAACTAATGATATTACCAAATTGATCAACAAATATTCTATTAAAATCATTATAGATAGCTATGTAGTTCATTGGAAGGTTAAGGAACCATTCATATGCAACATCTTTGAAAGTAAATGTAAACAATATAAATGCTACACCTTCATGAACAAAATTTAAGAATCTTAAAATAGCCTTAAATCTCTTAACATGTTCTTTAGCTATGATGACATTATTAGGATTGAAAGAAGCAAAATACCTCTCAGGATTTCTTGTTAAGTCATGTACCTATCCAAGCACATTGATAGAATATTTACCTAACCATGACATACCTTGATCAGGATATTACTTGTAGAAATTACAAATTATGGAATTTTAGACATATTTAAAAAATGATGCATCAAACTAATATTTGAAAAGAATAATGATTAAGTTTGCACGTTAAGCCAATTTCTCACAAATACATGTAAAGAATGAGTATACTTAACTAAATAATCTCAAAGATATGTCTAAACTAATGAATGAGAGGGATATTTACACCTAGAAGCTCAGATGAACTAAAATTTGCAAATAAATAATCAATATTTGAATAAAATAGCTTTTAATAACCTTAAATGTAGGAAATACACAAAGCTTGGACTACCTTTGAACTAATATCCATAGATATTCATAAAATATTGATCTTTGGCTAAAGGAATCCCAAAGATTAGTTTGAAACCATAAATATCAATGATCTATACATAATTATTCTCAAAAGAACACAAATATACAAAGAACACACTAATCTTTGATTAGAATACACCAAAATTAGAAAAGAGTCTACAAATTCATAAAGATCTAGCTAAAGGCCCTTCTTCTAGCACTAGTGCATCTTCCCCAATTGATGCTTAAATGTGTACCACATGTGCCTAGAGTGTTTAATAAACACTTTTCATTTTATAATTCCTAATAACTTAATGCATGAGTTATAGGTTGTGATAATCTTGTTATCTTTGATAGAATAGAGGTAGAACAAGTGGACTATTTCATAATATTTATATTAGTTGGTGGTTTGGAGCTACCATGGATAAAGAGTAGATCTATATAAAATATGAAGTATTCTATGTTAAGGACAATGAATTATGATCAAGAACTAATCTAAGAGATGATATAAGATGAATATTTATAATGAAGCTAAATTGATATGATCTAGTTAAAAAAAACCAAAGGAAGGGTAGGGTAGAAATAAATGTTGCTAATCTTCATTCCAAACATCATGACAAAATTTAGATTTCATTTAGACATGAACTTGAAACCAATGTATGATGTGAAACAACTTAATCCCAAGTCATATCATACATCATGTAAACATATGAGGAATGTTGAAATAATACAAATAAGAATGAGATCTACCTTAAAAATTTACTCCTATATGTAGATAGCATAGGCACATCTACAAATGCATAGCAAATAAAATGAATTAAACCAAAGAACCTTTAGTTAACCTAACATTGGCACATAAAAAACTTTGCATTCAATGGTGATCATCAAGAATTCATAAGAAACATTAAAATCTGAAATTCAGACTCAAAAAGTGAGAGAGAAGCCATGATAGCAAACACAAAGATAAATATTGGACAAACTTTGTAGAATTTTGTGCTTGTATTGTTGGCTCCAAGTTTACAAAGTAATTTTGGCTCTCCAAACTCCCTCTTTTTTTACAATTGACAATACCACTTTTATATAATGATCAAGGTGGTATGTTATTTAGTGATATCATATTAAATTCATACATGTGTATAAAAAATCTATCCTTTTTGTTACATTATAGAACAAATGATCTTTTCTAATGGACTGACTTATAGACAATGTACTCTTACAAATTATGCATGTCTATAAAAAAAGAATGTCCTATTTCAAAATATTATAAAATGATGGATAAAAAAATAATATTCTTATTTTATCTAGCTATGGGACCTACTAGTTTATGAAGTCAAGTGGATCTCCACATCTTCTTGAGAAATGCTTTTTTGAGCTATCAAGGTCATGAATTTAGATCAAATTGCTCACTGGTGAATCACATTTTGATTCTAGATTAAATTATGTTTGTATTTATGGTATTTCAACTTCTTTGGCTTGATTTAAGGTGATCATAGGGTTTAAATTGAGATTTTCTAAGGGTTTTAATAGTGTTTTAATGATGGTATCTATTCAAACTATGAGTTTTATGCCTTAGATCATGCTTTAATCTCTTTATTTTTTCACAGATCTATAAAATATCTTTAACTCACTATTTTAGCTTATTGTTCTCCATTGTGGCATTTCCATGTCATCCTTGCTCATCCAATTTTTAGAAAGTGACCATTGTATTTTTTAAAAAAATCCTCCTTTGCCTCACACTATCATATTATTTTTCATGAATTAACATGGTTTGTTGATCTTAATCTTGGGAGTTGAACATCATTGGCTACCTCTATTATGTTTCCCATGGTTATGACATGTGTCACTACCACATTTTCTTTGAGCTATGTTGAAAAGTCTACTTTGATCTCACTCCATTGGTTCTTATTCATTTGATCTAACATGCACTGTTGGATCTTGATCCAAGAGGTGGAGCACTATTGGCTACTCAATATCCTTTTAATGAAATGGTGACACCTATCACCACCTCACTTGTCCTAGAGATTCATTTAAATATTGACTCAATATGAACCATCATATTATTTTCATGTGAGCAAATATAGATTGTTGATCCTACAAAAATGTAAAATGTTTAAGTTAGGCTCAGAAAAATAATGGACTTCACCTAAATATTTTGGAATATGGTTATTTTAATAAACATAAATTAAACTTTGAGATAAAATATTTAAGCTAGGTTTATAATAAAATAAATGGGGCCCATGAAAAATAAAAATACATGGCCTAAAGTTTTAGCACAAGTCTATATCACAATAAAAAGGACCCTGATATTATACTTCAATATTGATCTCATTCCATCCAATTATCATACATGAATCACTGTGTATCATTGATTTTGATCCAAAGGATTAGATGTTATTATCTATGTTCTGCACTTTGCATTTAAGATTGTGCCACTTGGCACTTCCATGCTTTTTCTCTACATTCTACATTGCCATTCTTTTTGGGATAGTACACTTTCATCATGTGGTGATCCCTCATTTTCTTAGAGATTAGTTTAAAATCCTAGATTTTCCTTTCTTGATCTCACACTATTGGATCAACTACATGGATTAGTGTAGACCTTTCATCTACTTGGGCCCACCAATATTTGGTTTCAAATAGATAATTTACAAGGTAAAATTTAACATTCACATGACCATCATGTCCATGTGACTGTTGAAATTTAAACCCATGTCATTTTCTTATTAGATTAATTTTGATGTTCACATAAACATCAAAACATGTCCACGCAACCATAAAATCCACTTAACTGCATGCGGGATTGACATTTTTCACTTTTTGGTTCACTCTATTCTACAATCATAAATGAAAAGAAGAATCAAAATATATATAACTTTAGACCAAGGTCTCAAAAAAGATCTTATTACATAAGTTCAATACTAAGGTTTAAAATACATTAATAGATATGAATAAATCTTAAGTCTAAGATAAGGTTTAAATAAAATGCTCATGTGTGTGCCTCTTGGTAATTACTTGATATTTTTTTGTTCTTTCTACTAGGATCCCATGCATCATTTGATCAACTGTACTAGGCTCTCATGATGGTCACACTTGTCACTCTGATAGATCTTAGTAGGTTCTTTGATATTACAACTCGATCTCATATCGTTGGATCTATTGGGATTGATCAAATACATGTCATATGATCTTGACTTGGACTTTTTGAGTTTTGATTTGATCATGTAGGTATGCCACTTGGTATTTATTTGTTTAGTCTATTCTTTCAAGCATAAAAATAAATGACTTAACATAATACTTTGGGAGATATATAAAGGACCCTGCATAAATATTCTAGCCTAAGGTCTTTGTTTTATTAATAAAATATGATTAGGACCTAGGTTAAAATCTATAAAAGAGCCCCTACATTAGTTTTTACCCTATGTAAATCATAAAATATAAAAAGGACCTTGCATAAAGATTTTAGCTCAAGATATTTTTTGTATAGATATGAGTAGAGCTTGGGTCAAAATATTAGACTGAGTTCATAATAAAATTCCATCTACTCAAATGTGCCACTTGGTAGTACGGTTTTTTTTGGGATTTTGTCTAGGGGAAATGTTTTGAAGACCCTAATTTCATCAGATAGAATGTCCAAAACACAAAGTTTGAAGGAATTAGCCTTTGATAGCCTGAAGGGTAAGTTTATTATGTTCAAAGGGAATTATTTTGAGGAAATTGTCTTGGCCAAAATGTTTAACACATTTCCCTCAAAGACCAATTGTTTGTGGAACAAAAGTTTCGAAGGGAAAATTATTGTGGAACAAAAGTTCTAAAGTACAAAAAATGCAAAGTCCAAAAAAATTTACTAGACCAAAATACTTCAAATGCAAAATATGACAAAGCTCTAAGATAAGTAGATTAAACTAAGTCCATAATATATTTAAAGTGTTCCCATGAAACTTTAATAAAATCTCCCACCAATTTTGAATTCAAAAGTTCTTAGACTACATTTAGACTAAGGGTTTAGAAATTCAAATACGAATTCAATTTTGATTTTGAATAAACCAAAGGCTAGTAAAAAATAAAATTAACACTAAATCATGAGACCTAGACTTTCATCCATTTCAAATAGAATCCATTAATCCTACAATCTGTGAAACATAGAGATCTAATTTTAGCAACTTTTCATAAGATTAAACTAGTATTATGCACAAATATGCTAACCATACTAGGTGTAGATGTTTTTAAAATTAAAAAATACTATGCAAACATGATAATGATACTTTGATCAAATGAATTTTCTATTTCAAATTACAAATTTGCACAATTTGACACAAGGGTCCCCATTTTTTAGAAATGGAGGTATGTTGACCTGAACATATACCTAAATTTCAATAAGTCTAATAAGTCTTAGTTTTCTTGTGTTTTAAAAAACATCTTACATCTTCCTTTTATATTGTTTTGCCTTAGGTTTATGTAAATTATCTAACTATTTTAGAGTTTTTTAACTCCTTTTCCTAAGTAAATTAATCCATTTTGATTCTCATTCTGATCTGAATAACTAAATGTTTATAAGGTTTCATTTTTTAAATTATTTTATTTTCATTAAAATTAAATAAATTAGATTTGGATTGAGAAAATGACTAAATCATTTCATGGTTTTCATTTTATACTTAGTCATATTTGGCTTTGGACTTAGTCATTTCAATTTCAATTTTCATGGCTATTTATTTTCAAATACTTAGCTATTTATTTTCAAACACTTAGCTACTATTTTTTTAAACCAAAGTGTTTCATATTATGCTCACATTTACCCAAATAAGTTAGCCTTCATGTGAAGAAGACAAAAGTTCTAATGTCTTCAAAAAAATTATTCATGTATTAAGTCTTTTGAAAAAGTGTTATTGTTTTATAAGAACTTTTGAAAACAAAAGATCCAATGGAAATTTTTTTGAAGGATTGGGCATTCATAATAAAAGTTAAAAATATCTGGAATAAGTAGAATTCATGAACAAGGAGAAAAGAGGCTCACACTTTTGCAAGAATTGTGTCAAGAAAATTTCATGATTGAGAGTTTACAACAATTTCAAATACCAATGCTTGAATAAATTTTTTGATCAAAAGTCACGAAGGTGAAACTAGTAAAGACAAAAGTTCTGAACAAAAGTTGCCAAGAAGGAAGAGATTCTAAAACACTTTGAGAGAAATTTCTACGTGTTTTGATCTTCATAAAAAGTGCTATGAAGACTAGTTATAAATTTTGTTGTAGATAAAAGTTTTGAATACCAATGACAAAACACAAATTGTGACAACACAAGATATTAATATATGGGTCTTTATAATGAATAAGTCATGGGTCTTATAAAAATCATGAAGAATGAATGAAAGGCTTTCCCTTTCACAAGAATTATCATCACATATTTTTTGTGATAAGTCATTGGCAAAGAACATTAAAATAGTAATATACACTAAGGATCAAAGAGTAATAATTTTCATGAATATAGGGGCCTCAATGAAGAGGCACATTGAAACTCTTCAGAGGGTCTAGAAGCATAGAAGCTTAGAGATATTGATCATGAGCCTAAAGTAAAGAGAGCCAAGGGAGTGACATGTGGAAATAGTAAAGCCAAAATATAAATTTATGAATAGGATATATATAAGCCACATGGAATTAATCCATTAGAGCTAATGATACATCAGTTTCATATCCAAAAAATCATGATCTCAAATTTGATGGCTTGTCTGGCTATCAGTACTAAAAAGAGACCGAGAATGTATTATTTATCCAATTTGATTTCAATAATAAAATTGTATTATAAAAAAATCATGAAGAATATGGGAATTGTTATCAAGGTATGTGCATTGGAATAAAACATATAACATAAAATATAAATTCAACCTTTATGAGGTAGGGTAATTGATTGCATAGAAGCACAAGTGGCTGATAGTCCTGATGTAATTCCAATGGCTCTCAATTTATATAATTCAATATAGGCATGGTTTAATTACACCAATTATAGAAATAACTTCAATTTATCATATATTTGAATCCACCTAATTAACCACAATCTTTCAACCACATTGATGATTTCTACAACCTCCCATGGGTGGGTTAATTTGTATTTGAATTCGATTTTGCATCTGAACTTCTCAAGCCTATGTACATACATAAGATCAAATATTTGATGTAATAAGGGATGATCCTTTTAGGATTGAGTAAATTATACTTACATTAGATCCCTTATAATAGATTAATTAGTGGTCCAAACATTTTTGGATTTTTTGTAGTTAGTAGAATAAGCATTTTTAATGATTTTCAAGTGTAGTGTTTTTATTTTTTTTATAAGAGTGGAGTCTATAGTTGAATGGTTATTGTAAGTATCACCATTGATTAATAAAAATTAAATTTATTGATAATTTTATTGTTGTGGATCCAAGTTTTGATATCCTTCACACACACACACACACACACACACACACACACACACACACACACACACACACACACACACACACATGGTGGTTATTGTATGATAAGGTAAAGTGAAGTTGATAAACAAATCAATCCTATCTTAGAGAATATAAATCACACTATACCTTCTACTTGATGGTGTGTTTAAAAAATCAAGGTCATGACCAATATGATCCAATAGACCTAAATAAGGGGTCTCTTACCACACAATATCACTAGATAGGGTTACAAAGCCTCTAGTCAATAAATAATACATAATAACCATAATTAGGTCCCATGGCTTCTAAAAATTTAGATGACAAAGTAAATATAATTATTTTCTCACCAAAGCATGTGGTACAAATGGGGATAATAAACATATAAGTAAACATGAAAATAATAACTCTACTCAAGTTAATTTATTCATAACCCTAATGCATGGAGAGAGAAACATATTCATAAGACAACATATGAAAATATATCTACTAATAAAAGAGGAACAAGCATTAAGAATACTAACCTTGAAGATGAACCCATCAAGCCTCAATATCTCCCTTGGCCAATGGTGAATTACAATAGGTTATTGTGGTTTGTAAGGATAACAAAGATAGGTCAAATCTAGGTTACATAATTTATCCTATGAATCCAAAAGACTTTTCCCATAAGATAATATTTTTCTCTCCAAAGGAAGTATGAAACCCTAAGCAATGACTCCTTGAGTAGAATGGTGGATAATATTATGTGAAAATGAATGATTATCTCTATCTCTTTTTAATGAAGATGGTGAAAAGGATGTGTTTATATAGTTATATCTAACCCTAAACCCTTGTAAAGTTTTAAATGATGTAGTTAGACCACTGAACCCAATTATTTAATAAATAAAGTATTTAGGTCCCAAACTAAGTTGGTTAGGATGACTTAGTTTTGAAATATGCTTATTCCTAATAACATGGTCAACTAATGCAATTATTATGGTAGATGGAAAAAAGAGGTTTTTGATTAGTTAGGGATTATTTAAGGAAATGAATTTATTTGAGGTGTAAGGGAGGTTTCAAAGCATAGGAAAATATATATGAGAGGTTCATGTTGGCTTTAAGTGTGGTATGTGACACAAAAATCTTATGAAGAACCAATGGTTTTCCCATCCTTTTCTGGTCGCACCTTATAAGGATTGCACTTACAAAGATTGAATCTTGAGAGATTATTAAAAGAGATAAATATTCATTTATTCATAAATTTTGATAAAAAATGTATATATACATATGCCCCACTCGAAGATCATTACTTGTCACATAGTTACAACATGGGATGGTACTTCAAAAAAGAACATACCAACACGTAACACTGAGCTAAGTAATGGTAATAAGAAGTGAATAAGATAAATGTAAGGATGGAATTAAAAAATACATACCTTTACTTATCTTAGTGTTGTAGAGTGAAAATGAAGTGAGAAAAATGTGAAGGTGTTTAACGTAGGGGACATTAGGTGAACCTATAAAATAAGTGAAAATTTGATTTTTTTTGCAAAATATACATGTAGTATGTGAAAAAATTATGTATGACATTAGGATTCCATAACATATTTTGGTTTGGAAAAAAGAGCTAGTAGAAACAAAGCTATGGAAAAAATGGAATTTGTTGGTAAATAATTGATAGGTAAATAATTTTGAATAGTAAATATAAACATGGTGAAAATTAATTCATTTGTAATTTTTACTATTCTAAGAAAAGATTGATCTCATAAACCTATTTGAGCCCAATGATCAACCATGGTGATGATATGATATCTACGACATGGAGAATGCCTAGTGGTTATATCTAGTGCAACTTAGGTAAGTTGTGCACTAATTTTTAAAAAATGGTAATTTTTTTATTAAAATTAGGATAGATATTGAAAAATATATGTTAGAGGATAAGTAGATACTAAAAATGTCCTTATGAAATGTTATGTAAATTAAGATCACAAAGGGATATTAGGTAGGAAATAATTATACCAACAAATGCCTAAGGCATTAATGGTAAATGGTTGAAAAGTCACTATAATTTTCAAATGGATTCAGTCCTATTGACTCAATTAGAAAATGAAAGAAGAAACAAGGTGGATGACTAGATAGTAGAGGGATAACTTAGTATTACTGGGAGTGTTTGAATATGTATTAGATAGTTGACTCAATTATAAAGATAGACATGGTAGACCTAGTGAATTTTGGTTGATGCAGTATGTGGTAGGAGGCCAATGTAGTCTATTACATGGGTTGACTACATAATATAAGGCTAATTTAGTATGAAAAGGATGGAAAAGGACCTATTTAGTATTAAATATGTTGATTATGTCTATAGGAATGGGTTGACTATGTGGTATATGGCTGATATAATATAGTAAATAGGTGATAGGGCTGATTTAGTATCAAAAGGACCAACAATGTAGGAAAATGATGATAAAGAGGAAAGACAAGTTGATTATATAGTAAATTTTTGATATTTTAAGAATTTTTTAAGAATGTATTTTATCATTTTTACATCAAAATATAATACACTCTCTATTATTTGATATTTTACAAAGACAATAGAGATTTTGGTGCTTAGTGGATACATCATGACTAATAGACTTTCTAGAACAATTTTTAGACATGGATTGAGCTTGGATGGTTTACCTAGGATTTGGATGCATCATGGAAATGTGGAGGATATTGCTCACTATTGATCTAGTCATAATATTACTAGGAGCATGGGAGTAACTGATCAATACTTTTTGATGGGAGATAAAGGGGGATACCATAGAGGTGGGCATCACTATGTAAGATTCCATGCCTTAATTGGACTTCCCATTGTTGGGACCCCTATTATATATGATGCATTAAAGGTAGAGGATGAGAGGTAAACCCTATCACTTTAGATGATAATCTCAAAGAAGATTTACCTAGATTTGTGTTAGCTTCTTTGATGTGTATATCTCAACAATGTTAGATATCTATAAGTCCATGATAGGAATAATGATAACAAATGTGTTGTGTCACAAGTTGGATGGGAAGGTATCATTATAAAAATATCCTTATGTCAATCCATCCTAGAATAAGTTGGTTTCTATGATCTAATCTCTACCATTTGGGTATAATTCATGCATGATATGTATGGTATGTTGACTCAAGGGTATAATATTGTGGACCTTATCATTTTTTTTACTTTTTAGATTTATGAGAGTTTCATATATATCATCTAAATGGGTTTCTTCATGTGGTGGATGATAGGTTACCTCAAGTGGTGAGATGGTGGTAGGACCATTTAGTGTGTGTCATGCCCCATGCCCTAACTTTATATACTATGACTTATGGGTAGATAAAATTCTAGCCCTACACTTATATTGTGGTTAGTTGGATGATTTGGGCTATTGTTACTATGGTATTAGTATGCATTCACATCAAAATATATTATAATTCATGTATAGAGCTGCATATAGTAGTGAGTATATTAGGAAAGCTAGGCATACCACATCCAATAATTCCCCTAGTAGTTGATGTTTACTAGATACAACATGCTAGATATTTGAGAGGTATAGGATGTATAGGGGTGCCTATAGAGATACTTGACATTAGGAATCTATGAGAGATACCATGGGTAGGTTAGGCACAATAGAAGGGGAGGTTAGGCTCAAGGCAAATGATTTTATCATTTTATATGTAGAGGGTGATTATATAGGTGAGGTAGATACAAATCTATAATAGGGATGATAATGAATGTCACAAGCACATAATACATAAAGGTACCATCTTATGGAGGGGACACATGTTCTAAAAATCACACATGGAGATCCCATGGTAGATGTTGGACACATATGATCCATATAGAGGTAACATATGAGAGGATTTTGATAAGCATGGGTGGTGACTCCAAGATTTGTACTTTCATAGAGGAAACCATAGACAAGGTACTCAGTGGTCAAGCTGATGGTGAGGTAGTGGTTGGTGACACCAAAATTGGTAATAAGTTCTTCAAGTTATTAATGTTTTGACATAGATCATTATTTTTATTATTGTTTATGTACTTAAAGTAAATAGATGGTTTGATATATATATATATGATAAATAATGTATATTTGGCTTTTTTTTATAGGGACTATTTCAGAGGATATTAGATGGGGATCCATGATAGTGGTTACACACCATGATATTTTAGATGGGATGTTATTACATTATGATACATCCACCGTGGTGGGTCCTATGGTACCATCTAGCCCAATTTGTGTCCATTGGTTCTAATTGGTTGGGGAGATTTTTTTATAGTTATAGACATGAAGATATGGCCCACGTCCACCTACAAGAGTATGAGAGGGAGAAGCATGAGACTGGAAGGCATTGATACATGAATGAGATACTCATATGGTGACTACTATATATCTTGGACGCGTGCAGGCCTAGGTGGCCAATCTATAAGGATAAGTTGATGGTTTGAGATCCAAGACTACCTCATTAAAATGGACTATTTAGAAGGGTGAGTCATAGACCTCTATGGTTAGTGTGGCTCAGCCACATGATAGACATGAGGAGTACATCCTTAGAGTTTATCTATTATATTTTGAATTTGTATTATGTTTTATTAAACTCATGTGATATTTATTAATATTTAAGTTTTAATGATGTTATTGATGGATATATGGATGTATTTCCTTTATAACACATGTATTTTACATTTGTTGTATATTATATGGTAAATATTTTATGTGTGTTTAATTTTATAGCATTATGTGACACAAATTCATGGTTAAGAATAAAATCAAAGAACTTGGAAAAGTACAAATAATTTTAAAATGTAATACACATTATATCATGATGAGAAATAGGTAAAAATAAAATATGGATAAATGTAATAAACCAAAATGGTAAATTAAAAGGTAAAAAATGTTTTAAAACCATTTATAAGTAAAATTGTACCAAATTAAAACAAATACAAGTCATACTAGATCATGTTGGAAAGTATGACATTTTTAAAGAAAGTGCTAGACGTTTTATAAAAAATGATATAAAAATAAACAAACTATAAAGTTAATCAATGATACTAAATCAAAATGGGAAGTATGATAAATTTAATAAAATCGTTGTCAACATACATGCAATCAAAAAATAAGAAGATAAAAGTGAAGTGTTTATGAAGTAAATATAAACCATACTAAATTAAGATGGTAAGTATGTAAGTGACATGTAAATCATAATTTAACACAAATTATATCAAATTTGAATCATGAAATTTTATTATGACTTGGTCATAGTATGAACTTTTATTGAAATATTTTGTGAGTAAATCTTGATCTTATTGAAATCCTTTCACTATAACTCACAAAGGGAACACCAATGAGGTGGATAAAAATGATGGAATAAAATGGTAATTTGTGAGGAAATCCTAGTCCTATCCAAGTTATTCAACTTCAACTCACAAGGTGAACACCAATGAGGTGAACAACAATAAGGAAAAAAATAAGGAAATGTTTTTTGTGAGGAATGTGTGGTCCTATCAAAGTTATTACGATTCAAATCATAAAAAAACCCTTGGGGTATGATCAATTGAAAATTAAAAATTCATCAAGGCAAAATATTTAAGATTTTGGAAATGAAATATGGAAATGAAATAGGGAGTGTAAACATCATGACATAGGTATTTTATGATATATATATGGTATTTTATGGAGTGTGTATATATATATATATGTATATATATATATGTATATATGTATATCTGTATATATATATATATGTGTGTGTGTGTGTGTGTGTATATATATATATGTGTATATGTATATGTATATATATATGTGTGTGTGTGTGTGTATATATGTATACACACACACACACACACACACACACACACACACACACACACAAGTAGTATAATAAGAATTCATGTTTTCTAAATGATCATATGGAAAAGATAAAATAATAAGGGCATGAGGGTTTTATAACGAAGTCACAATAGCAATTATGTTTATTTGAGTTTTAAAGATAACAAACAATTAATAAAGAGTAAATAAAGGAATCCATCTCGAATAACTAAAACCATAAGTGAAATTTTGAATCCATTAAAATAATGAGAATAAGATATAAAATAAATATAAATATAATGAAACCATGTGAAATACATAAACCATAATATAATGGCTCGTATAAAAGAGATAAGTGAAATCATGTTTGGAAAATAGTAAAAAAATATAATATATATAGATGAATCACAAATACAGTCCACATGTCATATAATAAAATGATAAATAATGTGAGAGAAAACCATTTTGTGTTCACAAATAATGATATATCTAACCTCAAATGTCATCTATAACATCTGACACATCTCTATGCAATTGAATTTTGATGTTAGTCAGAGACATCAATCTTCACCAAATTTTATGAAAATACTTGCTTCTATATCATCTCTACTAAAAGGGTAGGCTTATAATAATAAGAGTGATGATCATGTGGTATATCTCATATGGTATACTCTATACAAGGAATATATATCTCAACATGAAAGAGATTTTTAGATTTAGGAGGAGGTTTAATTGATGGATAAGGAGGAACATTCATTCATGGGTGACCTGTAAGAGGAGGAATAACTGGTTCTAGTGTAGACTATAGGAAATATTGGAGGTTATGGTTTAGAACTTGATGCCAATTAGTATGATGTATATAACACTTCTGACAAAGAAAATATACTTCCTAATATTTAGGGATGTACTCTATAAGTATCTTGGGAGGAGGTGTAGTCTTCTTTGGGTTGGGAAATGACTGGTCATAATGTGTATATGTACTACCTAAGCCTTTGATAGTGGGTATATGAATGGTTATTTGCTTCATGAAAGTAAAAAATGCATTTATTAGTATAATTTGGTACTCTAATAGTTTAAGGGTTAGAATAATAAGCCCATATATGCTAATATAGTTCATAATCCTTAGTTCAAAGACCACCAAATCTATGAATATCATAATAAGCCTTGTCTATGAGCATTATTTTGGTAAGGGATCAATATGAGGTAATGGTAGAATACCATCACCAAGGAAAGGAGAATTTGGAGCAAAAAATAGACTAGGATCATTTGTAGGTAAGGTTGGCTATGCAATGGATATGAACAAAGTGGATAACATCTATGGAGGAATCATACAAGAAGGGTCATGATATATGAAAAAATGATAGGGTCATATCATGGCATGATCTATGAGCATACTCTTTAGAGGATATATTATGAATAAAGTTTTAATACATTTGTTATCCATGTTTAACCTATGAACAATCACGGAAAAGCTAATATTATGTACTATAAGTGAAGGAATGATATAAGAAGAAATAAAAGACTAAAATAAAAAGGAATGATATCTAAGAACCTTAGAATTTTTAGTATGGATGAATATATCTAAGAATGGGTCATCAAAAAAATAAATTCCATAATAATCAGGTGTATGTGAGTTGAGAATACATGCATGAATTATTTTATTAGTTAAGGAAGCATGGTGAATAGAATGTCTGGTTTCGGTTAAAGTAATATATATGTCGCTAGGAAGTTATTGATGAGATTGAGGTTGAAGAGGAGGAATTTGAGAAATGATGTGAGGTGAGAAATAATAAGTTTTTATATTTAGTCTTATCTCATTTTTTCCATCATCATTATAGTCTAAGAGGTTAGGTGGAATATTTTTAATTAATTATGGATGACCATTATAACATCTAGTGGAGTTGATGGGATAGTTAAAGTGTTGGGACTCTTAAAATGGAATGATAGGTAAGTGTTAAAGGGTGGGTATTTTAAAGACACATAATTTTTATAAATTTCAAGGATTCATGTGGCTTTGAATCTTTTAGATAGCACCATTATAATGGAATTTACCACATTAGCATGTGGATGAAGCAAATGCTCTCATACAATAAGTCTAAGGTCAACCGAGTAAGATATTGTAATAAATAGGAAATTTAAATATCATGAGTTTCACATGGATGGTAATGGGATGGATGGTAATGGGAATACAAACACAACCTAGAGGAGGCATTTGTATTCTATCATAACCTTGGCATGTAGTGCATGTGGATTTAAGGTTACATTAAGAATATCAAAGTGTTTTAATAAAGTGAATAGAGGTAACACAATTACCTAAAAATTCATCAATTAAATCATGCTTCAATTGGATATCACCTATTTGAATTTAAATGAATAAATTAGGATCATCAACACAAATAAATATCTCATCATAATCATAGAATATATAGGAAACTTAAGTGAGAGGAAAGTGTCCACTATTTCCTCAACATGAATGGACATCTCTTGACATTTTTACAATATGCTATCTTAAAATATCAATAATGTATATTATTTCCATATAAATGGAGGACAAGGGATGTTCATTTCAAATAGTAATTACATTAAGTAATTACAGTGGTAGGGAAAGTTCTCATTATCTCTAGGAAGTAAATTTGAGATGGGAGATAGGAAAGTTACATAGTAGTATTCAATTCATCAGAACTCATAAGAGAATTGTTAGATAGAGGTGTATAGTTTTGTAATATATCATTTGAAGGGGGGTTGGAAGTGCAATGAAACTTGTGTTGATAAGGTATAGTTAGTTTTAGTTGGTTTCAAGTGGGTTGAATGACATTAGGTGATGTGATTGTTTGTTGAGGTATTTCTTGTGGTTGAGTAGAATCAATATTCCTTGATGTTTTAGTTATGTTACTTGAGTGATGGAATTTAGGGAAAGATTTAAATTTATATCAATGGTATGAAAGGTATGGTCAATTTATGTTGTTAGAATTTTTGCTTGTATGGGTATGAGTTCCTCATGCCCCAATTCTATGAGATGGGATGGGGAAGTGTCTTGAATAATGCAAAATTTTGAATAGGTTTGATGGTTAGATGTGGGGTTTGAATCAATATAAGACAATAATCTTCTCACATCATTCATATTAACCACATTTTCATCATTTCTGTTAAGTTCTATAAGACTTTCAATATTGTTAGTAGTAGGGGTAGGTTGCTCAATGTTGTCTTGGTTATTAGGAAGGGGATCCTTTTAAATAGATAAATGAGAATTAACTTGGTATAATTATTGAATTTTAGTTTGAGTATCATGAGCTATAAGTTCTGTCATAATATTGTTGACATTTGCATATGAGGGATTCATGGTTAAAGTTAGTACCAAGGAGAAAACCCATAGCAAGATTTATTAATTGTCTACAAGTCTCATGAGAATGGCCCCAAATTACATGAAACCAAAAAAATATATTTGGATCATACAATGATTTCATATGATGAGTGGGGTCAACATCTCATGGTCTAGGTCTTGAAATATTTATTGATTTTTGGAAAATAACAATGGTATGTGCACATTAGTATGATTATTTTGATAAAATACATGATTATGATTAGAATTATTATTACTTGTAGGGACATTCTCCATGGGTTTGTTTGGAGAAACATATTAGATGGTGTTTATGGTGTCACAAGTACTAGTAACACCATCATTGGTTACATGATGGTTTTTGTTTTTTTATAAGCATACAAGTTCCTAATTTTAGGTTGAGGAGGTTCAAATTATTGCATGAGGAAATCTTGGTATTTCACTTGGTCAAGATCCTCTTCCAAAGTTTGTGGAGAAAAGATCATAACACAATATTATAATTTAGGGTAGAGAGCATTAGTAAATAGGTGGAAGAGGTTGTCATCTACAATATTGTGGTCATATTTTTTAGACATATTTTTCAAATGTTTGATGAAAACTTGTGTTGTTTCAATTTCTAGTTGTTTTCAATCGATAAAATGAGCTAATATATTTTTTGGAAGATCACTAGTTTGTAATTTATAGACCAATGAATTGACCATGTATTATAGGCTAATAATAGAGTTGGTTTTTATTTGATTGTACCAATCCAAAGCCTCTCCTGAAAGTGTGTTAGCTAAGAGTTTGGTGGTACAAAAAGCATTAAGCTTAACCTAATATTTGTAAAGGTTACCAAATGTCTTTAAATGCAAGGTAAGATCTGTTGAGTGAATATTTTGTCATTAACTGACTGATGGCAAAATGGTTACATCAACCACAACATAAGGAGATTTATATGTCAAAATGGGTGTGGTGACCATAGATAGAATGAGACATATCTCTCCTCTTAGCAAGGGGAGGTTCCCTATAAACTATAGTATACTAATATAAGCTAAAAATAGACTTAGAGGTGAAATCATACCATTCATCTCTCTTTTTTCAAAGACGATGTTAAAAAAATAGAGGAGAATTCTGGGATAATTGTTGAAGACACTTCTCTTCTTTTAAAAATGATGTTCAACAAATAGCAGGAATCCTTCCTGGGCAGTAAGTGGATCCACAAGAAACCCAAGAAAGCATAAAGTCTTTCATTATTTATCCTATTGCTTAGGACAAAGACATCGTAGAATGAATTATAGCCCAAAGTCTCCACCTAAAACTACAACAGAGTGAAAGATTATGAAGGATAAGGGGAACTCAAAGTCTCTCCAATATCCTTTAACATAAAACACAGACTAAAGACAATTATGGTAGCACAAAGTCTCCCACAATTGGCTTCAGGACATCTTCCATCTTATTTCCACTTGTTCTACTTATTTGATTAAATGGACAAGACTGTAATTAGGAAAAAGACATAAGAATGATTTCTTAGATAACACAAGTTATTTCAACACAATGTCTAAAAAGTCACTTACTTTCTCATTCACTTAACAAAATATGATTAAAAGTCTGAGCTCAAAGTCTTAGGAATTCCTTTTAATTTAGGTAGAGCTTCAGTTCTAATAATAGAGAGATATCCTTTATCCAAAATGAGAGATTATAATATATAGCATTCAAAGGAAGACTTGGGCACTTATTTTCATGAAAATGGCCCATGTTGCATTGAATGCATTGGAAATTCTATGAAGGGGTCATGTTAGAATAGGTCATCAACCTTAACTTTGTCATTCTAAATCATCTCAAATGTCTCCTCCTAAGCATGGATTTCTTGGTCTTCTTTATGATGCTTACACGGCTATCCATTCGCCTTTACTTAATGAAGAAAAATAGGGCATGCCATTAAATATTTATGTTCTCTGAGGTCCACCTGGTGGACTGTTCCACCTACTAGAATAACTTTTCTACAAATATCTCTCGATTTTTTTATAATTATTCCCTCTTTCCTTGCTACATTTTATCTCTTCCTTGTGATCTGAGCTCTCGTGGCTAACTTCTCACTTTTCGCTGGCTCCTTCAGCTCCTTTCTTGGCTAGTCACTGAGTTTGTTCTTAGGTTTGCATTCTTTTGAAATTAATAGTTATTCCATCACCTTCAATTTGATGTCCATGAGGACATCATCGGTCGCTTGAAACACTTTGAACCTTGAACCTTGAAATCTTTTGGTTCAATGGTTCAATGGTTCAGAATTTCAATGTTTTGTAAAGGGCTACATTCACTTAGTTTTCTTCTTCAATTGAACCATTTTATAGAATCTTCCACTTCATACATTCACTTGAAGCTTTTGCTCAAACTTTTAACTTTTTAAACCTTTGAACTCATTGAACTTTTGAACCTTTTAGAGGTGGGGTTCAATGGTTCATTTTAACTCTTCAAATCCTTTTATTCTTTGATTCCATTGAAGTCATTATACCTTTGAATTCGTTGAACCTTTGAACCTTTTAAAGGTGGGGTTCAATGGTTCAATGGTTCATTCCAATTGTTTAAACCCCACTGTTAAGTCTTTTGATTGAACCTCGGTGATGAACCATCCTTAAAATACATAGGAAATGCCTTAAGTATTTTGAACTTCCCTTTGAGAAAGCTCACCTATTGAACCTATGATTTCCTTAGCTGAAAAGGCTTAAGTTATTTGAAAAACTTAACTACTCAAAACATTTTTTGATAAAAAAAGAGCATTTTGGCCCGCAAGACCGAAATGGTTGGCATGTTGTCCACAAAAACAAGTGACATATTTTGGGAAAAATGGCTGGCTCCAGTTGGGGAACTTCCATTAGTTGAGATTTGAAGTAATTGAAGGGAGTAGAATCTAGACTCTAAGTGCCTTCATCTATGCCATTAGTTTACAGAGTCATGCTTACCTAAAAACAAAGGTGCCAAAAACAAATGAACAACACAAAACAAAGAAATACTATACATATGTATAATTGGACGTATTTGATACTTCAAGGATTGAAGAGCTTTAGATGTTACCCACTACGAGGTAGTACAAATGGCATTATATATTGATATTTCAACAAGAAACTATTTTCATTATTTAATCGATGAATGGAAAAAGGACCTCTCCATAGGGAATCCAATTTTCCATGCATTCCTTTTGGTTCTCTCCTCTTGTCCCACAACAAGACTTGATCTCCAATCTAAAAATCATGAATCCTTGATTTTTGGTCGAAGAGTTTCTTTACCAAAATTTGATGTGCAGCAATACGATCCACCACCATAATTTGTTTCTCATTTAATTCAGTCAAGCACATGATCCTCTTCTCGATGGAACTTTCAAAAGTTGAATCTTCTACTACCTTTACCAACTTTAATGCTAGTAATTCCAAGGTGATTGGTATCTCTACATATAAACCATATAGAATTTGAAATGGTGACATACCTATCACCCTTTTGGGTGTAATCATGTCTACACATAAAGCATTAAGTAATGCTTTATGCCAGGTTCTCTGATTGTTATCTACCAACTTCGTGATAATGGTCACCAGGTTCTTGTTTCTTGATTCTACTTGACCATTTCCTTGCAGATAATATTTAAAAGAGTGGGAGAGGATATTCCCATAATAGTAGCAAAATTTGGTGACTTCATGAGAAGATAAACATGCTGCATTCTCTATTACAATCTTGGTTGGGAATCCAAATTGAGAAATAATATTTTTCTTGAGGAAATTACATACCACTTCTAAAGTAACATGCTTGAATGGAATGGCTTCCACCCACTTGGTAAAATAGTTTGTGGCTATGAGAACATAGTCATGTCCAGCACTTGAGGATGGGTTTACAGTGCTAATGAAATCAATGCCCTATTGCTGAAAAGGCTCTTCAATTACCATAGGCTTGAGAGGTAGCACGACCAACTTGGGTTTCCCAATAAACTATTGACACAAATCACGTCTATGCACCTAAGTGTATGAATTTAAAAATAGAGTAGGTCAATAGTACTTAGCTCATAAAATCTTATGGGCAGTCACAAGTGTAAAAAAATGTCCTCCACAAGCCAAATTATGGAATGACTCCAAAAGTTTACTCTATTGCACTTTATCCATGTAAGGAAGAAACACCCCATCAAGGATCTTCTTGTACAAACCATTATCCCATAGGACAAAGCTAGTAGGTTTCAACATAATAGTCCTCTATTTTTTACAAGACAGGTGAGCAAGACATTCACCATAGGTAAGGAAATGAGTAATATTAGAATACCACTCATTCATAGTGGTGACAAAGAGAACTATAGGCATTTATTTAACCTTTATTTTTTCATGCCTTGCTTCTTCTGGTATGTTATCAGCAATTAATTGACATAGACCTATTCTCCACACAAGCTTCATTGGTTTGATAACAAGATTAAACTCCTAGATTTTAGTAATCCAATTACCGCTTTTAGTTCCAAACTCCTATTGAGTTAGAATATATTTTACTGTTGTATCAGGAACTAAAGAAATAGTTTATGAGTTTAGGATGTAAAAATGGAAGTGTTATACCACCTTAACCATAGCATAAGCATGCTTTTCCATGTTTGAATATTTCAGCTCATGAGCTTTGAGAGGACAACTCATGAAGATATGGGGACTCCACACCTTCTTTGTTCTACTAAACCAAAGTGGCTGAAAGGATGTGTTTAGAAGCATAGCTATATATCACAAAGTCTTTGGTGTAATTAGGACAAACCAAGATTGGGGCATGGGTGATAGCTTCCTTGATGTCTTGAAATGTTAACTTACCTTCTTTAGTCTAGCTAAAATTAGCTTTACCCTTTATCATGTTGACAATGTGGTGAGTCTTTTTATGAATTCAGGAATGAACCTTTGTAGAAAATTCACCTTTCCAAAGAAAGAATACAATGTGACTGAGAAGTTTACCTTTTGCAACCCCAAAAATTTACTTCTTGAGATTAAGAGAAATACCATTTTGCCAACATCACTCTAACACTTATTTTAGATGATACACATGATTAGGATGATGTTTAGAAAAAACTTTCAAGTCATCAAGGTACACCAAAATGAACTTCCCCATTTCATTTTTAAAGGCAAGATCCATCACTCTCTAGAAGGTGGTGCCAACATTGATCAAGCTAAAAGGCATTATATGATATGTAAAGGTGCCCCAAGGTGTATTGAAATTGGTCTTATGTAGGTTTGCTTCACCAACTTCCACTTGATTATATCCTTAAAAACCATCTAACATTGATAACATCTCTGTGTTAGTCATTGTTTGTAGTAGCTGATCCATGATGGGTAGGGGATAGTTGTTTTTTAAAGATGACTAATTTAGATTTATAAAATCAATACATAGGCAAATTTATCCATTCTTCTTTCTCACAAGGAATATGTTTTCAATCCAGGTGGAATGATGGATTGGGAAAATAATTCTTGTAGTCAATATTTATTGTATCTCAGAAAGAATAGTGTCGGATATCCTAGGGTTGTACTGCCTTTATTTCTACTTGTGAGGCAACAAACCAATCTTGAGAAGAATTTTGTGCTAAATTTCTTCAAGCCTAAGAGATTTTAGATCATCATAAGAGTATGCCAAAACATCAATGTAATGGTAAAGTAGGGTAATGAATTTGATTTTTTCATTAGGGGTGCAACAATTTTTGATGTTGACCATTTTGGGATTATCTTCTGTACTCAAATTTATTTGATCAAAATCCTAGGAGGATTTTGAGTCCATTTGTGGCTTCTTGATACACCTATCATGCTTATCGAATAGCTTCTCAAGAGAAACTAATACTTTGGGAAGTTTATTTTCTTTGAGCTGAAGGAACTTTTCACCAGTTTTTAAATTTGTTTTGGGAGTTGATTCCCATGGTTGAGATTCACTGGCTTCAAAATGAAGATTCTCAAAGTTGTCCATCTATTCTATAAAAGTGATGATTTGGTTGTCACCATTAAATACCTACCAATGGTCATCATTATTTGGTACACTTGGTTGAAATACCAACTCAATAGTATACTTGTGCTCTTTGAAATCTTGGTGAGGAACCATGAGAGTTACAGAGATAGCCAAGGAATCTACTCAATTATTGAATTCTCTGGGCATGGTAGAAATACTGAAAGCATCAAAACTTTCAAGAAAGTTTGACACTAAATTGTGATAATGTCATAATCTTTCATTCTTTGTTTGATATATATTTCTCACCTAATAAACCACCAACTCAACATCTCTCCAAGCATGAAGAAGTTTGATGCCTTTAGCTTGAGCAGCCTTTAATTTGAGTAGCAAATATTCATACTCAGTGATGTTGGTATTGCTAAATTGCAACTTGTGTGAGTAGGGAAACATATTTCCTTGAGGAGATATCAAAACAACTCCAGCTCCAGAACTAGTAGAAGAATTGCTGCCATCAAATTCAAGAATCTAGACATCATTAGAATCTGATCTTCTATCAAATTTTTATTCATTAGGGAGGGAAGATCCTTTTTCATCTGTACTACACCCTACCAATTCTTCTGATGTCTTGTCTAAATTTTTTGGATTGTCACCTAGTAAACCTTCATCTATTGAAATAGAAACATCTTCAGTAGATATAAAGTAATTACCCATGCCTAAAGATTCAAATAGAATTTAATCTTCAGGGGCTGATGTTTGGGTGACAATGTATTTCAACTCCTTCTCAAGAAGTAGCCTTTGTATGATGCCCTTGATAGGGATCCTCACCTTAGATAGGTCCATGCTCAACTCTCTACCAACATCCTTACAAAAATTTCACCCAATCAAAATGTCATAGGAGGCTGGAATGTTGGCCACCAAGATTATCATTTTAATCCTCTTATCTAGGAAGGCTATGAATAAAAATTGGGCATCTTTTATCTATCCCAAAAGTGGCACTTATTTATTTTCCATGAAGAAAATTCTCCCAAAAGTTTTAGTTAGTGTGCGCCTAAGAGAGTCTTCCACCTTGGCAGACATCACATTGTCAGAGGCACCCAAATCTATAATGCAATTGTGCAGCTTATGACCATTTATCAATAGGGAAATGTAGAAAGGTTCTATCTTCCCAGGGGAAATAGGAGGAGTAATGACAAGATTATTTCAAGAAAATCTATTCTTTGGGGGATCTTATCCTGTAGGGATAGTTTTGTTCTTGATGCACTCAACTAGCCTATCCATCTACTCAGGGTTGGCCTGTATGTATTCAAATTCAGACATTTAAATCTTGGTCTTCCTAGTATGGTTAATTATATAAAATAACTAAAAAGAACTAGGAATAGAGGAAGGAAGTCCATCATTCTAGGTTTTATTGGGTGTGGTACTAGTCTGAGAAATTGAAGTAAAAGGTGTAGGATTGTTTGAGGTACTTTTTTATTGATCACCAGGTCCTTTTATTGGAAAGGCAGAGAAGTCCCTCATTTAGAAATTAAAATTTTTGGTTGAGATTCTTCTCCTATTTTTCTCTTATCAGCTTGTTGAGTTGACTAGTTTTGGGACCTAGTAAATATAGTGTATGATCCATCAAACACTTCTCCTTTACTTCTCACTTCATCCTGGTAATTTAAGAAACTAATGTTGGAGTTTCTAGATAATTGTTCTTCACCTTTTACAAAGAGATCATAGTCATCTTCTTGGTTCAACTTAGGTTGGAAAGAGAAATCATATTTAGCTTCATGATAACCAACTACTAAGTTAGCTGGTGCTACTTCAATGGCAAGATTCCCTGGTGGGGGAGGAAGGTGATTTGGTTACCCTTGATTTTTGGTAGCATTGCCTTGATATGACTAGTTGGGAAACATCCTCCTTGGTATATCCTAATAAAAAGGAGGAGTAGACATCCCTTGTGCCATTTGATTTTTTAGAGATAGCAATTCATTTTCTAGCTTTTGCACCATAGGATCAGTGGTGCCTGTAAAAAAATGTTTAGAAGATGAAGAAGATTTATTTTTGTTAGGATCTCTTCTTATCTTTCTTACCAAGATAAGATCATGTTCAACTTCAGTGGCCAAAATTTGAGATGTAGAAAGATCTATGTGGCTATCCCACCTCAATAAAAAAATCACTTTAGGAAGCTGAGAATTGATGAAGAAGAATTTAATATTTTTAAGTGTCAAGTGAGCAATTGTAGGAATCCTATTCCTTATCTTGTCAAATTTAGCAATGACGTCTCACTAGATTCACGAGGATCCTTCTTCATTTATGTAAGCTGAGCTAATAGGTCATGTGCATCTTTTGTTATTTAAATCTAGCCTCAAACTTAGTCTTGATAGTGTTCTAGTCAGTCACAGTTTGTGCTTACAGATGATAAAACTAGTCTACATCAACACCTTGTAGTGTTTCCATAAATAGTCTAACTATTATGTCTTCATATTCAATGCCTATCACACTACAGGATATACAAAAGGCTGCAATATGTTCATCAAAATGAACTTTCCCATCACCATAGAACTTTCAAAAATTCTTCCTTGAACTATGGGGTAGCTCATGTAAAGGTGGGGTTAGATTTAGAGGACCAAAAGTATTACCCCAGGGGCCTTGAGCTGCCATGATATGACTGTTGAAAGGAGGGATAACAAATCTCTGTGGGATATGTATAGACAAAGCTTTGCTAGCAAAGGAAAAAGAAGCTTTGCCTGGTATTGGGGACCTAATATTTGTAGGGGGAAAACTCTTGGTTTGTTGAAGGTGAGATGGTCGAGGAAAAAGATCAAAATTACTCAGCTACACCAACTCAAATATAGAGTCAACAATACCTTGAGCTCTATGGCTTTGTGTATACGGTGGATCAGCCAAAGTGTGAAATGGAAATAGAAAAGAACTGGAACTACTTCAATTTGAAGCTTGAGGCTTTAAAACATACATTCTTCCCCAGTGGAGTCACCAAAAATTGTTGGGTGAATATTTTGTCATTAACTAACTGACGACAAAATGGTTACATCAACCACAACATAAGGAGATTTATACAAAAAAATGGGTGTGGTGACCACAACCAGAATGAGACAAATATCTCCTCTTAGTAAGGGGAGGCTCCATATAAACTATAGTATACAAATATAAGCTAAAAATAGACTCAAGGGTTAAATAATACCATCCATCTCTCTTTTTTTAGAGATGATGTTTATAGAACAGAGGAGAATTTTGGTGTAATTACTGAAGGCACTTCTCTTCTTTTAGAAAAGATGTTCAGTAAATAACAAGAATCCTTCTTGGGTAGTAACTAGATCCACAAGAAACCCATGAAAGCATAAAGTCTTTCATTATTTCTCGTATTTATTATGACAAAGACACTATAGAATGAAGTGTAGCCTAAAGTCTCCACCTAAAACTACAACAGAGTGAAAGATTACGAAGGATAAGGGGAAATCAAAGTCTCTCCAATATCCTTTACATAAAACATAGACTAAAGACAATTATGGTAGCACGAATTCTCCCACAATCAGCTTTAGGACATCTTCTAGCTTATTTCTACTTATTATACTTATTTGATTAAATGGACAAGATTATATTTAGGAAAAAGACATAAGAATGATTTCCTAGATAACACAAGCTATTTCAACACAAACTCTGAAAGGTCACTTGCTTTCTCATTCACTTAACAAAATATGATTAACAGTCTAAGCTTAAAGTTTCAAGAATGCCTTTTAATTTGGGCAAAGCTTCACTTCTAATAACAGAGAGATCTCATTTATCCAAAATGAGAGATTACAATATATAGCGTTCAAAGGAAGACTTGGGTGCTTGTTTTCATGAAAATGGACCATGTTGCATTGAATGCATTGGAAATTCTGTGAAGGGGCCATGCTAGAATAAGTCATCAGCCTTAACTTTGGCATTCTAAATCATCTCAAATGTCTCCTCCTAAGCATGGGTTTCCTAGTCTTCTTTATGATGCTTACATGGTTGTCCATTCACCTTTACTTAATGAAGAAAAATAGGCCATGCCATTGAATGTTTATGTTCTTTGAGGTCCACCTGGTGGACTGTTCCACCTACTAGAATAACTCTTCTACAGATATTTCTATATTTTCTATAGTCATTCCCTCTTTCCTTGATACATTTTGTCTCTTCCAAGTCATCTGAGCTCTCAGGGCTATCTTCTCACTTTTAACTAGCTCATTCAGCTCCTTTCTTGGCTGGTCACTGAGTTTATTCTCAGGTTTGTGTTATTTTGAAAATCAATGGTTATTCCATCACCCTAAATTTGACATTTGTGGGGATGTCACTGGTCACTTGAACCACTTTGAACCTTGAACCTTGAACTCTTTTGGTTTAATGGTTTAATGGTTTAATGGTTCAGCATTTCAATTTTTTGTAAAAGGCCGTGCTCACTTAGTTTTCTTCTTTGGTTGAACCATTTTTTCGAATCTTCCACTTCATCCATTTTCTTGAAGCTTCCACTCGAAATTTTAACTCTTTGAACCTTTTAAATCATTGAAACTTTGACCTTTCAGAGGCTGGGTTCAATGGTTCAATGGTTCATTCAACTCTTCAAATCCTTTTAATCTTTGAGTCTATCTAAGTTGTTGTACCTTTTAACTCATTGAACCTTTGAACCTTTCAGAGGCAAGTTTTAATGGTTCAATGGTTCATTCTAATTCTTTGAACCACACCGTTAAGTCTTTTGATAGAACCTCGGCATTGAACCATCCTCAAAACACTTGGGAAATGCCTTAAGTATTTTGAACTTCCCTTTAAGAAAGCCCGCTTGTTGAACCTATGATTTCCTTAGCTAAAAAGGCTTGAGTTATTTTTAAAACATAACTATTCAGAACATTTTTTGATAAAGAAAGAGGGCATTTTGGCCTGCAAGACCAAAATGGTCGGCATGTTGTCCACAAAAATAAATGATAGATTTTGGGAACAACAAGATCCATAGATACATTATAAGTGATGGTAGGAGTGATACCTCCTACATCAATTTTGGTAATTTGAGGTATTAAAGGTTAAATTTTGGATAGATTTTTTGATAAGTGGGGGTTATGGTATGAGGTTACTATTAACTAAAATTTGGATACCATGAATGAGGATCATTTGAAACTTTGATGTACTTGATATTAAATTTTTTGATATCCATTATGAATATTTTTTATTAGTAATTAATGATCTAGGATGATAGTTAATGTGTCTCCCTTGGTAGGTTATAAGGTCATTTACAATGGTCTAGTTGGTAGCTGAGTCAAGTCATGTTGTCTTGTCATCAAATAGTCATTATTTATGGTCTTCATTTTATGTTTAAAATTATTTAATTTAAGTTTGACAGTGTTAATGTTAATTATGAAATCAAATTGATGAGGAACTATGATAAAGGAGATAAGGTGGTGATCCTTACAAGATAACCATGGCCTAAAGATGACCAAATGGGTCAAAATAAGAAAAACTAGTAAGTTGATCACATTGTTTTTAAAATAATTTGGAGAGTTTAACATATTTTTGACAAGATTAAGGTATTTTATTACTTTATTCTTATTTCATATTTCAATGTTGAAATGAGACTTACTAATAAAAAATAAATATAAAGGTTTTGTCCTTAGATAAGGGATGTTTTAAAACATCTAACATCTATGCTATGACATCATGTTGTACTTGACTATACAAATCCTCAGAATGTCTTATGTAACTAATTTATTTGTTGGAATTTCCTTTATAGCTACCCATTTATCATTTTCCAATGTAAAAATGAAGATTTATTGAGAGAAATATATGAGTATAAGGATTTGAGGTGTTTTAGAAGTCTATTCCAGATCTGTATAGATTAGGTAAAGATGAAAAATCACTTCGATCACCATCTCCAATAGTTTTAAAGGGAATAATAAATAGAATATAGATAAAAACATGTTTTTGGTGATATTTTGTAGAGGGTTTATGATGTATGGAAAGTCAAAAACTCTCATATAGGTTCCCATGGTCTTATCATACCCAAATCCATGTAAAAATTGGAGGTGCAGAGATAAATAGTGCAAAAACACCCTCCATTTCTCCATTAGTATTCTTGATAGCTCAAGATAGGTAAGAAGATTTCGTTTGGTACTTTGAGGAAAGATAAAAATAAATACCAATACTTGGCCATATTAGGGGACCCTAATTAAATTTCAATGTGTCATTAGTTGTCTAATTGATCATATTAACTTTATGGAGAATTTTTAAGAAGTTAAGGTGCATAAAAAAGACATAAAACCCCATTAGGGTTGGTTTTATCCAAGTACAAAGTCATAATGCCAGATGAATCCATGATAATGGTTGGAGGGTATTTTTAAAATTCCTATACCTCTATAACATCATGATTATTTCATATTTTTCTCATGTTCATGTTTGTTTTAATTCCAAATAGCTTTGATTTGTTGGTTTGAATATGACCGTCATGTTGCAAAAGCTATAGAGTATTTTATGCATGAGATGAGTAAAATAATGCTTTCTATAGTGAACCCACCATTTTCAAGGTCACTCAAACCCTTTTAAGGCATCAAGGATTCTATCCTTATCTATATATTCACCTCACTAATTAGGCCACCCACAACCTAGAGGTGTCTCCATGATACCACTTAACTGAGGAGACTTAAAGAACCTCCTTGTGCGTACAAATTTTGTTAATAAAAGCTACCATTTGAGTCCATAAATGTGGTGGGGGAATTTATATTTTTATCTCCCCATTTATCATGGTAGGGTTTATTTTGGGGGTATATTAGGTGATGTTGCATTTTCATCATTTGATTTGCATTATTAGTTTGAAATGTATGCATTTGGTTAAGCATTTGTAATAAAATTTGATTGGTTTGATTATATTTTTTTCTAGTGGACATAGCCTATGTTGCATTAATATTGTGTTAGGTATTAAGAGATTAAGATGCACTATGACCATGGGATGAGGTAGTGGCATGAACCACACTAGTGGCTTGAGAAGCATTAGTAGTGAAAGAAGCATTGATAGCATGTGATAAACTAGTAACATAAGAAGCATTAGTATCATGAGATTCACAATAGTATGGGTATGAATGTGGATATTTTTAATTACCACACTAGAGATTTAACCTTATATATTTTATAAATACTTGGAATGGAGGTATAAGAAGACATATAATATGAGGTCATAGTGGGGGAAGGAGACATGTTAAAGGGAAAAGTTTAGGATAAAAAGAAAGGGATTTACTAAAATCCTTTGGAAAGGCTAGGGGAAGGTGAATGGAGTTATCTTATATGAGGTCTGATCATGAGGTTATACATGGTTGTAGGATCTTTTCATCTATAATGAGGATTTTCATTGATGAAAAATATCATTTTAGTTGTGTACTCAAGGCCATGCTCATCTTCTACTAAAAATAAGGGGTTAGGTGCCGAGGAAGAATAACATGGATTCCCATAGTTAATAGTGTGGGTGAAAACATGAATATTGATTTGATCCATGGTAGGTAACACCAAATGTGTCTTAGGAAACCTATTGGGATTGGTTAAACTCATCATGTTTTTTTTTTAATTCTATATTATCATCAAACAAGAAATTCATGATGATGTAAGGAAGCTAAAAACTTGTTATAAATGAGGATCAATTGTAGGATACTAGGTTAAACTATTTGAAACTAACCTATAAGAGAGGTGGTAGGAGAGGCTTAAATAGAAATAGTCAAATTGTTTAATTGTGTATTGTAGGTGTTTACATTGAGATAGTATTAAAGATATATAATTGGTTAAGTTGACTATGTGTTATAAGGATATACAATAGGGAGTTTGTAAGAAAATAGGTCAAATAAAATGATTCTATTATATGGAAACATTTAAAATATGAGATAAATTAAAATAGATCGACTATGTTCTAATGTTAAATACAAGTTTTGACAATTATGAATCTAAGTGATCTAGTGTCAAATTTGAAGAAGACTTGAAATAAACATAGAAAAATTGGTCAAATGAGTTGATCTAGTTATGAAACATAAAACAAACCTTGTACCAATGTTGGTGAATAATTTTTTTGAAATAAAATATATAATTATCAAAGATCAAATAACAAGAGTAGAAATGTTAATCTATGTAGTCATTCTTCAATGTTTTAAATTACAATTTTAGAAATAAATGTGATAGGTAGTTGGCTTTATAAAGGAACTATAAAATCAATCTAAGAATGGTTTCAAGTAGTTAAGGCTGAAAGGGAGATGTATTGGTGATGTTAATATATTAGTATTGGGGCCTACCCCCTCACTTCACAATCTTGTAGTGATAAGGGTGTGGTTCTTGGCCAATATATACCATCAACCATGTATTTATAATATACAAAGAAACTAAGTTGGCTTTCCCCTTGGTGATGAAATCTAAGTAGGTAGACCTTGGGTAGAATTTTTGATATTATGTGGTTTTTAAGTATGTGACTAAAATAAAAAGCATAGTGACTAAATCAATGAATTAAAGCTTCATATTTAGTCTATGTGTTCTAATCTTAATCAATCAAGAAAAAAAATGAAAGATGATTTAATTACTATAAAAATGAGTTAATTCCTTTGATTGAATAGTATAGGGTTAGTTAAATTGACCACATATAGAAATGATACTAAACAAAATCTATTGGGTCAATTCTATCTATTAAAGCAAGGCCCAAAAAAACTTAATTGAATGAATCAACTAAGTATCTTGGTCAAGAAACAACTGCATAACTAAGTTGATCTAGTCGAATAAGTATACTATAGGGTTATATTTTTATAGATGAAAAACTATGAAAAATAGGACTAAAATGAAGGAAATAAATGAATGATCTGGTAAGAATAAACTTGATAATTTTTTAAAATATTGAATTGGATATTTTAATGTTATGTCATCCACATGAATATTTTTAACATACTAATAGAATTAATTTTGATTGAAAACTTGTATGTACAAAAGTGAACTAAATCGAGCTAATTGATCTAGTTACTTGTAGTTGAAGATGACCTACACAAAGAAAAATAGATTTGATCATATTGACTATGTTAAACCTATGAATATAATGTTAGAATTATTCAATATATTTAATCCAATTATGTAAAAATGAAATAAATAATAAATTAAGGCATGAAAGAAAACCTACAAGGTTTATTTCACATTGGGTTCACTAAAATGTATGATAGGAGAAAGTAAAGCTGATATATAAATCAATCCTAGCTCAAAGATGATAAATCTCGCTATCCCTTTTGCTTTTTGATACACTTATATAATTATAGTCATGACTAATATGGATCCAATAGACCTAAATAAGGGATATATTACCATATAATATCACTAGAGAGTGTCCTAAAGCCTCTAGTCAATCAATACTATGCAATAATGCTAGTTAGGTATTATGGTTTATAAAAAAGTAAATTAGATCTAATCTAGTGCTCACCAATGCATGTGGAAAAAATGGGGATAATAAACATAAAATTGAAAATTCAAATAAGAACTCTTCACAATTTAATTTAGAGGTAATTCTAATGCATGGAGAGAGAAACATATTTATAAGCCGACATATGCAAATTTATCTACTAATATAAGAGGAGAAAGAATTAGGAATACTTAAATTAAAGATAAACCCATTGAGCCACAATATCTCCCTTTGAAAATGGTGATTTTCAAGAGGTTGTTTTGGTTTTTAAGGATAAAAAATATAGGTGAGCTCTAGGCTACATGATTTCTCCTATGCATTCAAAATACTTTTCCCACAAGACAAGATTCTTCTCTCTAAAGGAAGTATAAAACCCTAAGAAGTGACTCTTCAAGTAAAATGGTGGATAATTAGATTAAAAAATGAATGATTATCTCTCTCTCTCTCTAATGAAAATGGTGTAAAGGATGTGTTTATATAACTGTATCTAACCCTAAACCCTTCTCAAGTTTTAGATGACATAGTCAACCTAGTTGACTAAGTTATTTAATAAATAAAGCAACTAGGTCCCAAACTAAATTGTTCAGAATAGCTTAGTCTCTTAACATGGTTATTCCTAAGAATAAATTTAACCCATGTGAATATGTTTGATGGATGAAAACATAGGTAATGTCTTAGGTAGGGGTTAATTGAGGTAGTGAATTTCTTAGAAGAGTGTGTAAAGGAGGTGTTAAAGCTTAGATAATTGTATATGAGAAGTTTATGTTGGTGTTAAATTATGGTATAGGGAAAAAAAAATCTAATCACTAATGGTCGATCAACCCCTTTATTAATGCAACCTTTAAGTCTTGCACTAAGAGAGATTGAGTTTTGATGGGTTCCTCTAAGAGAGAAAGAATTAGTAATTAATAAAGTTTAAAAATATTGTGAACATATGATTATGCCCCTCTTTACTCTTAGTAAATTCTTCCAAAACTCTTAAATAATACTTTATATATAGTAGTGATAGGTATGGCTTAACTAAGGACTATTTTTTATGATATATACTCAATCAGATGCTTCATTTTCATCTCTATGGTAGCAGGGCCTTTCTTGTCTTCCTCCCTACCCTTCTCTCCTTTTCTTTTTTTTATCAGTATGTTAGTTTAGGATTCATATCAATCTATCTCTAATGTTTAATCATGATTTTTTAATGTCATACATCATCTTAATGTACTTTTGAATACATTAGTGGTGGATCAATTAAGGGTCATAGTGTTTACAACTTAACCCATCATTTAGAGTTAGTTTCATTAGCCATGGCCCCTTTAAATTGAATAGTTTACATCAACCAACTAATTGAAGACTATTATACTAATACCATGTACATTTATACCTTGGGGAGGTATTTTATTAGAAGTATCTCCCTCCTTTTAGGATATTTAAGGAATTAACAACCTTTATATATTATTTGTCATCTCAAGATAACTCATAATAATATGTTTCATCTGAGTTTTATAATTAATTAGCCTTATATAGACATAGTTTACCACCCTTGTTCACTAAGCTATCTCTACCCCTTTAAACATAGATTCCATAATCTAAATTTTAGGGTTAAATATTAGTACTTTGGTAATAATCTCTTCAAATAAATTTTCATAATGAAATATGAGACTATAGTCTGTCTAGTTGTAAATTGAAAGTAAAGACTATGCCTAATTATTTTTTATGGATATTGTGTTAGAATTAGTTGGCCAATGCATGGAACCATTGAAAATAACTATCAAAACACTCTCCTCATCTTTGTTTGGAATGGAAAAAGTCAATCATAGTCAACTCATTTTATATGTTATAATAAAAGTTTTAAATAAATGTTTTAGAGAGGCCATCAAAATTATTAACAAAATTATTGGGAAGATGGAGAAACAACTCCAAATATTTCCCAACCAAACTATGTATAAATAAGTTAATCAAGTACAACCTACTATAAGTAGTGTAAAAATATTTTAAGTTCTGTTTGGATCACATTTACATTTTTATTTTTAAAATTTAGGAATATAAAAAATATGAAAGAATGGTATCTAAATATATCTCATATCATAAGGATAAGATCATATGTCATCTAATTTGAGCTTCTTATCCTGATTTCCTATTTGGATGGCAAAACTACATCTTTTACCTCTTGAAAGTATTGAAAAGTGGGGGAAAATTGAGAGGGAGTAGGTAAATGTTATTTTGAATTTAAAGGTGGATTAAATTTATCCAAATAAATTGGTTTTATGTGGTATTGGGGAATTTTTACCTAATTGAATCGACTAGGAATGTTCACCCTTTGATTGGGGTTATATTATTGATAGAACACGTACTTCTAGTAAGACACTCATTTCAAAGAGTGATGTTGATTTGGAGTGAATTTTAGACTAAATGGAGGAATTATTCATTAAATATTAAATGAGACTTGTTGGTAATGGAAAAGAACATGGCATTGATTTTTAGGAATTTGATGTATGAAATGAACTTGTTGCTAGTTAGGTGGAAGACACCCTTTGATTAAAGAGGAACTTTATTGAGTAAAAGTGGTATGTGTGATAATCATAATGAATGATATGGGTTTGAATCATTCTTCAAAACCTTTCATTCAATTACACTTAATCAATCATGAACTATTCAAACAACCATATAGATCTAGCAAGCATAAACAACTATCCACATAAGCATGAAACATAAGAATACATCACATATGTGGGAAACATTAAAAGTTAAGAAAATACACTAATATATATAAATGGAATATAGTAATATAATATAAAAAAAATTAATTAATCACCAAATCCACATGGATTACTAACCCCAAATAGTCAAGCACCCACTTGACTAGGCTTTAGCAAGCACCTAATTGCAAGGAGGCACCAACCCCCTAGATGAATCAACACCAAAGAAACCACATAATTAATTTTATCACCTTCATAACAAATTTTTAATAACATAATAAATTATGGTCACCTTCTTTAACTATTCACACTCTATAATCCTCTCAAACTACCTTCTAGGCTTCTTTGCTCAACTAGGTCTCTTCAAGACTGATTAAGTCATATGACCTTGATTTTCATTCATAAAACTCTTGTTGATATTCATGAAAATTTATCTAAACCCATGTTATGGTCTAAAATAACTCCTTATATTCTTAAATATTTTATTTCATTCACTTCCTCTTGGCTTACTCAAATAGGCCTAAAATTGCCTTGTATATATACCATTCTTTGTTCATATACCACTTAGTCAACCACACACCCTTAACCTCTTAGGTGAACATAAAGTAGGTATTAGTACATATTTTATACATGAATCAAATTAGATTTAAGTCCTATTATGCTATTAATTTACACCCATGGGGGAGTTTATTTAGGCTCCCTCTAATTAAGCCATAAAATGTGAATAATCTCAAGATGTGGGTGTCATATGGTGAGGTTGAGCCTCTAAAAAAGGATGAATTACTTTTTTAATCTATCACCTAAACTAATTTATATCTTGGAAAAGGGAGAGAAATAGATAATAATGGATGAGAACATATAAATGAGGTGATTCACCAAATATTTTGAACACTTATGCTTACACAAGACACACTATGACACACTATCAAGACTTCTAAATATCAATTCATTCACTCTTGACCACTTCCACATAATTATTTCATAAAATTCATGAACTAGCTATCAATATATCATAGATGAGTAGTTTTCCACTTCAAAACTAATCAACGGACTATGTATTCACTTACGATGACCTATGAGAGATATAAAACACTTCATGAAGGTGAAAGAATTCAAACATAGGCAAAGGAAATGAGACATTCACTTATCCACATCAATTAATTCATGAAACACACTTCAATTTCAATTTTAAATGGAGGAATTACATATTTTATTACATCAAATGGGTGTTGTAGTACAAATATTGGCATATCCTAAGCAAGCTAAAAACACAAGAGTCTCTATCTCCAAAAAAATGATAATTATTTTGAGCCCTTTTCAAGGAGAAAAAGATGAGGAATATATATAAAAGGGGAACAAAGGGGGAATAAGGGAGATCTAATCAAAATTCCCTTAATTAATGAGTCCTAACCACTTTTAATTGACTAGCATTAATTTAAGGATGTTGAGTCATGATTTATGAGGAAGGAACAAATTCTAAATACTCTGGAACTTAATTAAATGCTCCACTATCTTCTTCAACCTCCAAACTCCCCACCATTCTTGATCTAGGTACTTTCTTCATGTTATCAGATAGTCACTTGAGCTTATTCATTGGTGTCCGTTTAGACATTTCTTTCATAGCCATAATTCTACCATTACTCTCAAATCTTTAATATAGGCTCATCATAGGATAAAACAAATCACCACTATTGGTTTTCATGTAGCTATGAGTTTAGATGAGGGTCTATAGGCTAGGGTTTATATAACCTTAATAATAAAAAACCTATGTCTAAAATATCTAGAGAATCTTAGCAGATCTTTAATGGCATTTAGTCAAACCTACAGGGCCTACTCCTAGTTACTTAGATCATGTTTGATCTTACATTTATGTATTCTACTTTCTTGGGGTGGTAAAATATTTGGCTCTAATGTGTATTACTTTGTGTTTTCTTCTTGAACTACTTGTTCTCTTTTAAAACCTAATAATTTCAAGTTTAGATACATGTCCTCATTATGTTCCCTTTGAATATTTGATCAAATTTGGTATGTTGACCTTCATGATGGCATCTATCTTTGAATTTCATTATTGACCACTGATCCATGATCAATCTATAGATTTTTACACTTGGTAAC
Source organism: Torreya grandis (assembly GCA_037957365.1). Taxonomy (NCBI): domain Eukaryota; kingdom Viridiplantae; phylum Streptophyta; class Pinopsida; order Cupressales; family Taxaceae; genus Torreya; species Torreya grandis. The sequence goes on along the minus strand of JARHVA010005593.1, from coordinate 903,853 downwards.
TCCATGTCTTCCTATGGGCCCTACTATTAGTCTTCATCTGGTTCATTTACTTTTAGCATGTGGAGACCTTGTGTGTAATATATCTCATTGACCTTATGATCTTATACACACCATCGATTTGCTCTTTATGGATGGATGTGTGTCATTGATCTTCCTTATACTTAATTGAATATACACCATTGATTTTTTTGGTCACCAAGATCATGACACTTGTCATTGATGCATTAAATCTTATGATATGATAACTTTGTGTCCATGAGCTCATTATTGATCTTCTATTTCATGATTAAATACACACCGTATTTCTTTGACTTATTAACATAGATGAACACTCATGTGTCATTGATATTTTATATTGGTTCTTGATATCATGCCACTTATATAGCTTATGTTCACTTCAAGCTTGTTAAGGATTTTTTGAAACCAAATGGTTATTTCCAATGGCTTGAACTTGATATCTTCAAGAATGTATCATAATGCTAGATCATTTTTAAAATATTATATCCTGAGATAGAAAGCTCATCAAGACACCAAATTTGGAAGGGACTATTTTAGAACAAATTTTTTCATGATCATGTAATTTTTCAACCTTACCTAACTTCCTAAGTTCACTTATGAAATTCATAATCAATCTATCATGTTAAATCTTGTAGGATGTTCCATGATGGTTCAATCCCTTAAGATTGACAAATTCACACTTTAAGCTTGCTTAAAGTGTTTCAAAATCCTTTCAAGTGATTTGATCTTCTCTTGAAGTCTATTCACTCTTTCTTCCATGTGATAAATCCTTAATCAAGACTATATTCAACTCCTCACCTTAGCTCTAGGCAAATTTTGGTATGTAGGCCAATTTTGGCCAACATCTTTGGTGACTTAACTAGGAATAATGCCTGGTATGCTTGAAAACTCAGACCATTTACATGAATCTTGAACCCATAAACAATGACACATGTGATTCATGAATATACGAAACCCTTTGTCACGAAAAAGACAATAATTCCACCAAACAAGAAAGGTAAAGACACAAAATAGGGAAAATGCTCTAAACAAATCAAGTGTGCAAATAAAGAACTTATTTGAGACAAAAAACACAAGAAAAATAAATAATGTTCTAAAATAACACTTTGAGGAAAATAAGATAAGCTAATTATGTACAAATAACTTAGCTTCCTTAATAGCAATGTTTTAGATGTATCCTATTAAATGGGATAGGAAACTCTTCTCCATCCATCTTTACAAGTTGGAAGGAATTGTGTAACTTTTAGTTGGATATTGGAACACTATAAAGAGAGTGAAACTTTGTATGCCTTCTTGTATTATCTCTCTCCTCATACCACTTGAGGATCAAATCTCCTTATTTGAAACTTCTTCAAGAAACTTTCTTGTCAAAGCCTCTCTTCACTTATTCTTGATGGGCTTCCATGACTAACATGGATTGATTTCAAACTTATTATAGATCCATAAGCCTAGTATATCTAATTTCCATTGGATCATTATCTAACAACTCAAGTTTGATGCATTAGTTCTAAAGTAGGAAACTTGAGAGAAATAACCAATCTTGTTGACCTACCATATACTAGATTGTATGTAAAATTGGCTATTAATGTTTTTAGGTGATCCTATCAGCCCAAAAAATTGATTTAAACTTGATATACCATGACTTATGATTATCTTAAATAGTCCTTATGATCTTCAATAATTTCTTAGTTATGGATTTAGAAAGACCATTTCTTTGTGGATAGTAATTTGATGAAGTTTTGAGATAGATTCCATGTTGAACTACCCATTGGCTAACCCTACTTCTCACAAAGGACAAAACATTGTTAGAAATAATGGTTAAAGGAACTATAAATATAATAAGTAAACCTTTATATAAATATAGAACATTGGATTCATTTGCTTCTTTTAATGCTACTACCTCTATCCATCTAGTGAAGTAATATATAGTAGTTAGTTTCCATTTATGTCCTACACATGATAGGGGATTAATGAGATCAATAATTCACAACCCCATTGGACAAAAGGCTATTCCACTACAATTGGTTGGAGAGGTAAGGCTGCATGCTTCACCTTTCCTACAAACATATCACACTACTTGCACATTCTAACCCATGCAAGATAATCACCAAATAGGCAAGGCCAATAATAACCACCTCTCATGATCATAAGGACTGTGGTATTCTCAAAATAATTGCTTCCACCATATCCATTATGGAATTTCTCAAGCAATATATATGTCTATCTTAGCTCTATCCACCTTATCAACATGCCATTGATATCTTTCTTGAACAAAACAACATCAACACGAAGAAAAGGAATTGATTATAGTCTAAAATATATTCCTTTTGAATGAATTAATTGAGTGGGATAAATACCATATTGGAGATATATTACCATGTCATGAAACTAGCTATAAATTAAGGTCTAATTAGCTACAACCTCTTTATAATTTTAGACCATGACTACCCCATTAGCTTCTTGCAAGTCTTGTATTAGATGATCACAAAGTCCTTTACCTCTCACTAGCTTAACGACCTTGATATCCACATCATACTCCATTACCTTCATTATCCGATGAAATCTTTTCTCATTTATGTCTTTATTCAAGAGAAACTCTTTGATCCTTGGATGGGAAACCATCAAATATATCTTATTATTAGACAAGTATCTAAATTTATTGAGAGACCTTATAACTACAAGTACATGTTTTTCAACAAAAGAGTACCTTATTTCATATTATTATAGGCTTTTACTAAAAAATGATATTGGATATTCTAAAGCCTCATTATTCTATTACATAAGAATGCCTAAAATGGTATCCATGTTAGCATAAGTGTACAAAATGAAATATTTTTTAAAATCTAGGTTTATGAGGGTAAGAACACTAGTTATGGCCTTCTTGATCTTTTCAAAACTCTTTAGCCCTTCATTACACCAGTTGAAACTTTAATTATTATTTATCATGGTTGTAAGTGGCTTAGCTAAAGTGGAAAAGTCTGAAATATATCTTATGATAAAATTGATCTTACCTAAGAAGATTTTAAAAAATTTATTGTGCTTGGGCAAGGAGAGTGAAAGAATCAAATCTATCCTATTAGGATCTATGCTCATACCATGATTTGAAATCACATGCCCAAGAAGCTTACCTTCATGAACTAAAAATACAAACCTTTTTGGATTTAGAGACACCCCAAATTGCTTACACCTTTCAAAAACTTACTTGAGGTGAACCATGTGCTGATTTTCACTCTTTAAAAACATTATTATGTCATCTAAATAAACAATTATAAACTTGTTAAGAAGACCCTAGAATGTCATATCCATGGCCCTCTAAATGTTTACTCCAGTGTTAGATAAACCAAAGGGTGCCTTTCTGTATGCAAATGTACCCCACTTGATAGTGAAGGCTCTCTTGAATTGGTCCTCTTAATTTACCAAATTATAATTATAGCCACTATATCCATCCAACAAAGAAAACCTATTTGAATCGATAACTAGTTGTAGAATTTGTTCCATACATGGCAATAGATAGTGATGTTTAAGGGGGACCTTATTCAAATATTGAAAGCTAACACATAGTTTAATCTCACCATTATTTTTTTTAATGGGACAAGGTTTTCCACCTAAGTTGAGTGATTGATTGGAAATATTATATTTGAGTCTATGGGTTTATGAATCTTGAATCACATCAAAGGCTCAATTTTTAGATTAGTAGGCCTTTATTTTTGTCTTCATGGTTTAGTTTTAGCCTCTAAATCAATGGTGTGTTATGGTATACTTAGATCAAATACTTTGAGATCATCATATTGACATGTAAAAACATCAAAAAAACATGAAAATAATTTAATGAAAGCTTCATCTTCTGAAAGAGTAGATACCTTACCCAGCTTGAACATTTTACTAGTGTAATCTCCACATTAGTATAGTGTTACTCCTTTGTTTAAAAATATAATTTTTCCTTTCTCAAATCATCATCACCACTAAATATGTTCTCTAGTGTGACCAATCCTTTGAGAAAATTTTTTGCTTTTAGTTTCACAATCTAATCAAGATGTTGCTGTGAGAACTTTGATTAGTTTTTTGAGGAAAACTTAGCCTCTTCCTACAAGAACCTAATAGTTTGTTTATCATCCTCAAAAACTTGCCAATTCTCATGGTTATTAGGATAAGAGGGCCTTACAACCACCTTAATGTGTGACTAAACCTTTTCACTTTTTATATCATCTAGGATATTGAATTGTTCCCCAATGGTAGTAAATCTATTTACATGTTTGTTCTCATCCCTTGGTATGGCTTAAATGTTGAAAGCCTAAAAATATTTAATTAAGTCCCATATCCTATACTGATATGACTTAATAAATTTATTTTTACATATACTTAGACCTCTTACTTGGTGAACTATGATTTCACTATAACCAAAGACTTGTAAGGTGTAGACTTTTATATTTCTAACCGACTTTAAACCATGAACTAGTGCCTCATATTCTACAACATTGTTTGAACAACCAAACTAAAACTTAAGAGAAGAGAAATACCTCTGCTTTATTGGAGAAACCAACATCATTCCAACACCATTAACATGATTATTATTTAATCCATTAAAGTATAGTTTCCATAAACCATCACTGGGCTCATCATCTTTCATCAAGGTTAGAATTGGTGTATCTTTCTCATGGAGGTAATAAACACCAAATCCTTCTTCAATTATCTTACAAGGATCATGATCATGCAATATAGAGGCCCAATCATTAATGAATAGATCTGTAACTCCATATAAAGTTGATTCATCTTCCACATTACTATTTTATAACACCTTATCTAAGATAACATAGTTAGTGTTCACAATATTTGGCATATATGGCTCCAAATAGAAGCCTATTATGGGTTCAAAATGTATTTTTATCTTAGTACCATACCTAGTTCTAAATACCAAATATGTATAATTGGTTTATAAATATCTTCAAATATTTGAGGTGAAGTCCCTTGATAGAAACATGGCAAAATAGGGAGGCAAGTCCACTACAACTACATCCTACTAAATAGTAACATTGGGATAAGCATGTAGTATCAGCTTCAAATATTTTATGATGTCTAGTATCTTTGTTTGGGATCCATCTAGTTTTTATATCCATTTAGTGATTATCTTATAAATAAGACTGTGTTTATCTAAAATTTGCTTTGGCATAACAATTCTAATAGATCCATTGTCTACCATGTAGTTGTGAACTAAAGTATCACCAATTATCAAAGAGATATATAAAAGAGGAGTATTACTTGATTTTATGTCAGGCTTTTTCACCTTTAACATCTTATGCATTTGGTGTACTTGTTGTTTAGGTGGCTAGTCTGAATTAGTTAGGAAAACACCTTTCTCAATTGGCTTTGGAGACACTTTGAGAGATGAGATCTATTGAATGAGAATGTAATTTTGCCTTGTAATAGTGAGGGAATCCCATATGCTAATACTAACATTAGACTTCTTCATTTGATTTATTATACTGAATTGGGCCCCACTAGCCTTTGGTTATACATTCTAAACTATTAGTTTTGCATGAACTAGAAGTACTTGAGGAACCTTCCCAACCTCTGCATTCTAATATTTTTGTATTATAGGGGAAAAAATAATCTTTTATGCTTTTGGAAATAATATTTGGGGGACTTGAATCATAACTCACATCTTGAGTCTCATCAATGGCTCTTATTTTAGCTCTAGTTAGAGCTATAACTTGACCAATTATATTGCTAGTCTCACCAACCTAGTTGAATACACTCTAATCATCCATTTGTTAATTCACATTAATGGAATTAGACTGCCTTTAAACTTTTTAAGTCTCTCCTTGTGGTACCAAACCTATTTATTGATATTGACCTCTCTGAAGAGAAAATTATTCTTGTGTCATTTGTGGCATAGTGATGTTTTTTGACACCAAGGCCTAGTTTTGAGCATTATTAAGATTAGGTGGCTACCAACCTAAATCTTACATAAATTTATTTTTAGGTGGTGTGGGAATAATATATCTTAAATAGGAAGGTGCATTAGTACCAAGGGTCGTATATGGTTTAGCTTTAGTTATGGCTCCTTATGGTCTATTTTCTTTGAAACCTTGATAAGGAGGCCTTTGATGTTTGAAGGGTTGATAGGTGTTCTAACTTTATTATTGATAAGGAATATTATCCTATATTTTTTTCTCTTGACTGTCACTATTTCATTCCCAAAATCTTGTAACATAATTTTTAACTCTTCAATCTCATTAGCTTGACTAGAATGGGTTAAAATTCAATCTTTAGGGGACAAAATGGGGGTTGAATATGGAAATTGAGGAACTTGAGGGGGTGGATATGGTTTTAATTCTATAAATACAAGCATTAAATGCCTTGGGGAGATTTTACTAGCTTGTATTAAGCTGTTCTCAACTCTTATTACAACTTCATAAGCATATAACAAGGTGGTTCCACCCATTGACTATATCATCACATTGATATCAGAGTTGAGGGATTTTAGATAGTATAAGAAGGCATATTATAGGGATTGTCTAATTAATATAGGTATCCTAGTCCCTGTGTTCTATGATCTAAGGTTAAAATAAAAGATGAACTCATGAGGAGCTCTCTTTATGGTAGTCAACTATTCAACCAAGGATAGGTGGTCATATTTGTCTTCAAATTATCTAAATAAGGATGAACCTAACTCATCCTAGGTAGAAATTGAATTTAAGGGAAGTTTTTAATACCATTTCTATGTTTTTCCTTTAAAAGAAGTAACAATAAATCTAATAGCTACATTATCTTAAATAACATTATGAATTGAATAAAGGTTGGCAACATATTGGATGTGCTCAATGATAGTTATTTGATCCTCTCTTTAGAATAATAGAATACTCTTAAGGGAAGATACAATAATTACATAAAAATGGGCTATGTTTAGTGGGATACCCCTATTGAAGGGATCAAACACTTGGTTTTTTATGGCCATTTGAGTAATAGGAGTTGAATTACTTAGGAAAATAGGATGACTAGAAGATGAATATTTATTCTAAGGATATGGTCTTGTCCTACTAAATATTTTTCTTTCATATGAAGTAGAAGTAAAATCAATGAATTCAAGAGGAATACCTTTACTATTTATCTTTTAGTAACCTTTGGCATGAGACTATTACCTAGATGATGCTATGAACTCTATAACTTGAAGAATCTTTATCTTATTATGATTGTGGATATCTTGTCTACTATAAATACTCCTCCTCATATTCAAAATTAAATTATACCAAGGATAATGGGTCTAATTGAGAATGTCAAGAAATGTTATGGTCTTAATTTTCACCCATGAAGAGAGTTCTTCAGTATCCCTCCAACTAAGCCAAAAAATGGGAATAACCTTAGGATGTGAGTGTCCTATGGTGAGGTTGAGCCTCCAAATAAGGCTAAATTCCTTTTGTATTTATCATATAAACTAATATCTATCTTGGAAAAGGGAGATAAATATACAAAAATACATGAAAACATATAAAGGAGGTGATGCACCAAATGTTTTGAACACTTAGCTTGCACAAGACACACTATGAGAACTATATATACTATTAAATAGAACTTCATTCACTCTTGACTACTTCCACATAAGTATTTCATAAAAAGGCATGAACTATATATTAATGTAGCATGGGAGGGTATTTGTCCACTTTTAAACTAATCAATGAACTGTGTATGCACTTAAGATGACCTGTGAGAGATTAAAAAAACTTCATGAAGGTGAGAAAACATAGACAAAGGCAAAGGAAATCAGAAATTCACTCAAAAACATCAATGAATTCATGGAACACAATTTAATTCAGCTTTTTGAATCGATTAATTAAATATTTTATTGCATTAAATAGGTGTTGTAGTACAAATATCAACATAGCCTAGGCAAGCCAAAAACATAAGAGTCTCTATCTCCAAAAAATGTGAATTATTTTGATCCATTTTTAAGGAGAAGAAATGAGGAAGATATATAAAAATGGGGAAAGAGAGGGAACTAAGCAAAATATCCCTTAATGAATGAGGCCCAACCACTTTTGATTGACTAGCATTGATTCAAGGATGATGAGTCATGATTTATAAGGAAGGAACAAATTATAAAGACTCTAGAACTTCATTAAATACTCCACTACCTCCCTAAACCTTCTAAATCCCCACCATGCTTGATTTGGGTACTTTTTTCATGCTATCAAATAGTAAATTGAGCTTGTTCACTAGTGTTCCTTTTGACATTTCTTGCATAGCCACAATTATGCCATTACTCCCAAATCATGAACATAGTCTCATCATAGACAAAAACCAATCACCACTATTAGTTTTCATGTAGATAAGATTTCATATTAGGGTATATAAGTTAGGATTAGTTGAACCTAGACAAGACATAAAACCTACATATAAAATCTCTTGAGTATTTTAGTAGAGATTTAATGGAACTTAGTCAAACCTGTAGGGCCTGCTCTTGATTACCTAGATCATGTTTGATCTTGTATTTATGTATTATAACTTCTTAGGGTGATGAAATGTTTGGATTTGACATGTCTGACTTTGTAGATTATTATTGAAATACTTATTCTATTTTGAAACCTGACCACTATAAGTTTGGATATGTGCCTTCATCTTGTGTCCTTTAAATATTTGACCAAATATGCTATGTTGATTTTCACAGGAGCCTATATATTTGACATCCATCGTCAATTTTTGATCCATGATCACTCTCTATATTTATCCACTTAAAAACTCTACATTCTTCCTATGGTACCTACTATTATTCTTTGTTTGGCTCATGTTATTTTTCCATGTGAAAACCTTATGTTTAATATATATGATTAAACTTTTGACCTCACGCTAACTGTTGATCTACTTTTTAAGGCTAGATGCATGCCATTGATCTTCATTCTACTTGATCAAACACAAATTTTTAATCTTGTTGGTCATCAAGATCCTGAAACTTATCATAAATGCATTAAATCTTAGTATGTGCTAAAATTTTTACCATGATCTCTCTATTGATCTTCTATTAAATGATTAAACATGCACCGTAGATCTTTCTTTGACTTATTGACTTGGATGAACACTAATGCGTCATTGATCTTAGATATTGGTTCTTGATATCATGCAACTTTTCAAACCTAAATTCAATGTAATCTTGTTAAGGATTCTTTGAATCCAAAAAATTATTTCCCATGGCTCAAACTTGATGTCCCTAAGCATGTCTCATATTGTTGGATCATTTTTAATAGCTTCTATCTTGAGATAGAAATGTCATCAAGATACCAAATTTTGAGGGGATTATTTTAGCATAAAATTTATCACATTGATGTAATATTTCAACCATATCTAACTTCATAAGTGCACTTATGAAATGCATAATCAGTCTACCCTATTTTTTCCTATAGGATGCGCCATGATGTTCTAGTCCCTTAAGATTTACAAATTCACACTTTAAGCTTGATTAGTGTGTTTAAAAATACTTATAAGTGATTTTTTCTTCTCTTGATGTTAATTTACTCATTTTTACATGGAATAAATCCTTAATTAGGACTCTATTCAGCACCTCACCTTAGCTCTAGGAAATTTTTTGGTATGTAGGAAAAATTTGGCCAACAAGTCCCTTTTGGTGTGACATGACTCAATTATGCCTCATTTCACTTTTACATTTCATGGATACCTAATTACATTAGGTATATCTCTTAATTCCAAATATTAATTATCTTGGGCTCAGATGGATTTTTCAAACAACCCAAAACCATTCAATTACTTATAAATATACTTATACTAACCTCCTCTATTCTTGGTTAGACCTATGTCTTTTGTTCATACCATGAAACCTCATTTAGGATAAAATGTCCTATTAGATAGTGTGCTTAAAAATTATGTCTTAAAAATTGAATATTAGATATACTTAAGCCACTCAAATATGATAAAATAATTATTTATATATATATATATATATATATATATATATATATATATATATATATATATATATATATATATATATATAAAGTCACCATGACTAGTATTTAAAGTCAGTTGGCAGTTCTGAGTGAATGAGTTGCAGAGATGTTCTTGAGATCTTGTCTATTGAGTGGAAGTGTCTAATGAATATTGTAATGACATTGAAGTCATGTAATATACTTCCAATGAATATTATAATGACATTTAAGTCATGTAATATATATATTACATGAATTAAATGTCATTACAATATTCATTAGACACTTCCACTCAATAGACAAGATCTCAAGAACATCTCTGCAACTCATTCACTCAGAACTGCCAACTTACTTTAAAGATTAGTCATGGTGACTTAGACCTTTAACACCTGTATAAACACTTTCCACTAATTATGATTCATGTAGATCATCTTATGAGATATATATATATATATATATATATATATATATATATATATATATATATATATATATATATATATATATATAACACCATAAAATATAAATATCATATGGTTTAGTGGAAAATATTAGTCTTTTTTACTAATCTCAGGACCTTATATGTCACTATCTTATTTAAACCAGACAGGTCAACTTGTGAGAAACTTTTTCACCATATTCATTGAAATCCAAAAATTATACCAAACATTAACATGTATTAATATTACTAAAAAACATATATATGCACTTAATTTCATCAATATATCAAGAAAACACATTCCAATTCATCTTCTCATTATTGTCTAGTTTTTTGACTATTTACACCATTAGGCTTGTTAGCAAGTGGCTAACTTGGATGGCTAGTTTAGAACACTTGAAGGGTTGAAACTATCTATAAACCTTCATGGATATATATTATTATTCTCTAGCTCTTTATTCCATCCCTTTTATTTTTTCTACCAATGTAACTTTTGACAACTACAATAAATTCTTTATAAACAAGCATGCGTTTACACATTTTCTCTCTCATCTAACTAACCACCACAACTTATAGGTACTTGGGAGAGTTGAATACATGACTAAATAGTGTCTCTATGAATTTGATATCATTATGATATTTTTTTAATAATGTCTTCCATATCATTTCTTTGTTAGGGTTTTAGGGAGGCTTAAAACATGTTTTAGTGTTAATGATTGTTCATAAAGGATTGCCACTTAAATCCAAAAAAAATTCTTTAAGATCCTAGATAGTATCATTACCCATCTCTCTTTAATACCTAAGGTTCCCATGTGGAGGTTACACATGCCAATGAACACTTAAATTTTTTTTTTGGGTTTGCCTACCTTCATTTTATGAACTCAAGAGACCTAAAAATGAATTTTCATGCCTTTTATTTCAAACCTTGACCTCATACTTCATGATTACTCTTGAAACAAATTTAATTACCTATATCTATGATATTATTCACACTTTCACCTTGAAATATTATCTTCATATCTCATTAGGCTAGGTATGGTTTAAGATAGGTCTAAATGTAAACCTAAACTAAAATTACTACCCCTATAAGCTCACCATGAAACTCTCATGAGTGTTCCAATGCCTCAAATACATGATAAAAAATCCTTCAAAACCTCTCAAATTCCTAAATTCACTCACATCATCATGCCACCATATCATACCTCTACCATGCCATGACTAGACTTAATCATCTAATATACTTGATGCCTTAACCTATTCCTTCCATGTCATGACCTCAATAGAACATCAACCAATAAGATATAATAAATTAAATGACACTAATATCACTACACCATTCTATTTAAGATGACATCAATCTTACATAGCCTCATACAAACCTAGAAACACGACCAAGCATGATATGATGTGACATCTCTCTTTCATGAACCTGAACACCTTTAACACCAATATTGGCATTAATACCTATAATTTCATGATCCATAATACATTATTGTATTTAAAATTATCTCAAGACAACACTCTCTTATGCATCACACACTGCCAGACTAGGCTTAGTCACATTTGACATCATGTTTAAAAAGATGCACCTTTGACATCAATGTCAACTATCAACAATCTCACCCTTTGTCATTGATGGAAGCCAGTCTCATAAACTTATCTCAACAAGTAACTTATCAAAAATTATTAAATTTTCTCCCCCTTTGACATAAATGACAAAGAGATGCATGTAAATTATTGGATCACACTCCTTGAAACCAAAATACTCAACAAACATGATTATGATTTTATGATTCATAATAGAAACATGATCCCTCTATCTCTATGCATACTTTATTAGCACTACTCACCCATTATTTAAGATAATGAACCACCTAATTATCTCCACCAAATATTTATCTTCCTTAATGACTATTATGGGTAGGAATTATACCCAATTCCTAATTTAGGTGTTCAAATGTTGCCTTTAGAAGTTGTTTGGTCAAAATTTATGAAATCTGATCCTATGTAAAAAAATATTTAAGTCTAACACTTTGTTCACTTACCTAATATCTTATAAAATGATACTTGATGGGATTGTGATTAGTTCTTGAGTGCATGTTAGGGTTATTTGAGACACTTATAACACTTGCATTACCACAATAGATAAGACTAGTACCATCATACTCCACCTTGTAGTTTTTAAAGGTTTGTATCATCCATAGGATGTAAGTACAACATGAATTTGTTGTAACATACTCTTCTTTATAAGTTTATAATAATGCTAATGGTTTATTTTTTCTTATCCATGAAACTAGGTACCCACATAAGAAAGAATCCTCCACTTGTACTCCTCCTATCATCTAGACTTCTTACCTAGTTTGCATCTATATAGGCTATTAAATTGAACTCCGTACTCCTTGGATACCATAACCCAAACTTCATAGTCCCCTTGAGACATCTAAGTATCATTTTGACTATTTTTAGATGATTTTCCTTTATATCTACTTGAAACCTTCCCATAAGACCTAATACTTATATGATGTCAGGTATAGAGGAATTAGTGTATAGTAAACTTCTAATCATTGACTATATGATGTTTTATTTACCTTTAGGCACTCACATTACATTCTCAACTTACACCCTATGATCATAGGTGTACTAACTACCTTGAAATCTTCCATCTCAAATTTATTCAACATCTCTCTTATGTACTTGGATTGTGAAATGAACATACCTTTTTTAGATTGAGTGATTTACAACCCAAGAAAGAATGATAGTTCTCCTAGTATGGATGTCTCAAAATATTTATTCATCACCTCTAAAAAGTCTTTAGTTATGTTATCATTATTTACACTAAACATGATGTCATATACATAGATACCTACTATCAACTGATGGTTATCTTTTATCTTTATGTACAAATTACTATTTATAACTCCTCTTTTGAGTCCTGGATCCAATAGATACATGTCTAACACAACATACTAAGATATAGGAGCTTGATTTAGACCATAAAGATCATTTTTCAATATAAAAACATATTCCTTGTTACCTAATAGTGAAAACCCCTCATGTTGCTCTATGTATACCTCCTCTTTCAATTTACCATTCACAAAGGTAGATTTGACATCCATTTAGTATACCTTGAAGCCTTTGAATCTTGCATATGCCATAAAAAATCTTATGGCCTCCAATATTTTTATTGGGGTAAAGGTATCCTCAAAGTCTATCCCTTCAAATTTTGCATATCTATTACATACCCATATATCCTTGTTCCTAATGAATTCTCCTTCTTCATTCAACTTATTTCTAAAAAACTATTTTGTGCCAATGACATTCTTATCTTTAGGCCTAATAACTAGTTTCCAAGTCTCAGTCTTCTCTATTTGGTCTAAATATTCATTCATAACACATATCCAAAATTTATCTTTGCTTGGTTCTATAATTTTTTTAGGTTCAATATTAGACAATAGAGAAATGTTATCTTAATTTAGGTTACTTACCACTCTTCTCCTTATTTTCATACCTACATCCTTGTTGCCAATGATTTATTATGTAGGATGATATATTTGAATCTATCTTGAGGGGCCTTTTGAATCTTATCTCTCCTCAAATTATTCCTATTCATCAACCTCTATTGTTCTTTTTCATTCTTGAAGTAAAAATTATTTGATGTATCTTTTGACTATAAGTGTGATTTATGTGTCTCATCAATCTTCACATTGGTGCTTTCCACTATCTTCTACAAATTCTTGTTATAACATCTATAGGCTGATCTTATTGATGAATACCCCAAGAATATACCTTCATCAAACCTATAATCAAACCTACCTAAGTCATCCTAATCTCTTTTGAGGAAACATTTACTTCCAAACACTCTAAAGTGTTCCACATTAACATGTCTACATTTTCATAGTTCATAAGGGGTCTTATTACCATTAGTCCTTATCTACCCTATATTCAAGATGTATATTATAGTACTCACTTCCTCTCTCTAGTAACCATAAGATAATTTAGACTAATTTAGCATATTTCTTGCCATTTATTGGACTATCCTATTCTTTTTTTCCATTACCCCATTCTATTGAGGTGTCCTAGATATTGAGAACTATCTCCTTATCCCATGGACCTCATAAAAGTCAACAAAATCATTAGAACAAAACTCTTCTTGTCTATTAGATCTTAGGAACTTGATCTCCCCATTCTTCTCATTTTCAAGAAGGTCTTTGAATGCCTTGAACTTATCAAGATATTTTAACATTTATTTCCAAAATGCTACCCAAGTCATTCTTGTGTAGTCATTTATGAGTAACATGAAGTAGTTATCTCCTTGAATGTTTTGGATTTTTATAAGCCCATAGAGATGAATGTGTATTAACTCTAAAGGTATTTTAGTAGAGTAATCCTTATACTTAAAAATTCTTATAGTTTGATTACATGTTGACATGCCTTACAAAGTAAATTTGAAGGTTTGGTGATCTTAGGCATGTTCTTCATAGACTTCTTAGTGCTTATCTTGACTATATTGTCAAAGTTTAGTGATCTAAAATTTTGTACCATAGCCAACTTTGATCCATCTTACTCATAACACATCTCTCCTTATTTATATAATTGAGGACATATAGACTATTCTTACTCCTCCTAGAATTAGAAATTAACCTTTTAATTTGGATCTCCTTATCTCAAACACTCTATAATGAAAGGTTATTATGTGTCTTTGGTTGCACATTTATATTACACTAAGCAGGTTATGTTTTAACCTTCCACATAAAACACATTTTTTTGTCTTGGTCTTCTCCTTGTCTAAACTCAAGATACCCTTGCCAACTATATTTGCAATTGTTCTATCTCCAAATCTAACTATTCCTATAGCATTCTTATTCAATGAGATGAAATTATTTTTGTCTCATATCATATGGCTTGACAAAACACTATCTATATACCATTTCATGGCTTCATCTTGAATGTGAAAGTTAGTTTGAGCTAGCATAGATTCCTCTTCTTTAGTCTTTTTCTCTTCCTTAGCAAATAATCCATCTTGACTCTTGAGCTCAATATGATCAGTCCTAACTTTCTTTGGATTTCTTACCAATGTATAATCCTTCACATGTAATCTAGGAGATCTATATACCTTGTTAAGCCTTGAGGTCCTTATAATTTCATTATGATAGAATCTTGTTATGTGTCCCATATTATGACAACTATAATAGACAATATTTTTATACTTACCTCTTGATTGATCACTCCTCATTGCATTGGGATTCTTAATTGGTCTCTTCATGTTGAATTTCATGTTGTTGAATTTGAATTTTTATTTCTCAAAAGTAATCATATTTTCTATGATCTTCTCATGCTCAACCTTCAAGGAATCTAGTTATGTCTTCAAGTGATCATACTCAACTTATTCTGATCTAAACTTTGTATTGACATCTTCTAACTAATTTTTGATATCCTTGACCATAGATCCCAACTCATGCTTCCTCATATTTTGATTTTTAAAATCATCTAGGTCACTTATGAGATTAGATTTAAGGTATAATTCAGTTTCTCCTTATTCATTATCATATTAGACTTCTTCATCATACATGTTATCATCTCCCTCTTGGTCACTAGACATGTTGTTCTCCTTAGGATCATCTTCAAATTATTAAACCTACTTCAAATTAATAGGCTTTGATACCAATTATTAGAAGTAGAGTGATTGATAGGGGGGTGAGTAATTATAAAAAACCTTTCATTTAATTACACTTAAGAAATCATGAACCATTCAAACAAACATATAGATCTAGAGAACATAAGAAACTATCCACAAAAGCATGAAACACAAGAACACATCACATATGTGGGATACCCTTAAAGGGAATAAAACCCACTAATATATTCAAATATAATAAAATAATATAGGACAAAAACCATATTTATTGAATCATCAACTTCACATGGAGTACTAGACCCAACTATCCAAACATCCACTTGACTAAGCTTTAACAAGTACCCACTTACAAGGAGGCACTAACCTTCTTAGATGACTTAGCACTAACTCAATCACCTAGTTAATTTGATCACCTTTAGAAAAAAAAATCTCACATAATAGATGATGATCACATTATTTATCTCTTCACACTCTTTAACCCTCTCAAACTACCTTCTAGGCTTCTTTGCTCAACTAGGTATCTTCAAGATTGATTAGGTCATATGATCTTGATTTTCATAAACATAAATATTATTATATTTTCATGATAGTTTATCTAATCTTATGGTTTCAAATAACTCCTTTTATTTAATCTTATATTTCATTCACTTCCTCTTGTCTTACTCAAATAGGTCTAAAACTGTATTATATATATAAGAATGGTATATATATATATATATATACCATTCTTTTTTCACATATAACTTAGTCAGACACACACCATTAACCTCTTTGTTATTCCATAGAATAGGTCTTAGGAAAAAAATTAGACATGAATAAAATTATATTTGATTCCATTTAGGTCTTTCATGACTCAATTAGGCCTCATTTCACTTTTAGATCTCATGGAGATCTAATTGCATTAGGCCTATCTCTTAATGCAAAAACCTGATTCTCTTGGGCCCAGATGGATTTATCCAACAACTAAAAACCATTAAATTACTTATAAATATACCTATACTAACCTCCTTCATGCTAGGTTAGACTTGTGTCTCTTTTTCATACCATGAAACCTCTTTTAGGACAAACTATCCTTTTAGGCATGTGTGCTTCGAAAGTCTATCTTGCAAAAGTGAAGCAAAAATATAGTTAAGACAATAAAATATGATCAAAAAATTATATATACATAGTCTACATTACCTCAGTGTTATTACCAAATTAATTAGACACTCCACTTAGGTGATAAGATCTCAAGAACATCTTTGCAACTCACTTAAAACTACTGGTTTACCTTAAAGACTAGTCATGACTCAGACTTTCAACACCTATATTAGACACATTACATGACTTATGATGCATGTAGATGGTCCTATGAGATATTAATACCATAATAAAATATAAATATCATATATTTTAATGGAAAATATTAGTATTTTAGACCAATCTCATGACCTTATATCTCATTATCTAATCTAAACCAGACAAGTCAACTTGTGAGCAACTTGTTCACCATATTCATTGATGTACAAAGCTTATATAAAACATGAAAATCTATTAAAATTACTAAAAAAACATATCTATGCTCTTGGTTTCATAATTATAATATTAAAACACATTCCAATTAATATTCTCATTGATGTTTGGGTTTTTCAATGTTTACACCATTAGGCCTATTAGCAATTGGCTAATTTAGATGATTTATTTAGCACACTTGAAGGGTGGAAAATATCTAGAAACATTCATAAAAATATACTATTAGTATTTAGTTCCTTATTCCATCCATTTTATTTTCTTGACCAATGTAACTTTTGATTGTTACAACAAATTCTTCACAAACAAGCTTGTATCTACATATTTTCTCTCTCATCTAACTAACCACCACCACATGGAGGTACCTAGGTGGGTTGAATAAATTATTCAATATTTTGTCTAGGAATTTGAGGCCATTATGATCTATTTTGAATAAAACCTTCCATATCAATTCCTTATTAGGATTTTAGGGAGGTTTAACACAATTTTTAAAGTTAATTATTATTCATAAAGGATTGCCTCTTAAATTAAAAATCAATTCTTGGAGAAATTATTTAGGACCCTTTCCCATCTATAGTTAACATTTTAGGTTCCCATACATAGGTCAAAAATGCCAAAAAAACCCCTGAAAGTCCTTGTCAAGCTTGTATACTTTCAGTCTATGTGCTTCAAAGACCTAAAAACCACTTTTCATGCCTTGACCTCATACTTCATTATTATTATTAAAAAAATTGGACTAGCTTATATCCATGCTCTTCTTCACACATTCACCTTTAAATTTGATCTTCATGCCTCAATAGGCTAGGTAAGGTTTAAGAGAGGTCTAGATGTAGACTTAGACTAAAGTTCCTACCCTTATAGGCTCACCCTATAACTCTCATGAGTTTTATAATTCCTCACACACATGCTCAAACAAACTTAAGAACCTCTCACATGATTTATTTCACTCACCTAATCATGCCACCAAATCATACCTCTACCATGCCATGACTAGACTCAAGCTTCCAATTTAATTGATGCCTTGACCTATTCCATGCATATCATGACCTCAATAAAAAATAAACAAAGTATATATAATAAATTACATGACACTAATATCACTATACCATTCTCTTTATGATGAGAAAATCTTCCACATCCTCATACAGACCTAAAACCACATGACTAAGTATCATATAACTTGGCATCTCTCTTCCATGCACCTGAACACCTTTGACACCAATCTTGACATAAATGACATGTAATTTAATGATACATAATACACTATTTTTCCTTAAATTATCTCAAGAAAACACTCTCCATTTAATCACACACTGTTAAACCAGGCTTAGTCACATTTGAAATCATCCTTCATAAGATGCACCTTTGACATCAACAATAATGCTCAACAATATTTGATTGAATAATATGAACACGTTATTGATTAGACAACATATATTTTGGATTTATTACCACTTTTTTTGTTTTGTATTGGTTAGCACTTATTTAGGTGGAGAATTGGTCTCTACTTGTTTATGTGGAATATTGGTCACCACTTGTTAAAGTGTAAGATCTGTTATAAATTGTTGAAGTGGAGGATTGATTACCAATTTTTGAAGTGGGGATGGGTATTTTAAAATTTATGTTGTGTCTTAGGCATGTTTCAAATTTTTTTTGAAAAGTGTTAGGAACATTTGAAGAAAGGACATGGTGGGAAGTTGGAAGGATGTTTTGTTAAGATTTTTATAGCACTTGATGTGGGTTGAAATGCCCTAGTTCATAATTATAAATCATATTTTGGGAATAATCCATAGGGGGATTTATTTTAGGATTGAACACTAGACCAATGTCATATATAAGAGTGCTCAAAATGACCACACCTACCTAGTACATTGATTTTGATTGAATATTGATACTATTAAGATTATGGAAATTATATTTTAGATACTATGATTCATTTCATAATATTTAATTTGGTTTTAAATTTATATTTATAAAAAATTACATTATGAACTTGAATATTTTTTATGATGATCAGATACTATATATGCCTTTGTGATTTTGGTTATAGGTTTGTTATAGATAAGCATAGGTTGGTTCTATAAGATTGTGTACAATGATAAAGGTGAAGTATGAAGAAAATGTGGAAGCATGGTATAGTGGTGTCACTATCTAATTTGAGTATTTTTATTTTCAATTTTGAGTTGTGTCAGTTCACTTTGATTATCAGTCTTGTGTCAATTAAATTCATTAACTATTTTAGTTTATCATTTTTATTTATTATTATTTCTTTTGAGTAACATAATGCACATTGGGATGAGTACATTTTTTTTCTAACATAAATGTTAAGAGTTATAATAAGGATGGAAGTTGATGAAATATAAATTCAAATTAAAGGTTATTTAAGGTCATAATACCTTTGATAAGTTTACGATTTTTGTCTCAAAATACTAGTTTAGGTCTAAGTGGTAATAATAATTGTTTACCATAAAGGGTTGACATCATAATATTATAAGTCCATGATCTAGATGAGTTAATTAAATAAGTTCTAAGTTCTTATAATAATTAAAATTATTATATAATATGTTATAGTCCATGATATCACTAGGAAGGAATTAAAACTAAGCCAAATGGCTATGGTTTTAAAGACCAAGGTGATGGAATTAGTTAAAAATTCAACCATAAGCAAAAAAGACTTAGGTTGATGGCATGTTATTTTTCACCATGGTCAAGTAACCCAACAATGAAGGTATTTAATTATTTAATTAGGTCATACTCAATTATGGTTATCATTTGTTCATTTCATTTTGATTTCCTAGTGGATAGTGTGTAGGGTGGTTTTAGGGGTTGAATGTAGGAATACAATGGATTTGAAATCACTTCATGACTTTAGAATATAATAATGTATTTTTTTAGGTGGAAGTTCCATTTAGAGGAATGAATATTTCAACTACATGGAACTTCAACAACATAAAATATAGTATAAATAAAATAAAAGGAAAAATAAAAATAAAGGAGAGCATAATTATGGTGGAAAATAATGAAAAAGAAGTAATAGGATATGGGTCTGAGTTGTTCTAGTTTCACGTTTCATCTTAATACCAAATAAGTACATTTTTAAGTTTTTTTTTATGAAAAAATATGTTATTAGGTGTTTTATTACTTGAAAATAAATTGATGGTTTAAGATTTGGAAGAAAATATGTTCTCGAATAGACCTAAATCTATTTATTATTTGAATAAAAAGGTCAATAAAACCCTAAAGGGTGAGACCATGAGATTACCTCACCCATGGATGGTGTATGGGTAGTATTAAAGGCTAAAAAGACTCACTATTTTATCTTATATTTTGGTTTTTATGTTTGGGTCTTTTGTACTATTTTGGGTGTTTTGGGTTTTGAGCCCTACTTTATTTTAAATGTTTATTTGACAGATTTTGCCTCAGCTACGTGTGTGTCATGTTAATTTTTGTGGTAAATGAAATTTAACTTTTATGTATTATGTTTATATCAAGCCCTTACTTTTTATGAAACTTTTGCTTAAACCTATGACATCATTACATTGTACTTTTTGGATTCTCTAGGTACTAATAGAGTTGTCCTTATGTACTTACTTTCACCATGAACTAATGGTTAGGGTGGGTAAGGATACACACCTATGTTTGGGATTATCTTACGCTTGAGGATGGGTTTAATTATTGATCTCTCTTATTTGAATAAGATAGTCGAAAAAGAATTTGATTGTTCATATTGCTTTTAGAACATTCTTTATCTAAATGTGGATTTTATTTGGCAAGGTTTTAAATGACTGAGTCAATGATGTCTTTAGTATTCAACTATATAAATTATTATTGTGATATTACTATGATTTTTAATATTAATGGATCCTATATTGTATTTTTCATTCACTTATTTCATTAACTACATTCCTCAATGTAACAATTAATAAATGTCTTGGGAAAATTAAGGATTTGTGATTTTTGTATTTCAATGTGGTCTGGAAATGATTATAGAATAGAATTCAAAACTGAGTGGATGTTTGTTGGTTGATTTATTAGTTAATTTATTTAATATTCTTTGAGATATGTAAAGTTGGAAATGTTCTCAATTTATAGTTCTATGTATTAGTATATATTGGACTTAAATGGAAGAGAGAATAGTTGATTTAAAAGTATTTACTGAAGTTCAATTTTTAAGATCATAAATATGGGTTTGTAATTTCATTTAATAATGTATATTAGTATTCATACATAAATTAATATTTTGGTCTTTGGTTTACACTTATAAATGAATAGAGATATTCATTACTATGATTTCTATACGACTAGGTCTTTGTATAGTGAGAATGCCATAGTTTTCAAATGGAAATATGAAGAGTGATTGGTATTAAAAAAATTGGTATTATTTATTGTCTATGAGTTATTTTGGATTCATAGTGAAATAAATATTTTTATAATCATTATATTTCCTACATACTATGAAATAAGATATCCATTTTTTTATTTATACCCATTGATCAATTCTACCTCCTATAGGTTTATGAATAAATAATGGTAAAGTAAATTATAGTTATTGATTGATGTTAGATATGGATGCTATTAGAATGTTAACCTACTAACTTTAAAAAGCTATATATGAATTTTGAAAATTAATTGAGTGGATATTTTATTCAATGCATAGTGTGGAGTAATAATGAAATTTGGGTTTCACATGAAGGAAAATATGAGTACACAAGTTGTATGTTTATTATTATGTTACTAAAATTAGTATAATATGCATTGCAAAGTTGTGTAATTTGAGTTGATAGGGTAATTAATTTATGAATTTGTAAATTATTTATTTATTGATTGAGAATTACCATTAATTTTTAAAATGAATTATTTACCCTTATTTCATTAATATCAGGTAAATGTTGATGAATTTTTACTATTAATTAACATTGTGAACTAACTTCAAGTAATAATATTTGATTTAGTATGGATTGTGTCATGATTTTACTTGATTTTTTTTTTCAAGAGTGGTTTATAGAATGGTTATTATGTTTTAAATTTTGAGATGTGAATATGAGTTTTAATATAGTTGAAGTAAGCTATATTTGTCGTCTACCAAGTTATCATTTGAAATGTAAATACATCTGGATGAATTGATTACACTTGAATAATTTAGTTATGTATATACTTACACACACACACACACACACACACACACACATGATTTACTTGTTTGTAAATATGTATGATGGATTATTAATATCATTTTCATAAAAAGCTTACGTAATTAATATTTCAATAAAATATTTGATGATAAATGATTTGATGTTCTCATTTAGTATTTTTTTATTAATATATGAGAACATAGGGGAATCACTAATTTGAATAATAATAATGAGTAAAATGTAACAACTCGAGTTCTTTGAGATTATTACTGGAATGTAAATTTGATTTCTTATAAGATGATATTTATGTTTTATATATATGTTAGGTATGTTAGTTAACATTATTTTATTCGTCTAGGCATTAATTGGAATACTGATGGTTCTCATGAATTTAATTGGTTCTTAGGAGTTAATTACAAATTTGGTGTAATTTGAAGTGTACATCATAAATATAGATATAATGTAAGATCTTTAATTAACTCATTGACTAGATTTCTCTCATTTCTCTCTTGATACATTATTAAATAAGTTGAGTAGAAATGATTTAATGCTTTAAATTGAATTTTTGTCAAGTGAACAATTATGGTAAGTTTGGATAGTACATAAAAGAGCATGAATAGAAAACCTTCAGTTAACTTGTGGATCACTAATGGTTTTGTATTGGTTCTATTATATAAGGTCATGATCCCTTATGATATTTTATCTCATGAATAAATAGATGTTTATGTGATAAACATTTAATGCATAAGTCATGGTTGTTATTAATATTGGTGCAAGGGTATGCTTGAGTATTGGTAAATACTATCTTATTTAAGTTATTTATTTTATGTTATAAATTAGAAGAGATGATGTATGGTTTTATAAAATCATCAAGATCATATATAAGTACACCAGAGGTTTTTAAAAAATTTAACATGGTCATGATAACCTAATGAATCATTATGTTAGTTTCCACTCATATTTCTTAGGTAGTTATCTGATCCATAAGTGGTATGATAACCTAATAAGATCATGGATGGAATTCAATATGTATAAGTGTTTACACATATAGAATATGATCCAACTGAGTATCAATCTTACAGATGCTTTGGTTTTCCTAATGGAAATTAGTTTATTTATTTTAGAATGCTTTTTGATGTTATATGTTAAAAATAAATAGTTTATTTTATGATTTATGACTTGATGATGTAATGTTCATTTATTAGTTCATTTGAGTATCTGACTATGTTAAAAGTAATGGTTATGTCCATGAATGACACTGATGACCTCATGTAAGATTAATATGTGTTCAAAACATCAAAGACACTAACATGGAGTTTAAAATGTATAAATAATTGTCTTGATGTTATTCATGGTTAAGTGAACATTGTTAATGATTAAATATACTAGAAAGTGTCATTCATTATATTAAGTACTCATACTTTATGTTATAGTGTTCTTGGATGCTTCCATTTATAACCTGGTTGATGGTAAACTATGATTTATACTTCATTGGGAAAGATATTTATGTAAAGGCTTTAGTTACTAATATAACTTGTATGTGAGTTATACAAGCATAAATTAATTAAAAGTTGGGTATTTGAAAACTCAAAATTTTAGGGTTATGATAGTTGATATCAGAGCCTTTACTAAGCTAATATAGAAAAATCTTATGAATGATTTGATTTATAATGCATGTATAATGTGTCATTATGGTAATAAATAGATCAAAATATAACCCTCATAATAATGGAAGTGATCTAGTTGATAATCATGAACCGGATCATCATGATCATGCTGACACAAATGTGGAACATACTAGCAGCCATGTTGTAAATTTTAATAACCTTGAAAAACAATTTCCTGAGGAACAAAATGTTGTATTGCATGAAATCATGGGTGCATTACATGGCATTCATGGACAAATGGAAATATTATATCAAAGTTTGACATATTTGGAAAACTTTCAAAAGGGTGGGCAAGAAGATCTTCCTCATGAGTGTTCACAAAGACAAGAGGTTATGGAACCTTTTATTAAAGAGATAAAAAAGATTCCTCCTCTCACATTCTATGGTAAATACACTATTTATTATATTAAGGCATGCCTAATTAATTTATATAAGTAATTTTCTTTTCACAATCTAGGTTCTAACATTAAAGCACACATCAAAACTTATCAAATAGTAGGTGATGTTAATTTGTGGTGGAATCATTTATATGCTCTAAAAGGTTATGATACGATTTAAATTTCATGGGAAAAATTTTAATTTAAAAAAAAAAAAAATTACTTCAAAACATCTATAAAGAGCATACACTCACATAATTTCAGTTGGTAAAACAAGGTACTATAACAATTTTTGAATATGAGAACAAGTTTATAGGACTCTTATGACATGAAGATCACATGAAATATGAATAAATGAATCCAAAAAAGTTTAAATTTGGGTTTAATTATTTATTTATGCATGATTTAAACATGACTAATCCAAAAACCTTATTTACTACTTTGGAATCAACACACTATGCTAAATAAAAAGAGATGTCCCAAAATTCAAAGCAAGAATTTCATAAGAACAAGCAAGAAGGAAAGGACTAAACTATCAATACCTCAAGTAAAAAAATATTTCAATAAAATTGAATCTAAGAGGATTGATGGAAATTTTTGTAATTATGGAGATAAATTTTAGAATATAATGATTTTTAAATCACTCTATTGCAAAGAAGAATGCTAAAACCAATAATCAACAAAGCTTTCATGTACCAACCATAGGAGTGAATACCATTCCTATTCAAAATAATATGTTTGTGATATTTAGGGAATCAAAATATTATGATTACCATAATTAATTCCATAAATTTAAGAATAACCATAAGGTTTATGTAGTTATAGATAATAGAAATGCATAATTTCATTCAACACCTATTGAGATTAGAAGTATAATTTCATGTTTTTAATTATTTATTTTTATCGATTCATGAGTAAGTTTTTTTAATCCTATTATTAATTTTAAGTGTAAAATCAAACTAATTATACTTATAGAAGGATAGCAAGTAGATTTTGACACTAGGAATAAAGTGGTTGTTAAGGAATGCCTAGAGCAAGCTTAAGTTAAGAAATTTAAAGACTTGTGTGAACCTATTTATTACTTATTTTGGGTATTATTAAATTATACTAGGCATGTAATGGATGAAAGGACATAAAAATAATCTAGATTATCTCAATAAAAGAGTTTAATGTTTAGATGCTGAAGGAAAATTGATAATTATTCAAAGAATCAATAAACCTTAAATTCAACAAATTCTTTCATCTATTTAACATAAGAAGCTCATTAGAAATGGATGAAAGCTATCTTACATAAAATTAAATTAGATTACTAAGGAAACTACCTTTTTGTCCAAAAATACCCAATTTTGGAGAATGTATTTATTTGTTAGAAGAGTTACCAAGACTAATTCCTAAAAGGATATTTGACTTTGAAATATATGTAACACTCATAATAACACATATATCTAAAGCACCTTATCATATGAATAGAATTTATATAAAGTAACTTAAGTTTTAGATATAATAATTATTGGATAAGGGAATGATACACCCTAGTGTGTCACCTCGTGAAGACTTAGTGGTGTTGGTAAAGAATAAGAATGGGATGCTTAGATTGTGCATTGATTATAGAATACTCAATAAGTTCACCATCAAGAATAGGTACATCATTCCTCATATAGATGTATTTTTTGATCATTTTAAAGGAGATAATGTATTCTCAAAGTTATATCTTGGATCAAGGTAGCACTAAATTTGTATCAAAGATTAAGATATCCATAAGAATAAATTCCTAACTAGATATGGTCATGATGAATTTGTATTAATTCCCTTCAAATTAACTAATTCTTTTACAACATTCATTAATTTAATGAATAATGTATTCCAATATTTTATTGATAAGTTTTTGTTGGTATTTTTAGATGATATTCTAATCTATTAAAGGAGTGAAGAAGAACATGAGCAAAACTTAAGGTTGGTACTACAAAATTTAAGGCATTATAAATTATATGGTAAGATGTCCATGTTTTCATTATTTTAATCTAAAATTAATATTTAGGACATGTAATTTATAACGCTGAACTTGAAGTAGAGCCTACAAATATTTTATCCATTAATGAATGGCCTTCTCCAAATAATATACATGAAGTGAGAAACATCACATGTCTTATTATTTATTACCATAGGTTTTTACAATATTTTTCAAGGATTGATCACCCCATAAATCCCTTACAAAGGAAGGGAAAGAAATTTGATTGGTACCCTAAATGTGAATCCACCTTTAAATAAATGAAGCATTTACTAAATTCATACCCTATTATAACTATATCAGATCCAAATGGAAGCTTTGAAATTTAGTTGATGCATGTAAGCTAAACATTAGTGATATTTTGAATAAATATGGCAATGTGGTTGCCTTTGAGTCTATAAAGCACAAAACACATTAAAATATTTACCCCACTCATGATTTAGAATTATATTTTATTGTTCATTACTTGTGAAGTGGAATCATTTCTCATTAATAAAACACTTCAAGATTAAATCTAGCCACAATAGCCTTATGCACTTTGTTGAGGTCAACATACCCCCTATTTCTAAAAATTAGGGACCCTTGTGTGAAATTGAGCAAATTGTACCTTAACATTAAAAATTCACTTTATTAGAATGTTACTAACATGTTTACACATTATTTGTATTTGAATATCATTATGGCTATGTTATACTTTGGTCTATTTGTTCAAGGTTTTACCTTAACTTTGCCTAATATTGCTAACCTTTTATCTTCATGTTTCAATTTTTAGGTTTAATATAACCCTCATTAGATGGATTTTGCTTGGATTTTATAGCTTCAGTCTATATTTAAGATTTTACTAGCCTTTGGTTTATAGAAATCCATGATCAAGCTTCTTGAAACCCTCATGCAAAAACCCTAGCTTAGACCTCTCATTCAAATTCAAATTTGGTAGGAATAAAATTGGTAGGAAAACTTTAAAAAGGCTTTGAACTCAAGATTAATATTTACACTAAAGCTTACTCATGTTTTTTAACATGACCAAATCATAGCGTAAAAATTATATGCTTAGTCCCCTTTATATCCTAAGCCCTTCATTCCCTTTTAGCATGGTCTAACTTTATTGATTGTAGGGTGCATTTATTATGTTCTTATCTTGGTTCAACCTTTTGTATTACCATGATATATCTTTTTATGACTTAGACTAATTTCTAAGACCTAAGGACCTATTCATGTTTATTAAAATAAACATGACCTTAGTCTTAATACTTAAACCTAAGTCTTATATGTAACTTATCACTAACTTAAACTATGTGATTACTTATAAGATCAATGACCCATATTTAATTAGGAAAAATTTATCAAATGAAGCAAGGTGGACCTAATGAATCAAATACTTTGATCCATAGAGCCAATATCACTTGATCACATGGATCATAATCAATGATCCATGACTAGTCATATAAAATTGATCTAGTGGGGTGAACACATTATTGAAATTCTAAGGACCAATCATAGTTATGTACTCAAATCATGATCGATGGTTCATGTTTAGTCATGAGAAATGATCAAATGATGCATATAAATTCAAAGTTCCTATGGGACATACTATTCATAGGACTTAAATTTGATGTTCTCATACCCATCAATTGATGTCTGTGAAGCCATCATTGACATCTGTGAGGATGTCAAATTTTAGTCCCTATGTTTAATTATTTTAGTTTAAAATTGATGTTCTTAGGACCATTAATTAATGTCCATGAGGCCTAAATTGAGGCCCATAAGACTATAAAATTTCAGTCCCTATTAGTAATTATATTAGCTTATATTTTATTTTCTCATAATCATCAATTGGCATCTACAATACCATCATTGAAGTATACAAGACCATCAAATTCAAGCTTAGGAACCAATATCCTTTGGATAAATGAATAGGCTTATTGTTTGTGTTGCAAGATCAATGGAGATCCATTTGGAGAATATGCATGTTTAGAGTTTTTTCTTCAATGATAAAATATTGCCTTAATTTATCCTTTATCAAATCATAGACCAAGTTCAAATTTTCATGGGATCGATTACACACACCATAAACCTAGCTCAAATTTTATCTTAAAGTTTGGTCATGTTTTTAAAACATTTGACTAAAATTTAGTCTAAAATATCATGCTTAGTCCCCATATGTCCCATGATATTTTGGAGTCTATTTCATTAAGTTAACCTAATAAATTTAAGGTCCCATTATTAAAATTTATCTTATAACTTTTTACCCTAAATTTTTATCATAGTTTTAATATGATAAAACCTTAGGATAAAAAGCATTATACTTGGTCCTTTATCATCAAGGGTCCCCATTTTATCATGATCTATACTTAACTTAAATAATTTATTCTATGGTTTATATCATGTTTACTAACATGAGATAAACCATAGTCTAAAGTCTTTTACCTAAGTCCTTATATGTCATGATGTTAACTTAAACATCATGTACCTTTGTAGGATCTGCAGCTTACATGCAATCATAGGAACATGATTAAATAGTGTGAGATCTCTATGGACTACTCAATGGAACCTTTGAGGACCTGAGGGACTTCCACATGGTGAATGTGCACCAAATAATGGATCTGATAAGATGTAGAGGTCAAGAAGACCCACAAAACTACCAAGTAGTAGAACCATGGGGCCTAGTACAAATAGTGGATAATGGCATGCAACTCAAATGATCAAGATAAATGAATTGTGTTGATTTATGAAATAAGATAAATAGAGTGAATACAAAGAAATATTCTCAAAGGGAAATGGTTAGTTTTTTAACATTAATGAACAAAGTGCTATGAAAGTGCTAATTAGATGTCATATAAACACCACTTAAGTAGAAAATGATAAAAGCAAAGAGTTTGTTGTCATGAAAATCCAAGGTATAAAGGTAGAGATCCAAATAAAATTTGAGGCACCAAATTCAATTAAGTTTAAAAAACTATCACCATTAAAGACCAAAAAAGACTTACAGAGAAACCCTGACATCCACAAATCCTTAATTTGAACTCAAATTGACCATAGTCAAACCAAAGATATCTCTATTGTCATCTAAGCAAGTGCATATTAATCTAGAGGTAATTTTTAGACCACTTTGATAAATTTATAAATACTACAATCATGGTGGCATGGAAAAAACATAGAGAAGACACAGAGATCTACTTAGCCATAAATTTATAAGGAAGGGTCTTTAAGGACATAGTATTGATAATATAGAGCTAAACACTGGAAAAAAATAATTGGTCCAAGATATTTCAAAAAATTGAATAAATATAGCTCATAATGAAAGAGCATGAGAATATTTCATCCTTCAAGAAATATATTATGACCTAGTTGCACTATAGATGATGAACCTTCACCATGCAATAGTAAAACTAGAGGTACTTCATTGTATAGATGTCCTCCTTAGTTTTAAATAATGTAAAATCAAAAAACGTATGTTGATCAATGAACATACTCTTAAATTCATTGCCTATGTGTTTCCCATTTCTTTTGATAACTATTATAAATTACTCAAGCCTTGAGTAGATGTAGCCACACTTTATGAATAGGCTAAGAAAAATGACCTCAAAACCATCCTAGCCCCATGATTATATTATAAAAAACATGTGATTTTTGACCTTAGCGAAAACATTCCCATCAACCAATTCCAACTCAAAATTAGAATGATAATGACCTTGATGAATAGGCTATGTGGAAACCACACTACCACTTATGTTCATAGCATATAGGTATCCTTGGTATACTTTATGATCGAGAGGGAGCTCACCCCTCCCATTGGTGAAGTTATTAGCACATGTTTATGTAGTTAGGTATACACAGTCAAGAAAAGGTATAAGAAAAACTTATATATTATGTCTTATCTCCTATATGCCCTACTTCTCATAATTGAGATCCCTAACTTTAAGGGATGGTCACCTAAAAAGACATAGATAGTGTCTCAGTTCTATTCAAAGTTCTATATATTCAAGTATAGGGAGCATATTGATTTTATTTGTGATTGCATATATCATTACTTGATAGAGGTTATAATAGGAAACCCAATTCTAGGATTCAACCCATTAAGGACATCTAGTTTTATCTGGACTACATAATCATTAGGATTGAGGAAACATAGTGAACTCCACTTAGATTACTAATCCATGTTATAAATAAATTGGCTGAGTAGGAAGTTACATTCTAAATATGAAATGGTATTGATGAAGTTTGTAGAGTCAAAAGGAAAATACTACACTATAGTCCACATTTGGCTATTGTCAGAACTATTTTCCAATATTGGGACAACATAGAAAATGCTACTAGGCATAGAGCATATTTCAAGCTATAACATGATGAATTAAGATAGTGAGACCCCAATGATAAAATTGGAAATTTTTTTAAGGATAAACAAATGATTTTGAGATATGAATATTAGCTAGGGGTCTATGACTCAATATATACCAAGGATGCATCCTTCACCTTGGTATTAGCAAGGTTGAAGAAAACATCAACTTAGAAGATGAGGGACTAGAAGGGAAGTGATGACATTTGGCAAGTTGGTCTAAGGTAATACCACTTGCTGTAAGGTTAATCCTCTAGACATGCCCATATGTAACCATAATCACAAGTAGAAGTCCAAAATATTAAAGTAAAAGATAAATAAAGTCTTGAAGAAAGGATAATTGGGGAGGGTACATCATCTTCAACTTAGTCCAATGAATTAGGATCTCCACTTGGGTACATTGGTATGGTGGCATTAGACCGAGGTGAGATAGTGGAAGATGTATTGAAATTTTTTTCCACTTATTATCAATATAATAAAGAGGAAATGTAGATGGAAGAACCCTAACCCAAAACTAAGATTTGGAGATTAAAAAATGGAAGGAATCATCTTTGAGTCTAGTTTTAGTTATTCCCCCACAAAAGAGAAAGGTTAAGCTTACACTAGTTCAAGTAGGACCCAAGAGACCTAGCATAAGCTTCACTCACCTATTAAGTGAGTTCAATGTCTTTAGGGAATAAAATGTAATATAATTAAAAACCATCCCTAAATGGTTCATCTACAGTAAGTTGTAAAAGATTCCAACTCTATAACACTCTTGGGCCATGACAAAGCTAGTGAACATTAATGTCTATGATGAGCTCGTACCATGGATTATTTCCTTGAAAAAGGAGGAGAAATAAAGAAATATTAACACCCTTAGGGATTCAAGTGGAACCCAAATAGAGACTCTATATCCTCCTTAAATAACTCAATCATCAGTTGGAGTAAAATTCAATCGAGAAACTATAGGTTTGGAGAGGGTGACAACAAAGAGAGCCATGTTTACTGGTGAAGAATTCATTTTAAAAAAGGTTGAACCATTTGTTGGTTTAAATCCAATAGAAGGTCAAAATCTAGGATAATACCCCATATTTGAATAATATATAATTATATTAGCCCAATCTCAATCATCCCAACTATAAACTAAAATTAAGGGCATGGAAAAATAAATAGAGAACCTGGAGAAGCAAAGGGAAAACTTAGAGAGGTAGGCTATTTTATCTATCCAAAACTATATGATAGATATAATTGAGGATAATTTTATGACATGTCTAATTATTTTAAGATATCAAAAAAGACAAGGTATATTAGGCTAACAAGATGAAATAGTGAATGGTTTAATAACTCGATGATAAAGTTTGAAAGATAAGATGAAGGATTTAATTATCATCTTGATAGGGGATAAAATCCTAGGTTTCAAGACCATTAGCATAGACCATATCAACATATTCATGGGATTTATTGTATATAAAATTTAGGGAATGATCTTGTGGTCCAAGATCTTGGAAAGACTCCTCATGGATGATAAAGAGTTATTGGATAGGATAGAATAATTATTAAAGACTATGATTGCCAAACCTACAACACTTAGCTCATGTGTGTCATTACAGATGATGAAATAAAGCATAGGACCACTTTGGTCATGTAAGAGGTAAAGATAAATAGCCAAGGTAGGTTTGGGACTAACAATAGTAGGGTCATGAATATGATCCTAATGGTAGAAGAAAAGATTGCCAAGGTGAGGAGCACTAAAGAAGCCTTGGAGAGAAATAATAGGGACCTTGAATAATTAGATGAGAAAGAGGATTAACTCTTAATTAAACCTATATTTAATTTAAGACTTATTGATGAACAACATCAAAATGTAGTAAGGCTACTTTAGTAGAACCAAGGGACTTCATCAGCATAAGGTCCACTAGCTAGTTAGAAATATTCTCTTTTATTGGAGAATTATAAATTTTTAAAATGGGATATCATATTGTAAATGTATTTGCATTTTTTTAGAAAATTATCCTTTAGTTCATTTCATTTTAGAAAGTCTAGTGTATTCTAGAAACTTTATAAAGAGGAAAATCATCCTTTACATTTATACACTTGTAAGTTAATGTAACTGACCAACATATTTCCTTATTTCTATAAAAGGAGTATTGTATACTATAAAAAAGGGGAAGAGAGTTTTTGAGATAAAAAAATATTGTAAACTTTAAGAAACCAATATAATAAGAGCATTCTAAAAGGATTATCTCATTTTTTGTGTGAATTTTTACATGGCTTCTATCTCAATTTTTTATTCTGAATTTCAGATTTGAATTGCTCTTGTGAATTTTTAGTGTGTACCTTTGAATATATAATTGTTAACTTGTTATTATGATAGGGTAAATGAAGGATTTCTAGTTTAATTCATTTTATTTGTTCTACATTTGTATATGTGCATCAGCTATCTACTTAAATGAGTAAATCTTTAAAGTAATATTAGTTCTTGTTTACATTGTTTCTTATCTTCCTTAGAAGTTCACCTAATATATGTTGTGATTTGAGCTTAAGAAGTTTTACTTCATATATATTTTTTAAGTTCACACTTGGGAAACATTTGAGCTTTTTTCATGATGTCTAAGATAAAGATCAGTCACATATTCTCTTTCTACTCTACCCTTCCTTTTACTTCCTTTTTAACCAAGTCACTTTAGATTAAAGCTTCATTGTATATGTCCATATTAGCTTAAATGTAGACCTATAACTGAGAATAATTCAGCTTAATTAGCATATATCATCTCTTTATTTACAAGGATATAGGCCAAGGTGGCTCCCAACCACAAATTAATATAAATATTATGAAATAGTCATTTTTCTGCCTCTATCCCACCATAGATAACAAGATTATCATAAACTATAACTCATGCTCTAAATTATTTGAATTATAAAATGAGATTTGTTTCTTAAACACTTTAGGAACTTTTGGTACACATTTAGGCATCGATAGGCATAAGCTTCACTGGCACTAGAAGGATGGCAAATCTTTGTGAATTTGTAGGATATTTATTGGTTTTGGTATTTTTTTTATATCAAAGATCACATTAATATTTATGTATTTTTGTTTATTTTAGCATAATTATGTATAGTTTGGTGATCTTCATGGTTTTAAACTAGTTTTTGTTCTCATTTAGGCAAAGATTGTCAATCTTTAAAGACATATGTTGAATTGTGGTAAAGATAGCTTAAGAATTATGAAATGAGCAGGTTTGAGGTTAGTAATAGGTATTTTAATCAAAGATTATTAGATCCTTTGCTCAATTTAGTTAATTTTAACTTAAAACATGTAAATTTTGATCTTACTTATGTATTTAGACACTTCCTTGAGCTAATTTAGTTAAATATTGATGTCCTTTATTATCTTCTACATAAATATTTGAAAAATATTCTTAATATGATTTTCTAATTTTTGTTCTTTATAGAGATTGATTTGACACATCATATTTCAAATAGGATTCAAAAAACTTAATCTATAACTACCATGAATCATAATAATATCTCATTCAAAGACTAGGGAACCTCTTCTCAAATTATAAGTCTATATAAGAGTTAGGTGGGGCAAAGGTAAGCACAAACTTTCAAAGTCTTTGTTAGCTTCACTAGTTTACACTGATCCTATGTTTGACCCTTATCTAGGTATGGATTGGATGTGTGGCTCTTCTATCAATATGCAAGATGTGTTACATGACCTTCTCCCTAACCCTGATAAATATTTTCCAACATTTAGTCCTACTAGTATTGTAACTGTAGAGGAACATATTAAGTCATTCAAAGGTATATTAAGATTGCTAAATCT
The DNA here is from genome assembly GCA_037957365.1 of Torreya grandis. NCBI lineage: Eukaryota > Viridiplantae > Streptophyta > Pinopsida > Cupressales > Taxaceae > Torreya > Torreya grandis. Next base: position 868,992 of record JARHVA010005593.1, on the reverse strand, counting down.
ATTCCATGAGGATGTAGTGTGTAGGCTAATTCCCTTTACTTTTAGAGATGATGTTTATGAATGGATTTTAAATTTACCTAAAAATTACATTAACAGTTGGGACCACTGTAATAATGTTTTTGAATAACCAGTTTGATAAAATTATTAGTTCTTGTATTTTATACTAGTAGTTCACCAAAATAAAGAGGGATGCACATGAACCTATAAAAGAATTTAATGTTAGGTTCCAAATAATGTATAGCTAGACTATATACCCTTATAATACTAATGACACCTTAGCTTTAGAAATCTATAAAGATTCTTTGGATCCCATGACCTTTTTTTTCATAAAGAGAGCTATTGGACCAATGAATACTCTAGCCTTAGCCTATTATAAAGTAGTGATCATAAATGATTAGATGTATCCCCAAGGTCAGATTACTTACTCTATCCCCAACATCAATCCACATTTTCCAACCTTGAATGTCTTCACTAATAACAATCATAATACACTCACCTTAAATCAAATCCAAACATTGAATTAGTTACCTTTAAGTTGTTAAGCATGTGATATATTGAGAGGGGGGGGAATCATTATATCATTAATATTATAAAATTTCACTTAATCAAATTCCACTCAACCACACATTCAATATATGCAATAAAAATAAAATAATAAATACCATACAAGATAGAGAGAGACACCATATTTAATTTGGAAACCTAAAGTGGTAAAAACCACATAAAATAATCTCAAGTATATGGATGAGCACCAACTCAAACTACAATATTCATAAGCACCAACTTCTAGGAGCACTAACCCCTTTGTTGATCACCAACACAACAATTGTTCATGAGCACCAACCCACTGGAGCACCAACCACTTTTATGTATACCACACAACTATCTCTCAATGTTACTTTCACAACAAATGATAACACATTACAATATCTCTTTCTTTTCTCTCCTTTGCTCTTATAAGCTAGATATAACAACTAAAAATCATGCTCTCTTCTTACATCTTACAAATGGCTTCTCATGCCTTTATTTATAGCTTTCCAAATGACCTTTGGAATTCACCCTTTGTGACCCTACAATCCTCATGGAAAATGGTGCCAAACTTGCATGACCCTTTGTATTCTTACATTTGAAAAGTCACATGATAACTCTTCATAATAAAATTCATCCTTTCCTCTTTTGTCTTTATCTTGGTGAATTTTCATATTCCTCAAAGTGTCCCTTCATGAGAAATTGTGACCTTCCTCTTTTGTATTCAATTGGTGACTCTTGAAATTCCTCAAGATGAATTTTCATGGGAAAATGTGTCCCATTCTTCTTTTATCTTTACCCCATGACTCTTTGACTTCTCCATGCGCCCTTCTTTTGACTTTATGTAACCAAAAATATATTCATTAATATTAAATAAATATTAACACACATTAGCCAAGATATGAATATTAAAAACACTATTAAATGAAATGGGGCCTTTATCACCAATAATGTTATACCTTTGACATCAATGAAAATATTTCCAGCAATCTCCCTCTTTATCATTGATGGCAACCTCAAATTGAAACTACCACATCCTAAAACCTGCACATAGTTCCATCTAAAAAACATATAGATACTCCCCCTTACTGTAGCAACCTGTACCTACTCCTTGTACCTTTTTTTGAACATGTACCTATTATTCTCCCCATTTGACATCAATGGAAAAGGGCCTACCTAGAGCTAACACTTATCTCCCCCAAAAATGATGTTGAACCTCAATGGTAGGAAGTAAAATAAATTACTCTCAATTTCTCTCGTAGATACTCAAATGTGTCTTTTGGTAGTGCCTTTGTGAAAATATCTACAATCTAATTTGTATTAATAATATACTCCATCTTAACTTTTTGATCTGCAACCTACTCTCTCAAGAAGTGATATATAATGGGAATATGTTTTTTTCTTGAATGCATCACTAGATTCTTTGAAATATTAATAGCACTTGTGTTATCATAAAACATAGAAATAGGTTCATCATACTTTACCTTAATATCTTCCAAAGTTTACTTCATCTAAAGAATTTGAGTAAAACACAATACCACTACAATATATTCTTATTTAGTTGTAGAAAGTGATACTAAATTTTTCTTCTTGCTTAGCCATGATACTAAGCTATCACCAATGAATAAAGCTCTTCCATTTATACTCTTTTTGTCATCCAAGCACCCTACTCAATATAAATTTGTATAATCATCCAAAGTGAAATATCTACTTGTGGGATACCATAATCCATAATCCAATGTCCCCTTGATATATCTAAATATTCTCTTCACCAACTAAACATGACTATCTTTTGGAGATGACTGATATCTTGCACCATACCTACTGCATGCATGATATTTAGCCTCGATGCTATCAAATATAAAAGACTACCAATCATAGATCTATACAAATATTGATCTATAGTAGGTGGATCTTCATCCTTGCTCACCTTATTTCCTATACACATTGGTGTGTCAACTGGTGCACAATCCTCAAAACTAATTTTTTTCAACATTTCCCTTGCATATTTACTTTGAGATATAAAAATTCCTTTATTTGACTGTAATATTTGAAATCCTAAGAAAAATGACAATTCTCCAAGAATAGACATCTCAAATTCCTTTTCTATATTATTAGAAAATTCTTTTGTCATCTTTTCAATATTTTCTCCAAAAATGATATCATCAACATATACCACAACAATCAATTGATTCTCACCTACTATTTTAATGTAGAGATTACTATCAACAAATTCTCTCTTAAAACATTGATCCTATAGGTACTTATCAAGTCTTGCATACCAAGTTCTAGGATCTTGTTTCAATCTATATAATACTTTATTCAATTTGCATACATGGATACTAATATTTGAGAGAATAAATCACTTAGGTTGTTCAATGTAGACCTCTTCTTCTAGATTCCTAGTTAGGAAGGTAGATTTGACATCCATCTGAAACACTTTGAAAATTTTAAACATTGCATATGCAAGAAACATTATAATATCCTCTAACCTTTCCAATGGTGTAAAAGTTTATTCAAAATCTATTCCCTTAATCTGAGCATATCCTTTACATACTAATCTTGTTTTATTTTTGGTCACTTCAAGATTTTCATTCAACTTATTTCTATAAACCCATTTTGTTCCTATCACATTGTGATATTTTAGTCTAGGCACTAATTCCCAAGTATCATTATTTTATATCTAATTTAATTATTCATCCATAGCCTTAACCCAATGCTTATCATGTCTGGCTTCTAAAAAAGTTGTAGGTTGAATTTTGGATAATAAAGAGAAATTAACTTGCTTAAATTCACTTACCATCATTCTTCTAGTGATTCCTTCATTTAAGTCCTTGATTATATCACTTTAATTATGATTTCTCTAAACATATTTGGATGGAGTTTTTATGTACTTTTTCTCCTTCTTCTCATCTTCATTTGATTCTTCAAAATCTTCCTCTTCAATCATTTCAAAAATGTCTATTGAATCACTGATTCTTTATGTTCCATCTTCTTTTATCCTAACACTTGCACTTTCAACAATTTTCTTGGTTATTTTGTTATAACATTTATAAGTTTTAATTTTTCAATAATAACCAAGAAATATAACTTCATCTACTCTTGATTCAAACTTACCATGTTTTTCATCAGTTCTCTTTATGAAGCATCTACTACCAAAAACTCTAAAATAATCAACTATTGTTGGTTTATCTTTCAATAGATTATAATGAGTCTTGTCACTATTGACTCTCAATAATTATCTATTATGAATATGCACTATTGTAGTAACTTCCTCTCTCCAATATTTATCTACTATCTTGGATTCATTTGACATTGTCCCCACCATCTCCTGAACTATTCTATTTTTCTGTTTAACTACTCCATTTTGTTATGGAGTTATGGCTACTGAATAATGTCTCTTTATTCCATGGTCTTCAAAAAACTCAATAAATTTATTTGACATTAATTCTCCTCCTCAATTTGATCTTAGACACTTAATCTTCAAACTAGTTTCATTATGAACTAATGCTTTGAATTCTTTGAAATGTTTGAAAGCTTTTGATTTTTTCTTTAAAAACATTACCCAAGTCATATGTGAAAAATCATCAATAAGCAACATGAAATATTTCTCACCTTGAGTACTTAGAGTTCTCACAGGTCCACATAGATCAGTGTGAACAAGCTCTAGCATTTGAGTGGCCGAGTAATCTTTTATTTTGAACTGCCTTCTAGCCTACTTCTCATGTTGACATGGTTCGTAAAACATGTTGGATTCCTTTGTAATCTTTGGAAGATTTTAGATTACTTGATTCTTACTGATGTTGACAAGGTTGTTAAAATTTATGTACCCCATTCTCTTGTGTCATATCCAAATTTGTTCAATCTGACTCAAACAACATCTTTGACCTTTGATGTTTGATAGCATATACAAATTATTGCTTGTTCTCTAAGCATTTGTAACAAACACATCTAAATATTTTCTTCTAATTTCAAAACCTTATGCATAAAAATTTAGTTTGTACCCTTGATCACACATTTGACTTACACTCAAAAGGTTATTCTTAAGACTTTCTACATACAAAATTTTTTTAGTTCTAGTTCTACCATTATCCAAACTTAGTGTACCTTTCCAACAATTCTAATAGTAGTATTATCTCCAAATTTCACTATACCACCATTGATATTTTTCAAGGTTATTAAATTTCTCTTGTCTCTTGTCATGTGCCTCAAAAATCCACTATTAATGAACTATGGCTTTTCTTCATTTCTTGCATGCAAAGCTATCTGCACCAACATAGATTTTTTATGTTATTTCTTTTGCCATGAACCTATCTAAACTTTTTTCTTGATGAATGGAGTCTTTAAACTTTTGTCTTTCTTGACTGACTCAAACACACTTATACAATACCAAGCTATATGTCTTAAGTTATTGTGTTTATAACATATTATGGCTTCTTCATTAAATCCTGATAGAGGAGCAAAAGAGTTGTGGCTTCTGCTTGACTCTGTATGAATTTCCTTCTCCTTATTTTTGAAATTGTTAGCCCTTTTTTGACATTATATTTTCTTATGACCATATCCATTAAAATAAAAATAGTAACCATAAAAATAGGACCTATTTGTGTATCTCTGACTTGATTGCTTGTTGTAGCTCTATTCTCTCTAGCCTTCTTTATTTGAGATGTCCTCTATATTCTTAACTTCTTCCCTTTTTATTTCTTCTTTTATAAGAGCTTTAACATAACTCTTTCATTTTTCCTTGTATGTGAGAGTAGTGACCTCCTCTTTCTCCTTTTCAAATCCAATACCTATCTTATTTGACATTTATTTTTGATTTTCTAATGTCTTATTCAACATATTAGCGATATTCTCAAATTTTGAATCATTGACTGCTCTATCATTGATTGCTTTATTTGTTTTCTCAAGATCTAATTTTAAAGAAGTAATTTGAATAAGATACCTTTCAAATTCTTTACTTACTATTTTTAACTATGCCTTTAGATCTTCTTCATTATTATTGGCTTCTTCAAATTGTGCTTATAGATATTCAATTATTTCTTTTAATTTATTTTCATTTTTCTCCATCTGGAGCTTTAATCTTTGATTCTTCTTTTCAAGAAATTTTAACTCTTCTAAGGCATAAATGAGTTCTCCTTCTAGATTCACTTTGGCTTCATCATGTTCTTCTTCTTGATCATTTGTACTATTGCTTGCAAAGGCATCTTCATGTATGGCCATGAATAGAATCTCTTCTTCTTTTGAATCACTGACTCCACTATCTTCAGTTGAGCTAGGATCTTTAGAATACAAAATCTTCTTTTTGAATCCTTTCTTGAATTTACCTTTGTAAATTTTCTTGTATGTAGACTTTCCTTCTTCATTGTCATCATTACCCTTATATAGGCATTTAGCTATAAAATTTCCAATCTTTCCATAATTAAAACATTTAAAAGGTAATTTTTCTTGATATTTACCTATGCCCTTTTTTTGCTTGTGAATGAATAAAACTCCATTTTCATCTTCATCATCACTAGAACTATCACTTGATTCTTGAATCTTATCCTTCTCTTTCTTTGATGTCTTGAAAATAGCTTCTCTCTTTGAGGGTTTATCTTGTTTAGTCCACATCTCATATGCCACAAGAATACCATGAAGCTCATCCATCTTTAGCTTGGCTAAATTTTTCATCTCTTCAATTACCAAAACTTTTGCATCATATCTTAATGGTAGAGATATCAAAACATTTTGAACCACAGTTGATACTTTCAAATTTTCTCCAAGACCTTGAATCTGATTAACTATTTGATCAACTTGAAAATGATAACTTGCTATATTTTCTTCTTCTTCTTCTATCTTCAAACTCTCAAACTATATTTTGAAAGTCTGAATCTTAGTTTTTTGAACCTTTCCATCACCTTTGTAAATATTCTCAAGTTTTACCCAAGTTTCATGAACATATTTACATTACATAACTTTAACAAATTTTGATTCACATAAACCACATAAAAGAACATTTAAAGCTTTAACATTATTTTCACTTGCCTTCTTTTCTATCAGAGTAGTTACAAGTGTTTGTGGCTCTTCATATTCTTCCACTACTGCTTGACATACATCAAATCCAAGGGCCATCAAATAAGTATTCATCCTTATGATCCAAAAAACATAATTCATCCCATCAAACAAAGGTGCCTTATTTACATAAAGTCCTTCATGTGATCTAGCCATCATGCTTTCTTGATCTACCTTCAAGCTATAAAATGTTTTCAAAAGGAACCTATTCTGATATCAATTGTTAAGCATGGGATATACTGAGAGGGAGGGTGAATTTGTATATCATAAATCTTATAAAATTTCACTTAATCAAATTCCACTTAACCATACATTCAATATATTCAATAAAATTGAAATAATAAACACCACATAAGATAGAGAAAGACACCAGATTTAATGTGAATACCCAATGTGGGAAAAACCATACAGAACAATCTCATGTATATGAATGAGCACCAATTGAAACTACAATATTCACAAGCACGAACTTATAGGAGCACCAACCACTTTTGTGTATACCACACAAATATATCTCAATGTTGATTTCTCAACAAATGATAGCACATTATAATATCTCCTACTTTTATCTCTTTTAAAATAAATATTAACACACATTAGCCAAGATATGAATATTAAAAACACAATTGAATGAAATGGGGCCTTTATCACCAATAATGCTAGACCTTTGACATCAATTACAATATTTCTAACATAAGTCATGCTCATCCAACTTAGAACTTAAGATTCTTGAACATTATTGCAAAGATTTAATCCAAGTGATCAAAAGGCCTTAGTACTAGCCATTAGTACTAATAAAAATTAGGTTCATAATTCTAAGGGCCCTAAAAATGAAAATGACTCTATCTAAAAAATGGTCTAAAAGTTAAACACTAATTTTATTTAGTTGCATAAATAGGCTAGTAATAATAAAGAGAGCTCGGGTAGGAACTTTTATTTCTAAAGGTTTAACAGGAAAATAACAAGTTTCATAATGACAATTACAATAACAATAATAATAATGATTCATCTAATGAGAACAAAATAATAGATATAAATATTATTTATATTGATTTACTTGATTATTGTAGGGTATATTACACTTCTAGGCATGGTGAGATAGATTTCATTGAATTTTGAAAACATTTTGAAGTCTTTCAAGAAAGGTTGGATATGTTTGAAGTAGTTCCTAATAAAGATAATGGTGTAGGTACATCAAGATCCAAATCTACTGACCAAGCCTTCATGGTAGATATATTTGAATTCCCTTTCTAAGAATATAATGAACTTGATGATATTCCCAAAGAGGTCCATGATTTTTAATAGTTCTTGAAGAAGACTTACCCCCTAAAGAATAAAGAGCATAAGTAGCCCTTGACTACTTTGACACCTCCAAAAAACTTTGGAACTCTTATAAATACTACCTTAGATAATAACCTAGGGCCTCCAAATGGAATTACTTCTAAACATAGTACTGATGAATTTAATTCTTCTAATAAAACTAGCTATAATATTGTGGAAGACATGAAGAAAATAAAGGCTAATATCACTTTGTATGAGTTGACACAATTCACTGAGTAAAGAGATATATTGTTAGAATATTTGTCTAAAATTCCTAGTAGGCCACCCAAAATTAGTAATGCCAATGTCATTATGTATAAGGATAAGAGATAATCCCCACTATTTTTACTTACTTTCAAAATGTTTGGTAAGAATTTACATAACTATTTTTTAGATTATGGTGCATCCATAAACATTATGCTAAGAAGTATTTATAAATAACTTGGCTTAAGTCCTATCAAATCTAAAAGAGTTGTCACTTAGATAGATCTAAATTCAAAGTAATTGGGGAGGTATTAAATTTTCATATGAAACTTGCTTTTAAGCCAATATTTCATCAATTTATTGACATTCATGTGGTAGACATACCTAATGCTTATGGAATATTGTTAAGCAGTGAATGGAAAAAGCATCTGAATGGATATGTGTCCACTAATTGTTTGAATTTGTGGTTACCATGGAAAGGAGTCCCAAATCAGATCAAAGTGGAAAGAGAACCTCAGATGAAGCATATGATCACAAAATATAGTTTTGTGAATTAAAAGGTTAACATGTTGGACTCTGATGAGATCAACATGATGGATTTTAAAATAATAGTGTATACTCTCGAGACTTCTAAGGTATGTGGTCCTAAGAATTCTCATACTTTTCTTGGAATTTTTAAATTAAATTTTGATGGTTCTAGGTGTAATTTTGGGTCTAGAATAGGAATTTTTATTACCAATCCTTTTGGGAAAGAACTAAAAGTTTCTTATAGACTTCAGTTTCCTTTTATGAATAATCATGTAGAGTATGAATCTTTGATTCTAAGGTTTAAATTTTCCATTAGACACAAGGTTAAAGATCTCTTGCTTTATGGTGACTCATAACTTTTATTTAATTAACTAAGGAGTAAGTATTGGTGTAAATTATCATATTTTAAGATATATAATGTTTAGAGTCTGGGATTTACTAGAATCTTTTGATGCCTTCAACATTATTACCATCCCTATGGAGGATAACAAGGCTATTGATGAGGTTGACTTAGTTGCAACCAATATTATGCCAAACCATGACTCTGAGTTGGTTCCAAGCCCTTCAGTCCCAAATAATGTAAACCATATACAAGTTTTTAATGATGACCATAGATCCTAGATTTCATGACCAACATAGGTTTTTTTGAGGCCCATGTCATAGATGAAGCCAATGAGGATAATCTTAAAAAGGATAACAAAATTTAGAACAAAGTCATTCAGTTGAATCATAGCAAAATTCAAAAAGGCATCATTCCCTTGGAAAGGTTATTTGATTAGGATAAGCTAACTAAGAACACTAGGATTCCTAAAGTAAGTGGAAATGATTATAAGGTAGTTACTCTTAGACGTCAAGATCAACCTTAGCTAGTTAATATTAGAAAAATGTGTACAAAAATTGAAGATAAAAAATCCAAATACTTGATGACAAATTATAAAGACATAATAACATGGTCCTATGATGACTTGAATATTTTTGATCCAAGAGTCATCACCCATACCATACGCTTGAAGAAAAATTTCAAACCTTTTAGAAAAAAGTAAAGGCCTATAAACCTTATTTTATAACATATGATTTTTAAGGAACTCAAGAAGTTGTTAGATTCCAAGATTGTATTTCCCATTAGGCACTCTAATTGGGTCACCAATTTCATGTCAGTTAGGAAAAATAATGGTGAAATAATACTATGCATTGATTTTAGGAATATAAATAAATCATCTAAAAATGACAACTATCCTTTGCCTTCTTTAGATTAAGTTATACAAAATGTTTTTGGTTTTGCTATGATGTCTTTTCTTTATGGATTTTTAGGGTATAACCAAGTACTGGTAAATCAAGAAGATGGGATGAAGACTACTTTCACTAACAAGTGGGGCATGTTTGAATAAAAGAGGATGCCATTCATACTAATCAATGCAAGAGAAACATTCCAAAGGGCCATAGATCACACTTTACAAGGTTTGGTAGGTAAATTCATTATTATATATATGGATGATCTAACTATTTTTTTCTAAAAATAGGGAGGACCACATCATGCATTTGTAATAGGTATTTAAAAGGTGCAAAAGGTAATAGATTTCCCTCAATCCAAAGAAAAGTATTTTTTTTGTTACTGAGGGAAAGTTTTTGGGCCATGTAATTACTAAGGAAGGAATCTATATAGATCCTAAAATAGTAGAAGCTATATCAAAGATAGAGCCTCTTAATAGTAGGAAGGAACTTAAGTTATTCTTTGGAAAAATTAATTTTGTGAGAATGTTCAAAAATTGTCAAGCCATTGAATGATATGATAAAAAAGGATGCAAAAGTCACTTGGAATGAGGAAACCAAGAAGGCCTTTAAGGACATCAAAGAGGCAACTAGACAGGCTCCAATATGATAAATCTATATTTTTTCAATGGTTTTTACCTTTACTCCTTCACTTTTGATCATACTATTATTGTAGTTTTAACTCAAAAAATTAATGGATGTGACCATCCAATTTATTTAATGATCACAACCTTTAAAAATGTTGAGTTAAATTATTATTTAATTGATTAAAAATCTTTTGAATTAGTAAAGGTAGTAAATAAATTCAAACACTACATTCTTAGGAATAAGGTGCATGTTATCTTACCTGACCCTACCAGCAAGCTCATGTTGAGCCAAAATGAACTAGGGGAAAGGAGAGGTAATTTGATGTCTACTCTTCAGGGATATGACATTGAACTAAAGATTGTAAAATTGGTAAGGTTCCAAGGTTTGATTCAAATGATTGCCAATGCTAGCCCCAAGTTAAATTTTATGCAGGTTGAATAAGAAAGCTTTCAGTCTAATGACTAGTATGATCATATTATCAATCTACTAGTCAATGGAACTTTTACTACAAGGTTAACTATGGAACACATAATATACCTTAGGATTAAGGAATCCAACTACCTAATTAAATATGGAGAGTTGCACAAGAAAAATTTTGAAGGCATTTGACTTAGATTTGTATCCAAAGAAGAGGTAGTTGAGATCATAAGCACTTTCATGGTAGTGGAAATCCATTTGGAAGGAGAATAGATCTTAAAATCCTTATAGATACTTATTATTTTTCCAATATCCTCAAGGATTCAAATAAGTATGTAAGGCAATGTCATTCATGTCAAATCTTTATCACAAAGGAGCCTATGGTAGCCATGCCACTACAACTAGTTATGGTGGATAAACCTTTTGATTAGTGGGGATTGGATTTCATGGGGATAATTAACCCTAATTAATTAGATGGTCACAAATACATTCTAAATACCATTGACTATTGTACTAGATAGACTAAGGTAATGGCCACTAAACAATATAAAATTGAAGAAGTGATTAGTTTTATAGAAGCAAACATATGCACTAGATTTGGAATTCCAATCTCTCTAGTATGTGACAATGGACCTACTTTCGTATCCATTGAAATGACAAAATGGGCATATGATAATAATATTAGTCCCAATTTCTCATCCAACCATTATCCTCAAGGTAATGGCATATCCGAATCAACCAATAAAAACTTGATGAAAGCAATAAATAAATATTTTATAGAAAAACATAGAACATGGTAGAAGCTTCTCAAATATGCACTTTGGGTAGACAGAACAAGAGTAAAATAGGATATTAAATCATCACCCTTCTTATAATGGTATATGTACAAGATCCCATATTCCACATTACACTCAAGATACCAACATACTAGTTCATGTAAGAGTATATGGAGGATGATCAGGAATTAGTAAATTCAAGATTGTTGGGCATTGTTCCAATGGAAGATGCCAAGGAAGACGATTATTCCAATTTTATCAAGACCAAACCATAGTGAAAAAGTGTTTGATAAGTGATCAAAGATAAATGTGTTCAAGAAAGGAGACCTAGTTCATCTTTCAAACAAAGCATCTAAACCTAAGGGTAAACATGGGAAGTTTAGACCTTTGTGGATAGGTTCTTATCATATTTTTGAGACACTTGGAAACAAAACCTTTAAAATTAAATACCTACAAGGAGATGAATTCACTTTTCCCACCAATGGGAAGTACCTTAATCATTACTTTTATAATACCCCCCTGGGGTCTTCATGGAGTAAACTATAAATCTAGAGTAAGAAGTTTGGTTTAGTTTGTTTTTGTTATTTCCTTCATGTACCTTGTTTGTACATACATTTTTATATACTTTTATGTTTCTATTTTTTCTTCTTTTTTTCTTTCTAATTTATATGTTTACTCTCTATGCTTTATTCCCTACTCTTAATAAGTCCTTTTGGATAGCCCTCAACTCAAAGTTCATCTTAAATGCTCAAGAAATCCACAATTCAAGAATGAAGGTATGAATCTCAAGCATTTATTGATCATGAATTTTAAATATGAGATTATGTTATAGTTTTAAGAAACTAGTAATCACTAGTGAATAGGTTAATTGTTCTATAAGAAATTAAACATTGTTTTGATCTAAACTTGGTTTTAAGAAGAATTTCACATGTGGGATGAAAGATTGAATCATTAAGGTATAGTCATGTTTGCACTTAAGAAATATCATTTCCTAAGAAAAATATTGAAACCATAGGTTATTGAGTGAATACCAAACATTTGACCTAATCCTTAAACCTAGATAACTTGGTTCCTAAACTTTTCTAGAAAACCCAAAATGACCTAAAAAATACAAAAATAAGAGCTTATTATAAAATCAAAAGATTTTCAAGCAAAGGTGATTCTGGTAATCTCCATTGAGGCTATGGATTCCTAGATGTTAGTGGAGAAAGGCCTTGAGTGGAGCCAAAGGCATATCTACCAGGGCTATGGATGCCTAGCTATTAGTAGAGCAATGCCCAAACCTTCCCTGAGCTAAAGCATGGTTATTAATGAATATCCAAATGTGTTATAAGTTAATATTAATGATTGAAGACATGAAACCTAGAAGTTATCTTCTGAATCCCATGGTAAATGGTAACTAGAATCAAAGCACACATAAAACATGGATAGGTTTTGATGTTTGGTCATAATTATACAAATGTAAGGGTTGTTTTAACCATGAACCAATCTTGATAATGGTATTGATCAAGTGGAACAAGTAATCTAGTAATTTTTCTAAACCAAAGGTTTTAAATTCTAACATATTACTATGTTTCCCATGGAAATCATCATTTGTTGAGGTCAACATACCCCCTATTTCTAAAAATTTAGGACCTTTGTGTCAAATTGTGTAACTTATACCTTAACACTAAAAATTCACTTGATCAAAATATTACTAATATGTTTACACATTATTTTTATTTAAAGATCATCTCTGCTATGTTATAGTTTGGTATATTTTTTCAAGGTTTTGCCTTAACTTCTCCTAATGTTTCTAACCTTTTATCTTCATGTTTCAAGTTATAGGTTTAATATAACCCTCATTGGATGGATTATGTTTGGATTTTATAGTTTAAATCCATATTCAAGACTTTACTAATTATTGGTTTGTGGAAATCCATTACCAAGCTTCTTGAAACCCTCATTCGGAAACCCTATCTTAGACTTCTCATTTGAATTCAAATTTTGTGGCAATAAAATTGGTTAGAACACTTTAAAAAGGTCATGAACTTAAGCTTAGTTTTTACACTAAAGCTTAGTCATGTTTTTCAATAGGACCAAACCATAACCTAGAAATTATATGCTTGGTCCCCTTTATATCTTGAGACCTTCATTCCATTTTATCATGGTCTAACTTTAATGTTTTTAGGGTAATTTTATTATGTTCTTAGTTATTCCAACCTTTGTTATTAACATGGTCCCTCTTGTTACAACTTATACTAATGTCTTAGTCCTAAGACCCCATTCGTGTTTATTAACATAAAAAAAAACCTTAGTCTTAAGAATTTAACCTAAGTCTTAAATGATCTTGATCCCTAACTAAAACCATATGCTTATTTGTAGGATCGATGGTACATGTTTATTTGGGAAACATTTATTTAATGGAGTGAGGTGGACCTAATAACTTGAAGACTTTGATTCATGAAGCCGATCTCATTCAATCACATAGATCATAATCAATGATCTATGGTTGATCATAAAAAACAAATCTAGTGGGGTGAACACAACATTATAATTTTAAAGACCAATCGTAGATATCTACTCAGATCATGATTGATAATTCATGTTTACTTGTGAGAAATGATAAGATAATGTGTCTCAATTCAAATTTCCTATGGTACCTACCATTCATGTGACATAAATTTGATGTTCTCACACCCATAAATTGATGTCCATGAGGCTATCAATTATGTTCACAAGTATATCAAATTTTAGTCCCTACAATTAACCATGTGATCTTAAAATTGATGTTCTTATGACCATAAATTAATGTCTGTGAAACCATCAAATTTTACCCCTATAATAATTATACAATATTAAATTTAACATTGTCATGACCATGAATTGACATCTGTGAGTCCATTATTTACATCAAGAGAATGGAAAATTCAAGCTCAGGAAGCAATCTCATTTGGATAAATGAATAGGCTCACTTTTTGTGTTGTAGGATCAATGGAGACCCATTTGAAGAATATGCATATCTAGAGTTTTGTGCTTCATTGATAAAATTAGACTTTAATTTAGCCTTTATCCCATCATAAACCAAGTTCAAATTTATATGGGATCAATTATAAACACCAAAAACCTAGATTAAATTTTATCCTAAAGTGTGGTCATGTTTTTAAAGCATTTGACTAAACTTTAGTCTAAAATATCATGCTTGGTCCCCATATGTCCCATGATCTTTTGGAGTATATTTCATCGACTTAAACTAAAAAATGCAAGGTTTGATTATTAAAAGTTAGATTATAACTTTTTACCCTAAAGTTTTATCATATTTTTTAATATGATAAAACCTTAGGTTAAAAAACATTATAATCGATCCTTTATTATTAAGGGTCCCCATTTATCATGATATAGACTTAGCTTAAATACTTTAGCCTATGGTTTATATCATGTTTAATAACTTGAGATAAACCATAGTCTAAATTCTTTAACTAAAAGTCCTTAAATGTCCTGATACCAACTTAAATATTATGCACCTTTGTAGGATATACAACTCACATGAGATCATAGGAACATGATCAAACATAGTGAGATACCTATGGACTATTTAATAGAACTTTGAGGACCTATGGGACTGCCATGCAGAAAATGCACACCAACTAATGGAGATGACAAAGTGTAGAGCTTGGGAAGCCCTATAGGACTAACAAGTGGCATAATTATGGGGTTTAGTATAAACAATAATCAATGGCATGCAACTCATATGATTGAGATAAAAGAATCATGTTGATTTGTGAAAGATGATCCAATGGAGGGAGACCAACAAGGATTTTCAAAGGGCAATGGTCAAATTTTTAACATTAATGAACAAAGTGCCATGAAAGTGCCAACTGGATGCCACTTAGATGCCACCTAAGTATAAAATGACAAAACCAAAGATTTTATGGTCACAAAAAACCAAATATATAAAGGTAGAGATCCAAATAAAATCCAAGGCACCAAATTCAAAAAGTTCTATAATCATATAAAAATGAAAAATTGGTAACTTGACTATGGCATATGACTCCTAATCCATATATCCCTCTTTCTTACTCTCATGACCCTCATAAGATTATATTCACTAATTCCCCAGTCATCCATAGCCTTTAGAACTTGATCCTAGCTAATCCATGACCCTCTTTTCATGACCAATCCATCCCCCTAGGTCCCATCTACCCAAGATAATTGTACCACACTAAGAATATAGTGTTAGTGCCACTCTTGTCTACTTTTGGTGTTGTTGTCCAAGTCTATTTTTAGCCCCAATAATTAATTCTTTATGGTTTTCCATCCTTATCCTTGTTGTCCTAATACAAGCACATTTAACCCATGACCAATAGATCCCTATAAAATCCCATTAAAATATCATTTGGAAAGGGTTGGAAAATATCACAAAGCAAGAAAGAATACAAGCAAGACTACTCAAGCACATTTCCCTATTCCCTATATATAACCATCCAATACTATTTCTAACTTATTTAAATCCTTACACCAGTCTTGAGTCATGTTAAACACACCCAATTTAGCATTTCCTTACATTCTCATATCACAATTACACCAAGCACTTTCAAATGGAGAACCACATATAGCTTGATCCTTCTTCAAAATGTTGGTATATAGGTAGCGTGCCACACAAGGAGTGTGAGTCTATATGTAGTGAATATTAGACACATTAAACCCCCCCCCTCTTATTTGAAATTGGTCAACATATAATGTAAGATAGGGTTTGAAGAGAAAATATACTCTATAGTGATCTATATAGACTTTTGAATACTAAAACTTTAGAAATATGGTCATGTAGACCTACTGAACAAAACTCAAAAAGCTTAGATGTTCAAGAGAACAACATCAGACAAGGACTACATCACCGGTGCCACTACTATCCACTTTTTGTGCTCCTATCTAATAATAAAATTAAAGTCATAATCTTGTTTGTGATAGTGTCCAAGTCTTGCATAGTGAATATTAGATCTTGTCTTAGTTAGATCAACATAGTTTAAGCAAAGTCTTATTTTCTCCCTCTTATTAATATTTTTAGAAAATCTCTAATCACCAATAAATTTCTTATATTAGTAGCTTATTTAACACATATTATTTATTGATTTATCAATCTAGACCCTTTAAATAAATTAGGAATAAAACCCCAATTATTCCCAAGACTGTTAAATCATTTAGTGAACCTAAATTACTTTGTTTGTGCACAAAACCCCTAAAAACCATAGGGTAAAAGTCCTACTAATTTTTATTATAAATTTTTAAATTTTTGGTTGAATATTTAAATCATAAATTCGTTTAAAATTTCAAAATTTAATAGTAAATTTTAAAATAAGTTTCTTTCAAACCCTAGTTACCCATACTAGGTCAGTATTTTTCTACTATTTTTCCAACAATTTTTTAAATTTTTACTAGAATATTAAAAGTAGAAAATACATTTAAATTTCAAATGTAAATATTATTTAAAAAAAAAAAAAAAAATTATCAAAACCCTAGTTACACATACTAGAGCCTATTCAATCAAGCATTTCCAATAATTTTCTAAATGTCTAGTTTCATATTTAAATTAGAAATCCAATTTCATTTTCAAAATTCCATAGTAATTTTCAAAAATATCATTATCAAAACTCTAGTTGCATGTACTAGCTCCTATTCACTTTTTGAGGTACCACCTTGCATTTATAATCAAATTGGAAAAATTAATCTCACTTATTTACAAATTATTCTTATATTTCTTGCAATTAACAAGGAGACCATAATTGGTCCTATCATGTACATGAATGATGAAGTTTACCATATGCTAATACAAAGCTTCATTCTATGATTTTCATGCCTAATTTTCATAATATGGAATGATATTAAGAAAGTCATTATTAAACATAATAAGATACCTCTCCTTGAAAACAAAGTTTACTTGTCTTTAATATAAGGTTTCATCTCTTGCTTTCTCTTCCATATGGAAAAAATTTCAAGTTTATCATGATAAACAAATTAGAAATTTCATAGCACATGCCAAATTTTCTTATGCATTCATGTACATATTAATTATTTATATCCCTTTCTCTCTATCTCTCATATGGAAAATTTTTCAAGTTCATCATGCTAAACACATTATAAATGCCATAGCATATGCCAAAGTTTATTATGCATTAATTCACAAATTCAAACTTTATATCCCAAACTTGTTATCTCTCATGTGGAATGTTCTTTATAAAGATATTTTGTACAACCTAAAACTCCAATTACATACATTTTATACCATGTACATGGTTACTATCTAGAAGATCCATTGGATTATCTAACAACCACCTGTCAAGTTTCAAAGTCATATCTTATGCACAAGAAATAGTTTCCTTCTCCTCCTCTCCCCCTAGAGGGTGATAACTACTTTCCATATAAAAAGGTTCATGATAAAACCCCTACAAAAGGTGAGGCAGCCCATACTATTATTCCTAATGCATACATTCATCATATAGATTCTTTAAAACCTCTTCAACATATGTGCTTACATGTTCAATCAGAAGCAACTAGGGTTTGCACTTATGAGACTCTAAAGGATAAAATCACTAGTATGAGAAAGTTAATTTAATATTTAAAAATGAAAAAGAAGATATTACATGAAAATATCACAACATTAAAAAATCATATCATAAGACAAAAGCCTCAAAGGCACCCTAGTGTCAACCATGTATATGCACCTTCACCTAGTCAATTTGTTACATTCAATGTTACATATAAAAATAGTAAATCAAAACAAAGTAACTCTATAACTAGTGATTCAAAAAGAAACCAAAGATCAAATAATAGTTCAAGTGAGGTACTAAGGGAAATGATTAAACATAAGTTGATCAAACTACCTACTCTACATCTAGTGAGAAGATCTAGATATTATTATGCATGTCATAGAGTGCACGAGCATAATATAGATTCATGTTTATCATTGAAACAACATATACAATAGATAATTATTAATGAGGACCCTATACAAGGTAAATCAGTCCAAAAATCCACATTGACACATGAACACATTCATAAAGGGTCAAATTCAAAAACAGTACAAAAGTGGTTACTAAAGCATAACTCAAAACAACAAAAAGATCAAAAAGCAAAATCAGAGCAACAAACAATACCAAAAGCATAGGTAAACCATGAAAAAGAGGTAAATCTACCTCTCTAAAATGAGGCTCAAATTTAAAAGCATTATGGGTTTGGTCAAAAATATTTACAACAGTCTAATTTTTAAGGTCAAGGGTTGAGCAAGCATGCTCAAGGCACCAATACTCCCATTATATCATTTGATAATGTTTGCCACCAAGGTTTGGGATTTATTAAACATCCTAAGGAAAATCATTCACAGACATAGTTCATCAAAGGAAAATATCTATATACAAAAATACTCAACACTAGCATTCCATTGGTTCAAAATCAAGATGATAATCATGAGAGGAACAATATAGGTTATAATGATTTCCAAGATACCAATAATAAATCCAAATATTTAGTGTCATATTCACAATCATTCCCTCATGATTCAAAATAATGCATGATTCTTTTATTTGATACATGATATGATGCTGAGGAGTCTCCTATGAGACTCATTAGTTAGTATCATTTCTTCTAAGTATTACTTGTACATAGTTTCTTTTTGCTTACTTGTACATTGTTCCTTTGTTCAAATTATTATATATAGTCCTCCTATGACTGATTATATATAACTAAAACTCTCAAAATTTAAAAACCATTCAAATATTCCAAAATATCAAAAACATTTAAATAACTCAAAAGCACCAAAAAAAAATTTGATTGCATGCATTATCCATGATTTACATTTCTACTACAATATTAAACTTACATTTGGTGCTCTATGTTATTTTTTGTACATTTATCTACATTAACATGATTCACTTTATCTTCTTAGAGTGTGTGAAGGACATAAAACTCTTTGATTGCTTCACTCTACCCATTTATGGGACATCCTACATCTACATTGATACACACATTGATATATATACCCATTAGGGGCATTTCTACATGACTACAACATCCAGGTTATGTCATTCCTACACCACACACTCTTTTTATCATGTTGATGTACATTATTTATTATATTTCACATATTACTATATTGTCATCTCACTATTATATAGTACTTTTGTATTTCTTAGCATATACCTAGTCTTGTACTAACATGTCTTGCATAATTTTCATCTTGCTTTGATTAGTTAGATATGATTGTATTTCTATTATTTTCATGCTTTCCTTTCTTGATTTACATATCTAGATGTGAGTGAATTTTATATTTTTGTTTTCTCCTATATATGCCTTAGGATATTCACCAATGTCCTTTGCCTATACTCTTCTATGTGATTGTGGATTTCATACCAACCTTGTTTGTTTCAATTATATGTTTATGTCGTATTTGAACATGCCTTATATGCATAATTTCTAGTTTGAGTGACATATACCAATGTCCCTTACTTGATTGGCCTCGTGGCCACCCTTTTATTCTTATTGCTTCTTGTATTATGTGCTTGTTGCTTGATTGATTTCAATTATTTGCAATGCCATAATCCAAATCATGCAATATCTTCATTCTTAGATGCCATGATGGACATCATGCTCTATCCCTCCATGACAATTAATAATTAAAAAATAACACTTACAATTCTAGTTCAATACATTACACATGCTTTTACATTTTTATATCTATCTATACATAATCACATTGATCTAATAATCTCTCAATACAAACCATGTTATATCTTGAGATATCTTGTCAATTATCATCACCATATCATATATTTTGTAACATAACACACTTGTAGGGATATTTATTTTAAGGGATGTCAATGTAGGGTCTCCATTCCTACCCTCATAAGAGGGGGAAATAAACAAGGGTTTTATCATAGAGATTAGAGCTCCTATCAACCAAAAAATCTAGTTTTAGAATACTCAGAACAATAACCAAACATCAAACTAGTCAGAACAGACCAGGTAGATAGTGAATAATCTAGAATAGTCATCAAATTTGGCATAAGACAAAAATGGTGAGACTAAAATATATTTTTAGTGGTGATATTATCCATTTCAAGTGATCCTATCCAAATAATAGAAAAATTAAAATTTCTAGAAGTAGTCAAAAAAGTAGGTTCAGCTATAGATTTGCACAACCAAACTAGTTTAGAATCAATAGTTTTAGTACAGATTTTACTCAAAGAATCTAGATATAGGGGGAATAATTCATGAAATGATGTCTCTCACTTCTATTTTTAGATATGATAATCGGTATATCTTCTAGATTAGAATCCATATTCCAAACATCAGTGATTGGGGGCAATGTGTGTGGCACATTTATTCCTTTTCTTTCCTAATTTAGCATTGTCCAGACATTCTCAATACTTATGTGCCTTATTACATCTATAGGTGGTTGTTATAATTTTATATTGGATTTCATATAATTCCACCCTCCACATTCTTGAGTTCTTGAGTTCTCGAGTGGCTTTCACATAAGCTAGATTCTTAGTTTTAGAGTGGCTTTCATATAAGCATAATCTCCATTTTTTAGAGTGGCCAAGAGTGGCCTAGTTTCAAACATAAATTTATCTATCCAAACCAACATTTTTATATTATATTACATTCATGGGATTTATGATCCATCTCATATGAAATATATTTCATATCGATATTAGTTCATAGCTTCACTTCATAAGGCAACGATAGAGCCAAAGGTCTAGCTAGCCTTTGTATTCTTGAGCCACCTATTTAGAGGTATTGGACACATAGTCTAAACATTGATCAAAAAATTAATGAACACCTAAATTCATTTAGTGGGTGATGATATAACCAAATGGATAGCATTTGCATTATTGAGCCACTTTTCAAGGATATGAGCACTCTCTTCATTGTGATATTACTCTTGGTACAACATCATTAAGCATTAATCAACATCATAATAGGTTTTGTATTGATATGCATACCTATTGAGGTGTATTTATTCCTTTCTCTTCCTCTCTCTTATCTAATTTTTTACATTTTTATTTTAGATATTGCATATCTAGTAAGAACTAATCTACTCTAGTTTTCTCTTGAAAACTCACACTTCACAGCATGTTCTCTCTATGCACAACACAAAATCACAAAAATATCATGACATTCACCCTTATAGGTATGTTTAGGTATGATTTCCCTTTTTCCTTTATTCTATTATTTTAATTTACTACATCAATAGAATAAAGGGGGGGTAAATATAATCATATAAAAATGCAAAATTGGTAACCTGAGTGTGGCTTATGACTCCCAAACCATAGATCCTTCTTGCTTCCTCTCATGACCCTTAAAAACATATTTTCACTAATTCTTATTCATTTATACACTTTTGAAACTGATCCTAGCTAAGCCAGGACTCTCTTTTCATGACCAATCTATCTCCCAGGTCCCATCTACCTAGGACAAAAATACCACACTAGGACTGTAGCACTAATTCTACTCTTATCCACTTTTATAACTATTGTCTAATTCCATTTATAGTCCCAATAGTCAATTCCTTCCAATTTCCCATCCTTATCCTTGTCAGACTAATGCAAGCACATTTAACCCATGACCAATATATCCATATAAAATCTCATTCAAATATCATTTAGAAAGGGTTAGAAAATATCACAAAGAAAGAAAGAATATAAGAAAGACTACTCAAGCACATTTCTCTATTCTCTAAATATAGCCATCTAATAATATTTATAATTTATTCAAATCCTTACACCTATCCCTAGTCATCTCAAGCACACCTAGTTTAGCATTTCCTTACATTATCATATCATAATTACACCAAGCACCTTCAAAGAGAGAACTACATATGGCTTGATCCCTCTTCAGAGTATTGGTCTGTAGTCAACATCCCCTCACAAGGGGTATGGATCCATGTCTAGTAAATATTACACACACTAACCCCCCTTTTGTTTAAAATTGGTAAAAGTGTAATGGAAGATAGGGTTTGAAGATTAAATATTCTCTAAAGTGAGCTCTATAGACTTCTAGATACTAAAACTTTATTAATAGGGTCACACAAACCTATTGAATAAAACCTAGAAAGTTCAGATCCTCAGGACAATAGTGTTAGACAAGGACTACAGTGTCAGTCCCATACCTATCCACTTTTGGTGCTCCTATCTAATCAAAAAATGAATGTTATAATCTTATTTGTGATAGTGTCCCAGATCTACACAGTGAATACTAAATCTTATCTCAATCAAATTAGCATAGTTTAATCTAAGTCTTATTTTCTCCCTCTTATTACTATTTTTATAAAATCTCTAATTACTAATAAATTTCATAAATTAGTAGCTTATTTACCACATATTATTTACTAATTTATCAATCTAGACCCTTTAACTAAATTAGGAATAAAACCCTAATTATTCATAAAATTATTGAACCAAGTAAAAAAACCATCACTATTAAATCCAAAAAAGACTTGCAGAGAAATCCTAGTATCCACAAAGCCCTAATTTGATCTCAAATTGACCATAGTCAAACTAGAGAGACCTAAATTATCATCTAAGCAAGTGAAAATTAATCCAGAGGTAATTTGTAGACCACTGAGAGAAACTTATAAAGTTCATAGTTGTGGCAGCATGGAAGCAACATAGGGAAGACATAGAGCTCTACTTAACCACATATTCATAAGGAAGGGTCTTTAAGGTCACAATATTTTATGTTATGGAATTGAACACTAGAGACAATAACTAGTCCAAGCTCTTTTGGGAAATTAAAGAATTGTAGCCCATAATGAAAGAGGATGAGAATATTGCATCCTTTAAGACAAGATATTACAACCTAGTTGTAGCGTAAATGATGAGCCTTCACCATGTAGTAACAAAACTATAGGTAATTTATTCTGTAGATGTCCTCCCTATTTTTAAAGAATGTAAAATTGAAAAAGGTATGCTAATCAATGAACATACTCATAAATTAATTACCTATGTGTCTCTCATTGATTTTGAGAACTATTATAAGTTACCTAAGCCCCAAGTAGATGTACCCACACTTAATAAATGTGCTACCAAAAATATCCTCAAAACCATTTTGTCCCCATGGTTATATTTTAGAAACCATGTGATTTTTGACCTTAGTATAAACATTCTTATCATCCAATTATGACCTAGAATTAGAATGATAATGACCTTGATGAATAGGCTATGTGGAAACCCCACTACCTCCTATGTTGACAACATTTGGGTACCCCTGGTATACTTTATGATTTATATTAAACTCACCCCTCTCATTAGTAAAGTTATCAACACATGTTTATGTTGGTATGTATCCAGAATCAAGAAATGGTATAGGAAAAGCATCTATATGATGTTTTATCTCCTAGATGCCCTACTTTCCATAATTGAGATCCCCAAATTTAGGGGATGGTCACCTAAAAAGACATAGATAGTGTCTCATTTATATTCAAACTTACATATCTTCAAGTATAGGGACCATATTTATTTTATTTATGATTGTATCTATCCTACCTTCACTGAGGCTATAACAAGAAACCCAATACCAAGAGTCAACCCATTAGAAAAGAAGTCTATTGAGTCCATTAGGGATAACTAGTTTTACTTGGACTACATAATCATTAGGATTGAGGGAACATAATTCACTCCATTTATACTACCAGACCATGTTCTAAACAAATTGGCTAAAAAATAAGTTGCATTCCAAATATGCAATGGTATTTATGGCATTTGTAGAGGTATAAGGAAATGACTATTTCATAGTACACCCTTGGCTATTATCATAACTATTTTCTAGTATTAGGACAACATTGAATATGTTTCTAGGCATAAATCATCTTCTAAGCTACAACATGATTAATTAAGACTTTGGGACCCCAATGATAGAGTTGGGAAACATTTGAAGGACAAAAAAATAAGTCTGACCTATGAACATTGGATAGGAGTATATGACTCAATTTAAACCAAGGTTGCATCCTTCACAGTGGTATTACCAAGGTTAAAGAAACTTGGCATCAACTTAGAAGCTAGATTGATGATGGACCAAAATGGAAGTGATGACATTTGGTAACTTAGTTTGAGGTAATACCACTTGTTAGGAGGTCAATCCTCTATACCTCCCCCATATAGTCACAATCACAAGTAGATGTCCCAAATACTAAAGTATAAGCTACATATAGGACTAAATAAAAGAGACCTAGGGATGGGACATCATCTTTAGCCTAGCCTAATGAACCAAGATCTCCAATTGAGTACATTAATGTGGTGGCATTAGACCCATGTGAGACAATAGAAGATGCATTTTTGATTTTTTACACTACTTATCAATATGATGAAGAGGAAATGTAGATGGAGTAATGGCATTCCTAAATTTAAGAGGTTGATATAGAAAAAGGGATGGAGTCATCTTTGAGTCTAGTTCTAGTTGTTCCCCCACAAAAGATAAAGACTAAGATTTCACTAGTTCTAGTAGGACCTAAGAGGCCTAGACTGACCTTTACTCATTAATTAAGTGAATTCAATGTCTTTAGTGAATAAAATGTGCTACAAGGACCAACCATCCATTAATGGTTCATCTATGGTGAGATGCAAAAATATCCCTACTCTACAACACTCTTGAGCCATGTCTAAGCTAGTGAACATAACTATTTATGATGAGCTCAAACCATGGATAATTACCTTGTAGAAAGAGGAGAAATAAATAAATATGATTACCCTTGGGGAATCAAGCAACACCCAAATAGAGACTCTAGATCCTCCTCAAATAACTTAATCATCAGTTGGAGTCTAATTTAATCTAGAAATTATAGGTTTGGAGAGGGTGAAAAAAAAGAGAGCCATGGTTATTGGTGAAGAATTCATTTTTAAAAAGGTGGAACCATTTTTTGGTTTAACTCCAATGGAAGGTTAGAATTTGGGATAAGACCCCATCTTTGAAGAAGATATACTTGGATTATCCTAATCTCAATCAACCCAATTGTAAACTAGCATCAAGGGCATGAAATAACAAATAGAGAACCTAAAGAAGCAAAGGGAAAATCTAGAGAGGTAGGATATTTTATCCATCCTATATTCTATGATAGAGATTTTTGAGGCATCCTTTTATGACATGTTCAGTTCTCTAAAGATAAAAAATCAAGACAAGGTGTATTAGGCTAGTAAGATGCAATATCTAGGGTTTTAATTACTCAATGAAAGAGTTCAAAAGATAAGATGAAGGATTTAATTAGCATCTTGATATGGGATAAAATCTTAGGTTTCAAGACCATTAGCCTATCCCATCTCAACATAGTCATATGACTAATTATAGATAAAATTTAGGGATTGATCATGTGGTCCAAGAGCTTGGGAAGATACCTCAATGATGATAAAGAGTTGATGGATAGAACATATTTATTCCATAAGACCATGATTGCCAAAATTACAACACTTAGCTCCATGGGCATCATTATAGATGATGAATTAAAGCATAGGACCACTTTGGTCATGTAAGAGGTAAAGAGCAAGCGACAAGGCAAGTTTGGGACTAACAATATCAGGGTCATGATTATGATCCTAATGGTAGAAGAAAAGATTACGGAGGCAAGGAGCACTAAATAAGCCTCAGAGAGAAATAATAGGGACCTTGAAGACTTAGCTAAGTAAGAGGATGAATTCTTCTTTGAACCTGTAGTTAATTTGAGACTTATTGATGAGCAACATCAAAAGGTAGTAAGTCTAATTCATCAGAACTAAAGGACTTCATCATCATAAGGACCATCAATAAGGAATATTCTCTTTTATTAGAGCATTGTAAATCTTGAAAATGGGATAATATTTTGTAAATTCATGTTCATTTTGTTAGCACATTCGCCTATAGGTTAGTTCATTTTGGAAAGTCTAGTGTGTTCTATAAACTTTATAGAAAGGATAATTGTGCTTTACATTTGTACACTTGTAAGTCAATGAAATTGACTGGCATACTTGCTTGTTTCTATAAAAGGAGTATTATCTAATATAAAAAGGGGGAGAGAGTTTTTGAGCTATAAAACTATTGTAAACTTTGATCAATTAATATAAGTAGATAATTCTGAAAGGATTGTCTCATTTAATTTATGTGAATTGTTACATGGCTTCTCTTAAAAAAATTGTTCTAAATTTTAGATTTGAATTTTTCTTGTTAATTCTTGGTGTGTACATTTGAGTAAATAATTGTTAACTTTTTATTATCCTAGGATAACTAAAGGTTACCTAGTTTAATTCATTTTATTTTCTTTGCATTTATAGATGTGCATTAATTATCTACTTAGAGGAGTAAATCTTTAAAGTAAGCTTAGTTCTTATTTGAATTGTTTCTTATCTTCCTTAGAATTTCACCTAATACATGCGATTTGATATTAATTAGTTTTAATTCATAAATTGGTTTTAAATGGACACCTAGGAAACATTTGAGCTTTGTCAGGATGTTTGAGATAAAGATAAGTTACATATTCTCTTTTTGCTCTACCCTTCATTTTACTTCATTTCTAGCCAAGTCACTTTAGATTAAAGATTCATTGTATATGTACATATTATTCTAGAATTTACTTATAAATGAGTATAATTCATCTTAATTATAATAGGTCATATCCTTATTTACAAATATATAGTCCAAGGTGGATCCCAACCACCAATTAATATAAATATTATGAAATAGTCATTTGTTCTACCTCTATTCCACCACAGATAATAGGATTATCACAAACTACAACTCATGATTTTAATTCTAAAATGAGAAGTGTTTCTTAAAAACTCTAGGCACCTATGGTACACATTTAGGCATCAACCCACTTGTTTGCTTAGGATGAGTTGAAATTAAGGCAAAAAAGTTGGCTATAATTTATTGATAATTTTGAAACTGATATTTATTATGTTAAATGGAAAGAGAATAAGTTGGTCTATACTTTAATTATGTGAACCCAAACTTCTCCCATCACTATTCTCCAATCTGATTTTTAAAATTATGTTCTTTAACAATAAAAATCTGATTCTAAATACATTAAAATTTATGCTAAAATAGACTAAAAGCTTTTAATTTTGATTTTTTATTTGATCCATATGGTCTATCAAGAAACAAATGTAGAAATTTTATTCCAAAATTAGGGGATTTAGGAGAATATATTTTGAATAAAGTGCATGTTGCACCTCATTTTGCTCATCTAGGTGTCAATAAAATGACAAGAGTTAAAAGAGTTGATTTCTAGAATGGGTTACATAAAGACATGGATGCCTTTACAACCAAGTTCTTAAAATGCCAAAATGTGAAATCTAAGCATGGTCATCCTAGAGGATTGATTTATACTCATTCCATAATATAAATGGAATGGGTTTTAAGATCAATGGATTTCATCACAAGACTACCTAAATTTCATAACAAACATGATTCAATTTTTGTGGTGATTGATAAAATCACTAAAGTGGCACACTTTATTAAAGACAATATCACTGATGATGTTGCCATCCTTCAAAAGATATTTTTAAAATAAGTGGTTCACCTTTATGGAGTGCCTGAAGTGATTATATTGGATAGAGATAAGATTTTCACTTCTTGATTTTGGCAAACCATGATGGTTGCTTTTGGTATGAAGATAAATTTCATTTTAGCCTATAATCTAGAAATAGATGGGAAAATTGAAAGGCTGAACATGATTGTTTAGGACATTCCAATAATGTATATCATGGATCAATAATACAAGTGGGAATATTGATTTCACTTAACATAATTTACCTGTAAGAACACCTATCATTTTATGATAAGGATGGCACCATTTGAGGCCATTTACAAACAAAAATGTTGAACTCATTTGGGTTATAATAGCCTAGAAAACTATGTATTTTTTGTATTGAAACTTTACATGAGTATCATGATAAAATGGTCATCATATGATAAAGATTAAAAGCTATTTCAGATCCGTAGAAAAGATATGCAAATCTAAAAATATTACATAAAGAATTTAAAGTTTTGGATAAAGTAATTTTGAGGGTAAGATATAACAAAAGTTCAATTAAGCTTTGTAAACTTACTAAGTTATCACCATGATGTGTTGGACCCTTCAACATAGTGAAAAAAATCAATATGATGCCTTATCATCTTGCTCTTATTCCTTTTGTTTCTAAAATACATGATGTTTTTCATGTAGGTTTGTTACAAAAATATGTATCATACCCATCACATGTTTTAAATTTTAACAATCTTCAAGTGGAGGATAAAGAGATAATTAATATTTAACCTATCAAAATTCTATCTCAACATATAATTGAGCTAAAGAAAATAAGTTGCATCAAGTTTTGAACCAATGGGATAAAATGGGAGAAAGGAGTGTTACTTGGGAATCTAAAAATATTTTATAGTATCACTACCCTCATGAATTTTAAGGCTAAAAGGTTATAATGACTAGGGTTATTTAATATTATTGTCAACATGTAAATTTGATTTCTTATAAGACTAGCATACATATATTCGATAAATCTATGTAAAATACACTGATATATGTCATTCTTGAGGTACTCATAATTTTATGATATATGTGCCTCGTGAATGATATTTATTGGTGTATTTTACATAGATTTATTTTAGATATGTATGCTAGTTATATTCTATTGTATCTTTATTCTCTTAAAACTTAAGTTACTATAATTTTAATTATGCTAGTTATATTTTATTATATCATTTTTAATGTCAATTATTTGTTATCTTAAAATTTAAATTATTATAATTTAAATTATTACTAATTTTATATTTTCATCTCATGTTTAATGCCAAATATTTATCCTTTTAAAAATTAAATGGTTAATATCATCTCTTGAATGAAGAGATTGACATAAATTAGTATATGAAAAGTTCTGATAAAATTCTTAGTTCTTGATATCCATATATATTAAATTCATCATTCTTTAATTAATAATTAAAAAAGATAAAACATTAATATAAATTAAGTCGTATATCGAATGAAGTTCATTATGATTATGATTGTATTCCATGTTTGAACATGCTGTACAATTTTATGAGTTATTTTGGACCTCTCTATCTTCTTTGAGTTTGTTTGTTTTCTATAATGTTGATTGTACATGAATTAAATAATTAAAAACATAAATAAATAAATACTTTTATTTTAAAGTAAATAAAATAACCACAATAATAAATATAAAACAAATAAATAAAATCTATGTAAATAAAATTACCATAATAACAAATATAAAATAAATAAATAAACTCTTTTGTTTTAAAGTAAATAAAATTACCACAATAATAAATATAATTCACTTATCATAAATTCTAGAATGGTAAATAAATAAATTCTTTTATTTAAATTAAAAATAATTATCACAATAACAAATATAAAATAAATATATAGTTTTTTTATTTGAAAATAAATAAAATCATCACAATAACAAATATAATTCACATATCATATATTCCAGCATGGTAAATATATAATCAAATTATTTATTTTGTAAATAAAATTGTTGTAACAAAATTATAATTGAACTGTCATGTTATTAAATAAATCTATACATATCTACAATTAATTATGATATGATGTAATTAGGGCAAATTTATTTTATATTTTAATTTTAATTATAGAAGTGAAAATTGAAATAAATAGATTTTGTATATCAATAACAACTAAAATATATATGACTCTTTTATACATACCATACATACCATAATTTTGAATTAAAAACTTGCAATTTTTTTTACTCATCTATGTTGTGCTCTACTCTGCATTGTGTTGTAATGTTTTTCTTGTTTGAATTGGTGAATGATTTTATCTTACATACATGCATGCATGCATGCATACATACATACATACATACATACATACATACATACATACATACATATATATATATATATATATATATATATATATATATATATATATATATATATATATAATTTTTTTTAATGTTACGTTGTTTCATATTCCCTAAAAAGTCAATTTCTAATTCATTATTAATTACACTCTTCCACACCTCCCCATGTTAAATTATTTTTATATTAAGTCAGATTGCAATTAACTAATTACCAACCCACTCAAGACATTATACCCTTTCACCCCTCCCCCCCAGATGCCACAATAGGGAACACCTATTGGTGTAATGAGTTTTGTGCTTGAACTATATCTTATGTATGATAGGGAACATTATTTTATTCCTCACAGTATTGACTTGAATATTGATGGTTCTCATACAATGAATTGGTTCTTAAGAGTTAATTATAATCTTAGTGTCATTTGATGTTTATGTCATTAATATTAATATTATGTAAACTCTTTGACTAACTCATTGACTAACTTTTTCTCATTTCTCTCTTGATACATTATTAAGTTTAAAAGAAATGATTGAACATTTTAAATTACATTTTGGTCAAGTGATTAGTTATGGTAAGTTTGGATAATACATAGAATAGCATGAAAATAGAACCTTGGTTTAACTTATGGATCATTAATGGTTTTGTATTATCTCTATTATATTAGGTAGTGATACCTTGTTGTATTTAATCTCATGACTAAATAGATGTTGATGTAATAAACATATAAATCATAATTCATGGTTGTTATTAATATTTGTGTAAGGGTATGATTGAGTTTTGGTAAAGACTATCTTATTTTATTTATTTATGTTATGTTCTAATTAAGATGAACTTATGTATGATTTTATAAACTCATCAAAATTATTGGTAACTACACTCGAGGTCTGTAGAGAATTCAACAAGGTCATAATAACTTAATGAATGGTTCTGTTCTGGGACCAAAGGAAAGGAGTTATGTGGATGTGGCTGCTTATGAAGTCGAAATACATGATGTGAAAGATCAATCTTCTGCTGGGAGATCGTGCATTTCTCCTGTAAGTGTTCTAAATCCTGTTAGGGTCAATCTGAATCCTGATACTATTGAAGCAATTTTTGATTGGGTAGATCAGTTTTCAAATTTTGGGGCTATTTGTAGATTTCGTGGCTGTTGGCCTTCCCTTGTAGATCTACATGGTTGGATATCCAATACTTGGCTGCCACAGATTGATGGAAATGTTGAAATATTCCCTTGTGTTAAGGTTTTTTTCATTGCATTATTCCATATCTCTAATGACCAGCAGACCATCCTGTCCAATAGCAACCTCTTATCGCAGGGCAAATTCCCTCTTATGGCTAAACGGTGGCATAAGGACTTCAATCCTCTCACGGAAACCTTCAATAAGATCCCAGTCTGGGTATGGCTCCCAAATTTACTTATACATTTATGGCAAGAAGCGGTGTTTAAAACCATTGGAAATGCTATAGGGGAGTTCTTATTTGAGGATGAAGAATCCCAGAGGATGTACCGCTCAACTTGTGCTCGTATCATGGTAGAGGTGGATGTTTCAAAGGGCCTTCCTGAGGCGATTTGTCTAGACTCTCCTAGGGGTTCTTGGACGCAAAGGTTAGATTTTGAAGGTCTACCCTTTCGATGTATAAAGTGTCACCAGACAGGGCACGTTACAGGGCGGTGTACTGCAGGGAAATTCATACCAAGAAGTTTTACCTCTTGGTGGTCTAAAGCAGGACATGAACACTATTATGCTAAACAACCTGGGTATGAATCAACTGATTCAGAGAATGAGAGTAGCCACTATGAATTGATGGATAAGGAGTCTCCGCTGGAGATGGATCCTGTTGTAGGTACTGCGGAGATAGGATTTTTTGATCTCCCTAAACCGATTTCAAAGGAGGTGGAGACTCCTCCACCTATTTTGAAGACTTCTCCTAGGAGCCAGAAGCTGGCTTGTTCTCACAAGGCTTTTGTTGAGGATTCGACACCCCCTGGACATCATGGGCCTATGCCTTTTGAGGATTGGGTTGCTGAGGTAGCTAAGGTAGAGGACAGTTGGACCACAGTTAAGAGGAAGAAGTCTAAGCCCTTGGTCCCCCCTCTAGATATGAAGCTTCAGTCTTGTAATAAATAATTTTTATTGTTTGTTCAGCACTCTATTTGCTATTTTCAGTTTCCTGGTTTAAACTAGTTTTGCTTAAGTTGTTTCCTGGCTTTTGTGTTTTCTGGAACGCTTAAGGTTTTATCTATCTTCGGATGTATAGGGTTTTGGGCCCCGTTCAAAACCTATTTTTACCTTAATCTAAAACTTAATGAATGGTTTTTTTAGATTCTAATCATATTTTTAGGTAGTTATTTGATGTGATTACTTCCATGGGTTGTTGTACCTTTTTAACAAATATTTTAGTCTGAAGGATCTACAAGTGGTTTGATGACCTAATATGATCTCATGGATGGCATTCAAGATGTATAAATGTTTACATATTTAGAATATAACCCAACTAAGTATCCATATTATTGATGATTCAAGTGTGTCAATGAAAATAAATTTATTTAGTTTCAAACATTATTTGATGTTGTGTGTTAAAAGGAAATAATATGTTTTCTGACTTATGTCTCTATGATGCAATGTTCATTTATTAGTTCATTTGAATACCTAGATATGTTAAAACTAGAGAGAAAGGTGGTTTAATTGTGGTTATAGCCATGAATGACACTAATGACCTCACATAGGTTTAATAGGTGTTTACACATTAAAGACACTAAAAAGGTGTTCAAAAATTTTAAATGATTTTCTTCATAGTATTCATGGTTAATTAAACATTGTTAATGTTTCAATGTATTTCAAGCTGTAGTTCATTATATTAAATACTCATACTTTATGTTATAGTTTTCCTATCTACTTCCATTTATAACTTGTCTTATGCAAAACTCTAATTTATCTTGTATTTGGAAAGATACTTATGCATTGGATTTAGTCACTAATCTATCTTGTATGTGGGTAATGTAGGCATAAATTCCTTAAAAGTAGGGTTTTGGAAAACTCAAAATTTTGGGGTTATGACAGTGTAAGAGACATTTTCAATTAATTTATTATTAATAAATGGATTGGTATTTGTTACAAAATGTCCTAGTAAATTTAGTTGTGGTTTACTTCATAGATTTAACTCTATAAGTGGAAAATTTTGAATATTAAGAGAAGCTAGGGAGTTAGATAAATTAACCAAGACCTAATTAGCATGTTCTTTTCGACAAGAAGTGAATTATATTTATCAATATAGGTCAATGAGCTAACCTTTTAATTTAATAAACACCACAATAATTTGGTTAGTGGCTGGTAAAAGATTTTGAATTTGACTAGGATTAGTTTGATTATCTAGTAATACAAGGGGTGTCTCTTTGGGAGCTCTACCCAAATAGTGTAATTCTCCATTGGAAATCTAGGTGGAAAGCTAGCTCCAATCTCTAAAAATATTACAACATTATAGTATTTTTTATTGAACATGTCCCATTTAAATTGGTCTTATCTGTATTTTGTACTATATGTCATATTTGAGAAATAATGTTGATGTTTGATAGGTTCGACATTAGATGGCAGGTTTAGGATGTATTATTGATTTTATCTCTAGTCAATACTAGATGACATATTTGTGAGTTATTATTGATTTACCTCTTATTCAACATATTGTTCATAATTATATGGATTTTAAATTACCTCTTCATCAAAATAGGGCTTATAAATAGTTTCACTGCATGTATACTTTGACATGTTTGGGTTTATGATCTTCATCTTTGAATAAGTTTAGATTATTTAAACTTGTTTTGAATTTGGATGTGGTTTTTATTGAGGTAACATTTTAGAATAATTTTTTCAATGTGAATGTTTGAATTAACATTTTTTGCTTATGTTAAGTAAAATTTCTTAATGGAATGGTTCAATCAAAAGTGTGTCAATGTAAGTTGTCTAGTGAAAAGGGTATACAAACCAAATAAGTATATGTATGTCAAATGTTTTCAAATATGTATTTATCATAAAATGTTTAAAGAAATTAATGAAAGTGTTTGAACTTTTGGATGTTTAAGATTTGAATTTGGAAAATAATCAATCTTCGGTCTTGGAAACTTTACTCATGAATGTAGACAAGGAATTGGATTGCTTAGGAATATTTGAACTTACAATGTTTGTTTGTTTGATTATAAAATTTTAATTGGGATTTATAAAAGTTTACTTTAGGATAATAATTTGATTTGAAATTATGCCAATGTCAGATCAAAGTTGGATCTAGACAATGTTTTACTTGAATTGAACTAGAATTTGACATTATAAAAATAAGTGTTTGACTTTTAACTTTTAATTTTTTTGAATTTGGAATTAGAAATAGAAATATAATTTAGATTATCTTTGAAATTAAACAATTGACATAAATGTAATGGTTTAACAATATATCTAACCATGGTTTTGGAATTGGTTTGGAATTGGAAATTAGATTTTGTTTATAATTGGTTTAAAATAGGTAGCCTAACAATGTGGTTTATATAATAAGGGTATGCTTTTCGACAATGTTTTACATGGCATCTTCAAGGGAGTGAATTTTTAACTTTGAATATAGATATAGTAACACATTTTTTCATAGTTGTGTACAAACTATGTTTGAGACTTGTTTTAGTTTTGGACTTGGTTTTAGACACACAATGGGTTTTGAAACAACATCCAAGCAAACAACCATATACATAATCAATCATTATTTTGTGATAAATTCGGAGTGTATCAAAATCACTAAGCCTTGAATATGCTCACTTTGAAAGGATAAATTTAATAATTAATTTTAATAAAATTATTTAAATGTAGTTGAAAGACCTACCCTCTCTCAAAGTATGTAAGTTTGATGTACTATTTAGGTGATGTTACCTTTGTACCCATTCATCAGTGAAATTTTTGTGTCCAAATAGATATTAATCTAAAGTTTTTTTTGAAAATCTCTATGGTTGATGAAAGGCAGAAAAATTATGGAAGAAGAGATATAAGCATCAAAATATTCATAGGGGTATGTATCCCTTATCTAAGAGACCTTATATTCTGTGATGGTGATGTCTAATGGACTAGAATCATTATCTAGTCCATTACTTCCACAAAACCCTTTATGGTGAATTTTTATAGGTCTTAAGGACATCTTATAATAATTTATATCCCCCATAAAATGTATGGGGCTAGTATGAATGTTGGGATATCAATCCCCAGTCACCATACCCTAAATACATATTAAAAGAAAACAACAACCCAATTACATAACCTAAAAAAAAGAGGAAGGTATCACCAATTCCGATTGATATAAAACTCAAATTTTTTTACTAAAATATATTTCAAGAACACAGTAATAATGAATTCTCTGAGAAGAGATGTTTTATTGCTCAAGTTCACAATACAACTATATGCTTATCTCTAAGAAGAGATGTTTGATTTCCATTATGGGTTACATATTAATTTATACAAATTTTGAAAGTAAGAGGAGGATGTGGAAGGTCACCAATCTTGAGGGAGATTAAGTAATTCCACTTTCATGATTTAAAAAAATACAAAATTTGAGGAATTACTATTTTTATAAAATTACTATTTTTAGACTGTACTATTAAAATTGAAATTTGGGGCACTTTCATTGAGTTTTTAGGGGTTAAAAACCATTGATAAAAGATCCATGCCATCTCACCATGTTATCCTCATTCTTATATTTCTAACGGTTCAAACGGGGAGTCAATTGGAGCTATAGTACAAAAGTTATGGCTCCTAGAAGTTTTGTCATCAATTGGGGTAGAACTGTCACCCGAATTGTCCCTTGAATTTTTGCCCAGATCATTGATTCATAGGAATCCCACTAAGGGCAAGTGAATATCATACTTTGGTGAATCTCTTGATAAAAATTCAAATGGTTATATTCATATTTTTGGGTAACCCAAACAAGGGGAGAGCTTGTGCATGAAGGAACTACACAAACATGTACACATTCAAAGAATAAATAATAATAAATGAGACAAGTGTGTGAGATGAAATAATAAGTTTTTAAAGCTTAAATTTGAATTTTTAATTTGGTTTAAACATGAATTGAAAATTTTAAATAGAGGAAATGTTTTTTTTGTGTTTTAAATCAACTTATTTGGCCAATGAAATTCAATAAGTGAATTTAAAGTTTGAAAATTGGTCTTGGGAAAGCATAAAAAGTTGTCAATGTGCTTACTTAAGTCTCATTTTTTTCACATGGAATTTATGCTAAAACGTAGGAATTTTCCACCATTTTGATCATTTTCACTAATATATAGATAATAGAAAGAGATAGATAACTTGTAATTTATACTAATTAGTAAATAATTTCAATATATTTGGGAATTTTCACCTATTTCAATGATGTGTCCAACACAAAATACAAAAAAAATATATATATACTAGAGGGCGTTTCTACCACTTTCCACATTTTTACCAATTTAATGGATATTTTCACTGATTTCTCAGAACATTTATATTGTTTAGTAGTGTTCTTCTACTGATTATATCTTCTTAAAAAAACATAGAAAAATAGGAACAAGGCATTTATGATGTTTTTAAGGATTAAACCATTAAAACATTGTGGTGTTTCCACTAATTTTACCTAGAACTAAATTTTGTAAATCTTTGAGGAAAATGAGGTGAATTAAGGTAACTACTAGGTTAATTCTTATAACTAGAATAATAAATATGGCATAAAATATTTTTTATGGTGCATAGGATTCCACCAGGAATGCCATTATGTATAATAATAATCTGAAGAGGATTAGTTCATTACTAGTGTATGTAAACTAAAATAATTATGTGAGGCTAATGTTGGCCAACATTCAAAGGTTCTACCTATATGGATGAGATGAATTGAGTTTTGGATGGAATGAGTGGTCCAAATATTGCATACAACTTAAAAATCTTTTGAAACACTTTAAAGTAAACTTAAAGTGTAGTTTGTCAAAATTTGAAAAAATAGGCTTCCATGGCAATCATAACATTTAGGAACATGAATCAAGTTTTCACAAGCCTAAAGTTCATTCAAGCCTTAAATATTCAAATAATATTCTAAGCACAAGTCTAGAATAACTGGACCATCATTGCATGTCATAGAGAAATGAATAGAGTAGTTTTCTTATACATTTTATAAGTATGCTTAAGAAGCCTCTCAAGCCCATAATATTGTGTGTAAATGATGCATTTAGTGCCAAGATCATCCTTTTAAAATTTGGTGTCTTGATGAGTTGGATATCTCAATATATAAAGCTTCAAAGTTAAAATTATAGAATGAGACATTTGCATATATGTCAAATTTGGGCTATGACAAATAGCTATTTAAATTAAAATGTCCATAGGATGAATGCATAGCTAAAAATTGTTAAGATCATGCAATATTTGGTAGAATATCTACAATGAATGGTGACTGATAGTGTTAGTGGGTCTATAATATCTAATGGCACATACTCGATCATGAATCCAAATATCAATGACATGAAGGTAGTCAAAGAGTCAATGGATCTTAAGATTAAGTGAGTAATTAATAAGTGGTGTGATCTTAATGAAAAAATAGATCAATGGTTCATGTTTGATTAAGTATAAGGAGATCAATGTCATGTGTTCAATCAAACCAAGGATATCAATAGTGTACATTGAGTCAAAGGCCAAGGAGCTTACGATGAATGCAAGACTACCATGTGGCCAGATTATAAGGAATAAAGTCTTATAGTAGGGTCCTAACAATGAATGAAGAGATGATAATTTTCATAATCTAGAAAGCTAACCATAGATCAATGGTCGATGATGAAGGTTTAAACTAGGAGACTTTCAAAGAAATTGAAGGGGTAGATTTGATCAAATGGGATGGTGACATGTGTCTAAAACTAGTAATGTGATCAATACTTTGGTGTAGAGTGTATATCATGTACTTCAATAGACTCAGAGTAGTTAAGGGTTTTTTAAGAGCATTAATATAATGAGGATCTTGAAGGAGATTTAGGCAGCCATCCATGATTGCTCATAGTATAAATGTTTGCCTCCATGACCATTTCTCCATGCTTCCATGCCAAAATACTTATAGTGGCATTAATGCAATGAGGAACTTAAATAAGATTCATGATCTTGGTCATTATGACCCATTCTCCACTCTCTGATGCATGTTCCCCATCTCTCATCCCATTCTACTATATATTATGGCTTCTAAGTCTCAAGATCATTCAAGGCTAGTATGAGTATACCCTAATAGAAATTATACTTTTATATCTCTTTACATTGAATAATAGACCTTACATCTCTTTCATGGTGACATTCTAGTGTATTCATGATTTTTGACATCCAAATATGATAGTTTTCTTTTCATTATAGGTCCTTGATAACCTAGGTGTTAAAAAAGTGTTTTTTGTAGGTCATGTGGAGTGTATAAAAATAAATGATGGAGTCTTGGAGTGTGACATGGATAGTAAGTGTCTTATAATAAACCTACTTTTCATATATTTAGTGTTCCATTCATCTATAACAACCTCTATATGAAATACTCATGCATAAGACTCATCAAGATGACCTTTCAGTAGTGTTCAGTCTATTAGTATGTGAAAGCTCAAGCTTATGAGTGGATAGTTGAATTCATGGTGCATCACAACATGTTAGTGTAGGTTTAATTCATGCAATTCCTTCACTCTTTCCATCCTAATTATTTTAGGTCTTAGTGAGTACTATAATGAATAATATAAGGATCTAGCCTCATTAAAAATCCTAGAGGTTTGACCCAAGTTTAGTTAACCCATAACCTAGGGTCATTCCCAGGTTGGATTAGGTTTGAGAGTAGGACTTGAACACTTCTAATTTTAGCTAGGTTACAACATAAGTATATAATAATTTTTTGCACACTAGGTGGGACCATTTTCAAGTGCATTAGAGCATGTTCTAAATATATTTGAAGACATTTAGACACTAAAGATATTATCTACAGTCATCTTCAATAAATTCAAGCATCTTTGGAAGGTTTGTAATCAATCTCAAGTTTAGAGATACCAATGGTTTCATGGTTTTAAAGGTAAGAAGGTTTTTATTCATGATATTTATTTATTACACATATTGTATAGAGACTCATAATAGACCATGAGGCAATATTTTACCCTCCACTCCCATATCCACCTCATTATAGCCCATATGACCCACACACTGATCCTTACAAGCCATATAATTGACATCCTCCATATTACCAGGATCGTCCACCATACTTTGATCCTCCTTGAACTCTATGTCATCCTCTTCATCATCATAATCAACCCTATTATCAACTTTTTACCCCTTATAATCCACCTACACCAAACACTGATTATCTATACTTAGATATTGAGAGATTAAGAAAAGAAAGTGATAAGTTATAGGAGAGTCTTAGATAATAAAAAAAGTGTTGAATTTCAAGATATTATTCTTGATAAAAGTACTCCTACAAACCAACCATGGTCATTCAATTTGGTCACCCTTTCTCCTTTTCTTGCCTCTCTAATCATAAGAGATTTCTTGGTCCATAATTGTTTACTTAACAACAAGGAAAATCTTTGAATTGTTCTTGAATTTTTGGTACACACCTTGAATCTGAGGGGTGAACCTATTTATAAATTTGAATTGTAATGAAATGGATCTGACATGAAAGTATTTGACATTGTTAAAAATATTCAACTCAATTTCCATGCCTACCCCAAGCTTTAAGTTGTGTAAGACCTTATTGTAGTAGATTATTTGCCTCATTTTACCTTATTTTTTGGTAATGACTTCATGACTAATGTTGGATGGTAGTTTTTTAAATACTTGTCTCATATATTGGGAAAAATTGAATATGGTGTGGAGGTAAAAATCAAGTTTGAGTCAGTCTCTAAGTTCCACATTCTATCACCTCCTCCAATCACCCTAAAGGTAGATTGCCTTCATTTTCCTTCTCCAAAGAAATCCACTTGTGTTTAAGATCCTATACCTACCAAAGAGCTTGAAACAATACACACATAGAAGCCTTCATGGGCCATGGATCTTATTTTCATGATGCCCACCCTTGAAAAGGAGGATAAAGAAGGAAAATTAGGTGTGAAATATGTTATCAATCCTTTATCTTTTATTACTCAAATACCTACTAACCCCTTCACATCCCTCCTTAATCCCAATAACTTATTAATAAACCATTCAAGATCCCTAGTTGGTAGGATGCCCTTGTAAGCATTGAGCACATAATTATATCTACTACCCACCCACCATCTCCCCTCTTTAAAATAAGCCAAGTATACTAAAATCAAAATTAGATCATTCAAGAATGGTGGGAAAACTATTAAATTTGTTAAAATAAGGGATAGTCATTCAATATATAGATAGTGATATAGTAGCATATTAGTTTCAATAACACCTTGGAGAGGATGATTATAATGTCTTTGAAAAAGAGATTCAAATTGGGACCCTTGTATGCTCGATTAGATAAGAAGGTAAGAATAAGTAGATCTTGAATGAAATAAAATAGCCCATTTTTGAGTGATAAAATTGAATAGTAGGGTAACATTTCAAATGAGGAAAGTAATGCAACATAAGATGTGCCAATTCAAGAAGAGATTCTACTTGATTAGACTGATGAGTTGTCACCTTTTGTTGGGGATGAGGATGAGCAAACTTCAATTGATGAAGAACCTTATGATGACCCTACCAAAGTAAAGGAGGTGAGTAATGAACTTGATGACTTGTAGATAGAAGGCATAAGTTCAAATAAACCTTGTTATTTGTTTATTGACCAAAATGAGATGTCATTTTGGGAGGATTTATAAGACTTATACCTTAAATTAGATACCTCACCTATGAACCAGTTAAAACATAAAGAGTAATAACTTGATGAGGATGCTTTGATGGTAGATCATCTTGAACCCAATGAGTAGAACTGGTTACAACTCCTGACTAAAGAAGAGATGAGGTTAGTGATGCAAGATTGAAATATTTAAGAGGAGTAGGATTGGGTTATTAACCATTATACTCCACCCATGCACTTAGAAATGAATCCAAATGGTCCATCTACTTTCCCAAATGACCAAGAAAGGACTATCTATAGATGGAGGTTGTCACACATTGGCCAAAGTCTAATTGCACATAAATAATCATGTGATAGTTCCACATTAGGGCACTAAAGTGATCAAAACACATTCCCGCTTGATATTGGGGGAATTAAATCAAAGTTTAGATTAGTTTTTTAGTTAGTTTGTTTATCCCAATGAGTGTTTTACATATGTTTTTATGTTGTGTCTTTTTGTTTAGTTCTTTCCTTTGTTTATCCTTAGTTGTTAGGTGTGTTATTTAGTGCTAGGTTTGTTTCCTTTCCTTGTATATGTGTGTCTTGTTTCTACTAAAATTATCTAAGGTGTAAAGAGTAAAATTTAGTCAAAATAATCATCAGCTTGTGCTTTTTTACTGATTCATCTTATCTTGGAAGTGTCTATGTTTTATGACCAATAGGCTAGTCAAGCCAGCTGAGTCATAAAAAATGTTGGCCAATTTTGGCCAACATTCAAATGTTCTACTTTTATGGATGAGCTAAATTTAGTTCTTGATGGAATTCATGGTCCAAAGATTACATACAACTTGTAAAGATTTTGAAACACTTTAAGTAAAATTAAAGTGTAGTTTGTCAAAATTTTAAAAATTAGGCTTCCATGGTGATCATAAGATTTAGGAACATGAAGAAATTTTTTACAAGACTCAAGTTCATTTGAGCCTCAAAGATTCAAATAATAGCTCAAACACAATCCTATTAGAACTATACGATCATCATATATCACATAAAAATAAATAGACCAATTTTCCTATGCTTTTTTTAAAGTATGCTTAGGAATCCTCTCAATCCCAAAGGATCATTTGAAAATGATTCATTTAGTTCCAAGATCATCCTATACAAATTTGGTGTCTTGGTGAGTTGTCTATCTCAATATATAAAGCTTCAAATTTTACTTTCACAATGAGATGTTTGCACATACATACAAATTTGGGTTGCATAAAATAACCAATTAAAATTGAATATCCTCAAGATAAATGTGTAGCTAACAAGTTTCAAGATCAGTACAAGATCTATAACATGTGGTGAGTAATAGTGTTAATGGGTATGAAATATCTAATGATATACATTCGATCATGCATCCAAAGATCAATAGTGCACAAGAAATCAGAGAGTCAAAGGATCTTAATATTAAGTGAGGGACTAACAAGGGGCATGATCTTGGTGGAAAAATAGATCAACAGTGCATATTTGATCAAGTATAAGGATATTGAAGACACACATTCAATCATACCAAGGAGATCGATGGTGTGCATTAGGTCAAAGTGATTTGTTATTTTTGGGAATAATGGAGTTTTATTCCTATTTAATAAACAATTCTGAGTAGGATAAATCAATAAATAATATTCCTAATTATATCCATTGATTTTTGAAATTATATTATGATTTGACCTTTCTAAAAATAGTAAAATAACAAAGAGAAATCTAACTTAGCTTATTTTAGATTGTTTTAAATAAGATAGGGTTTGAAAATTTACATGTAGGATTGGGATAGTATCATAAATAGGTTCCTAAACTTCATTTTCTTATTGGACAAGAGTTTCAAAATTGGACACCGTAGGCTCTAGTATTGTATTCCTCCCTTGAAACTATTGTCCTCAAGATATGATCTTTTTGGGTTTTGTTCACTTTCTCATTATGAGCCTATGTACCAAATTTTAGGTCTTTTTTATTGATATATCTCTCCTCTTAGAGATTATTATTCATGTACTTGTCTTTTTTATATAATTAAATGAACTTCATAAAATAGGGAAAACGGTTAGTGTGTGTAAGATGCACTTGGCATGCTATATACCTCATGTGTGAGCACATTGCCTGCATACCAATACTGTAAGGAGGGATCAAGACATATGTAGTTCTCCATTTAAGAGTGCTTGGTGTAATAGTGAATGAAATACAAGAATTTCTAAAATTGGGTATGTTTGAGATCATTAGGGACTAGTCTAAAGACTTGATTTGGCTTGAAAGTGTATAGGCTAATTATATATAGAGAATAAGGAAGATTTTTTGAGTAATCTTGCTTATATTCTTGATTGCTTGAATGATATTTTCTCACCCCTTTATAAATTATATTTGAATGGGCTTTTATAGGGATATATTAGTCATAGGTTAAATGAAACTAGACTAGGCTGACATAATGAACAAGAAGAATTGGGGAAAATAGTAATCTAGGCTCAAAATGTGATTAGACAGGAGCACTAAAAAGGGACACCCTAGGGTCCAGTGCTATTTTCTAACTTTGTTTCTATTATCCTGAGTAGATGAAACTTGGGGGGATCAATTAGTCATGAATAGAGGGTCCTAGCTTAGCCAGGGTCATGTTTGGAAGGCCATGGATGACTAAGAAGTAGTGAAAATAACCCTGAGAGGGGATAGAGAGCAAGCAAGAGGGACCTATATATTGGGTGTCATTAATCATTCATAAGTTACCAATTTTTTGCATTTTATATGACTACATATGCCCACCCTTTATTTTAGTGATGTATAAATTTGAAATATTAAGATAAAGGAAAATAGAAAGTGTAACTAAACATACCTATAAAAGTGAAGCCCATGAATCTTGTGTGATGCTGAGTAATGTTGGATAGTACATATAAAACAAATTGTGTAAGTTTGAATCTATGAAAGGAAA
Organism: Torreya grandis; assembly: GCA_037957365.1. Lineage (NCBI taxonomy): Eukaryota > Viridiplantae > Streptophyta > Pinopsida > Cupressales > Taxaceae > Torreya > Torreya grandis. Next base: position 824,751 of record JARHVA010005593.1, on the reverse strand, counting down.
CAAAGAGTAGATCATTTTTTATTATATGTGATATAAAATAAGAACATACAAAGCTAGATAAGAGAGAGAAAGGAAGATAAGGGAATAATATGCCTCATTGAGTACGTGAACCAATATAAAACCTATTGTGATACTTGGTAATGCTAGATGTGCTAAATGATGCTATACCAAAAGTTATATCATGAATAGAGCTAAAAGTTAATTTCTTTAAAAAGTGGCTTCAGAATGTAAGGTTGGCCCTTTAGATCCATTGTCAACTACTAAATTAAGCTAAATGATCTTGTATGTGATAATCAATATCTACAATGTGTGTCCAATCCCTCTAAATAGGTGGCTCAAGAATGTAAATGATGGCCCTTTAGCTCCATCATTTCCCCATGAAGTGAAGATATAAAATGATATTGGTATGAATAAGTATGTCATATGAGATGGATCCTAAAGCCCATGAATGTTTTATAAATTTGATAATATAATATGGATAGCTGAATATGTGCTGGAAACTAGGCCAATATTGGCCAACTTAGAGAAGATGAAGAATAGGCTTGTATGAAAGCCACTCCAAAATTGAAAATTTGTCTTATGTGAAAGCCACTCAAGAACTCAAGTAATCAATAATATGGAGGTTAGGCTTGTATAAAATCCACTTTGAAAGTATGCCAGCCACTTGCAGATGGAATAAGGCAAGTAACTACTAAGAATTCTTGGGTAATGCTAAAAACTAAAAGAAAAAAAACAAAAAGTGATGTGCAAATTGCCCCTAATCACTAGTGTCTAAAACATAGATTTTGATCTAGAAGTTATACCAACTATTGTATCTGAAATTGGAAGTGATAACCAATCATTGCATACATGATTCCCCCTATATCTAGATTCTTTGAGAAAACTATACTAAAAATTGTTGATTTTAACTAGTTTGATTATACAAAACTATAGATAAAATTACTTTTTTGCCTAATTCTAGAAAACTTGGTTTTTTTATTATTTGTATAGGAGCTTTGAAAATAGACACCCTAGTATCTAGCACTGTAGTCTAGCATTAGTGTTATTATCTTGGGCTAAAATTGATCATTATTATATAATATTGACTATCTACTTAGTCTATTCTAAGTGGTTTGATGTCTGGTTGTTATTCTAAAACTATATTTTTTTATTGATAGGAGATCTGAACTCTACAGAAAAACCCTTATTTGTTTCCCCCTCTTCTGAGAGTATGAATAGGTACCCTACAATGACTTCCCTCAAAATAAAAATACATATAGGTGTGTCAATCAAGAAATATAGATTATATAGCAATGCTAATCAATAAGTTATTTCAAGATATATCATGGTTTTATTTGAGACATTATTAGATCAATAAGGGTATGCCTAAATAGATGTAACAATGTAATAGCATGTGCAATGTACTGAATTAGAATTGAAAGTGTTAGTTTTTAGTTTTTTATTTGTTAGTTGGAGGGATGGAGCATGGTGGCATCCAATAGAATAGGAAAATACATGATATGGAATAGGAAAATGTATTATATATATATCATGACATTGCAAAAATTGAGAAGCAATCAAGTAAAAAAACACAAAACAAGAATGAAAAAACACAAAATGGTGGCCAAGGGGCCACACAAATAAGGGACATGGGAAAATGTCACTCAAATTGGAAATTAATCATACAAGACATTCAAATTCCACATACATATACAAGTGAAACAAATGATGTTGGCACAAGGGATACAAGATCATAGAGTAGTACAAGCAAAGGACATTGGCAAATGTCCTAAGATACACACATGAATAGAAGTAAAGGACATTGTAAAATGTCCTAAAGCACATACAAGAGACAAGATGAAATATAAAATACAATCCAATAAGCTATGCTAAGTAAGAAGAGAAAACATGTAATAACTGGAAATATAAAATTGCATCTAACTAATCAAGGCAAGAGTGAAAGTATGCAAGACATGTTTAGTACAAGACTAGGTATTTGATAAGAGATACATAATTTCTAGATACTATTGAAATGTCAATATAGTAATCTATGTAATCTAGTAGTTAATGTACATTAGCATGATAACATGGAGTGTGTAGTGTAGGAATTACATAACTTGGATGGTATAGTCATCTAAAAGATTCCCCCAATGGGTATGTATATCAAAGTGTGTCTCAAATGTAGAAGTAAGATGTCCCCTCAATGGGTAGAGTAAAGTAGTCAAGTAGTGGGATGTCACTGTACACACTCAGAATATCAAGTGAAGCATGGTAACGTAGATAAATTGACATATAATAGCATGAAACAACAAATGTAAATCCTAGCATGATATAAGAAATGTAAAACATGGATGATGTATACAATCTAAATGTTTTTTTGGTGTTTTATTATATTTGAATGTGTTTGGATTTTTGAAATATTATATTATTATTATTTTTTTAAAATATTTGAACTATGTACAATCAATCATAGGAATATTTATGTACAATCAATCATAAAAAACTATGTACAATTAATCATTAGAAGATTAGGTACAAGAAATGTTGAGAAATTATGATATAAGAAAGCTAGGTGTTGTATAGACTTTTACCCAGTTAATTGCCATATTTTTGAGTCTAATTAATATTAATTATCAACCCAAGGTGTGTATGATTTTCAAGGATATCAGCACTATATATGTATTATTGATTCATATATTAACTTGCTTTACTAGTTGTAATACAATGAACATATGTTGAATTCACTAGATAGTTATACTATGAAACTATTATAATATAAATACATAAATACTTCACACTTATGAATCACACATGCATCACACTTTATATAATCAAACCAATAATGAAATCAACTTACAACACACTTAAAATAAAGAGGGTTAAGATCTTCACTATAACTCCTTCTGAGGGGGCCCTTCCTTGTTTAGAACTAAGTTCCAATCATTCTTCAAGAGACTCACAAAAGCTTCTTACAGAATGAACCTTCTCATTAATTAGATCTATAGTAATTAAATATTGCTACAAAAGATTACAATATTTAGAATGCAAGAACTTCTATAATTCTACTATATGTTCATCTATCCAACTCCTAATCTAATCTAGGTTTTGCCATTAAATATAGAATTTAGTTTATTAGCTTTAACCAAAAATACTAAAATAGGGAAAGCACAAATACTTTAGGAACTACCCCAGTGAACCTTCAGGTTGTTTTTAACTAAAGTTACTTGTTTTAGGCCTAACTGGGTTAAGGACAATGTATACTATTTTATCATTTTACTTCTTTTTGTCTCCTTTCCATTATCCTTATCTTTCTCATCTTTTGTAGCACATCCAAGATTCTTTGCATGTAGGGAGACCATACAATAGATATGGAGGATCCTCTTCAATCATCTACTTAGTTCCTAAGATATCTAGATGTACCCTTAAGATCTAATCATAACAATAGCTATGTTTTACATAGTGGATATAGACTACTTGTAGGTGAAATCCTATAGTTGTTATAGGTAACCTATAGTTTCTATGGGAAGTATATAGGTGTAAGCTAGTAGTTATTTTGGGAAACATGTAGGTGGAAACTAGTAGTGGTTATGGGCAACCTATAGGTGGAAGCCAATAGTTGCTACGTAAAACCTATAGATAGAAACCAATAGTTGTTATGGGTAAAGTGTAGGTGGAAACCAACAATGGCTATTGTTAGCTTGTAGGTAGAACCTAATAGTTGATACGGGATTCTCTATAAGTGTTTTACCCAAACAAGATTCTTGCAGCCTTATGTTACCCTTCAAATGATTTTTAAATAAATTTACATAGATATAATCTAATCAAAGAAAAAATATCATTAATTTATAACATATATATATATATATATATATATATATATATATCAATGCACACACAAAATCATAAATTCATTCATTCATATGTATGATTCATGGATGGTTATGGAGATTTACATAGAAAATGATATATACTAGGTATGGATGAGGCTATAAAATAGAGTAATTAGTGGCCTCATCATACCCCCTACTTAACCTCTTACTCAACCTTGAGTATTCCTTTACTATATTTTGAAAACATATAATTTTCTAAAATCTAGGGGCTCAATGCAACCTAACCCTTTAATGATATATAAGATTTTAGCATCATCAATGTCCCTCTATCTTTTCTTCTCTACTTCTCTATCAATTGGGACCTTTCCCTCCTAGTCAATAATTGGGAACCAAAACATAGGTGGTTAAAACATCAATCCCAAATATTATATCCTTGTTTTCCTAAAAATCTTAATATACATGTATACTCTATGTATGGCCTCCCTAATGTTTTGAGTGGAATAAGGTTCCTTTCTTTTCAAAGCATTAGAGAGTTATACCCATCTGTGAGAATAAGAAATAAAAATTTGATTTCCATCTCCTTCCATAGGACTCAAATAGTGATTTTAAACCTTTACTTTTTTCCTTATAATCCATACTTATGGAGTACCTAATTTCATGAAGGAGATCCATTCTTCTATTATATCTTTTGGATTACTTTATTCACCCCTAATCATTAGGGTAGATGCTTTTTATTTTTCCCGATACTCCACTTATTTCCTTCTTCCTATTTTAATAAGAATATATGAAGTAAATACATTCATTTGGACATCCCCCAAGTATATATTTGAATTTCAATTTACATCACTGGGTATAACATACTAGTGTATGTAAAGCTCACTCAACTATACTTGGAGATCAGGGTCAACATGTCTATAGACTTCAAAGAAAGATTTAGGGTCACAAACCATGTAGGAATGATCATTATGGATCCTATCATATCTAAATTTAAGCCATCTTTATTCTAAGTAGAAAACATACACCCTAGAAGGTGATCTGCACTCCATTAACAATTTAGTCATTTCATGCATTTTAGTAATCTTTTCTTTCAAATACTTGATCCCAATTTCAGTCATTCCAAATTTTTCTTTTAATTCATCTTGTTGCTCTATTATTTCAATATATACCTTAAATATTGTACCAACTCTTTGTGGTAAGTTTCATCATCACCAATTTTTTTTAAGAAAATTTAAGAGGTCATCAGTTTCTACTACCATGGTAGCTGAAAGATCCACATCAATTACTTCTACTATAGGTTTTTTTGTAGTGAGTAATGGAAGAGAAAATATATTATAGAAAGGTACCGAAGCTAGAGAAAACTATTATATTCTTTGGGTGACTTTGAGGGTAAACTAATGTTATCTGTGGGTAAGGTACATAAAGTTTTTCTAGGTTACTCTAATGAAGTTGTTGTAGGTTCCTCCAATAACCTTTCTCTTTCCATAGAAGGTTCTATGAATTTGGATGCCCCCAAAAGTGTTTCTAGGTATATCTTACCTTTTATCTTGTTTATCTTGTTCCATAGCCTATATACTTATTTTATAGCTTGTTCTAAGGTTTTTAAATACAGGTCATAAGGAAATATCTCTTTTTCTACTTCTTTTTCCATAATCGTTTCTTTAATCAAGTCTTCTTTTTTGATAGGTCAATCTATCATTCTTAGCTCTTCTTCTATGTACCCAAATTGTTTGAGGAGATCCATGTCTTCCTCAATGAATTTGGGTGGCTTAAGTGACTGTAATTCTTCTTCCTTGGTATAGTCCTCTTTAGTAGACCATTCTACAATCTTGAACCCATCAAAGGTGTTTTGAATCATGGGATCTTTCTTTTCCTTTTCATCTTCACTAATGTTTATGGGTGAGGAGGATAGGTTTGTCTTCTATTTATTAATTCTATGAGATATCCTAAGAGGACATCTCTTTATTTTTGATATATAGGGTTTATTTTCTTTAATATTCTTCTTATTTTTAGGAGGGGTGGCTATTGGAACCTATTCTTCCTATAGAATAGTTGATGGAAGAACTTCCTCTTCCCTTGAAGGAGCCATGGTGGAGTAATCAATATTTGGTGAGGAGATAATTAGAACAGTGGGAGAAGTAATATTTTGCTCAATTTGTGTGGGTGTATTTTCCTCCTCTATGTCATCAGGAGGTAGGAATAGTTTCCTTCTCACTTTTCTGATTGTATTAGTTTTAGATGAACCTTCAGTGGCTACAGTGTATCTAGTATCACTAGTTGCCATAATACCTTCTTATGTAGTCTATTGGGCCTAATCTTTAGGAAATTCCTCCTCAATATTTCCCTCTTCTTGTTGAGGTTCACCATTCCCTAATATTAAAAAAATTTACCATCTGAGGTTAGGTCTAATAATGTTTATTCTATGTTTAATTATCAACCATATTAGGTAATGATGAGATAGGGATTTTTCAATCCCCTTTTAATATTATTTGGACATATTTTTTAGAATGTTCCATAGGTGACTTGGAACATTAATGGTCTTATCATGCCTTAAATTATTCAAAAATTTAAACTATAGAGTATAAATCAGAGAGTACCTTCCTTCATAGGTAATATATATGATGATGTATGAAGCTACTTCCCTCTAAGCTATAGGTAGGCCAAGTCTCTCCACACCAAATTTATTTAATATTAATATTTAATCTCCTTGATATAACTACTATCTAATTTATTGACCATTGGGTTTGTATTGCTAGTTTTCTTCTATAATTGGTAGCCCAGTTGTCTAACTTACCAGTTCTTCAATGACTAGAAATGTAATACCATGTATAGTAGCTTTCTCTCCTATAAAGGACCCTACAAATTACCTAGAAAGAGGTTATAAGAAATGCTATAATTTATAAAAATAAGTGGTCCATCCAACTTTATTAAAGACAACCTAGCTAGATGGGTCTCCTTGACATTGCCTATGATCTATGGGTTCCCATCTCATAACTAACCCTCCCATTCTGGCTAGGTTTAGCTTTTTAATGACCCTTTCAACTGATAATTTTCAACTTACATAGTTTATATTTTAGAGTTATACCTATAGTAAAGTAGGGTTTTTTTAAAATGGTTGTTTGTGGTTGTAGGTTGTAGATTACATGTAATGTCATGCTTCATCTTTTTTTGAATGGGTTATACTCACAACTAAAAACAATAAGAGTGATGGTTTTCCCTATTAATTATATGGTGTCATCATGGGCATTCAATTTTCATGTATAGACTATTCTAGAGTGCATGGGATTGATTGCTCACAACATTCTCCCCCTCCCACATGAGGTGTCACTTTTTCCCAAGTGATGTAGAATGAGTAGGATGGAAAGAGAGAGGACAAGGTCATGATTAGGATATGAGTGTGAGTGGATAAAAGACTTAATTAATGAATGAATTGTTAATTATTAAATATGATTTTAAATATAATACATGCTATATTAAGAATTATAAAATGCTCTTTTATGACCAAAAATATATGATGCACCTTTTTAATGGTCTATCTAGGGTTACACCAAGGATTTATATGAGTGTTTGTATCTGAGTGGTTGCTAGAATACAATGATTTTCTGGTAGTTATAAATTGACTAAAGTGGCCCCCTTGAGTAATCATGAGATCATAAGATGTTAGCCTTCCATGATGCCCTCAGTAACTTGGATGTAATCATCATAGTCTATATAGAATTGGAGTATGGATCTTATAGTTGGATGAGAGATTATTGTCTTTCTACCATAAGGTGGTCACTACAGATATTTGTGTTATTCAAGTTAGGTACTATATGGACATGGAAGAGGGTGGCTGAGGGTGTTGTTACTATGTGATCTTCCTCTACATTAACCTACTAATGATTTGTATATGTGCTTTAGATATATCCATCCCATGTTCAAGCATTATTTATAAGGTCTTGTGCTCAAATTTAATTAGCAAGATAGGTTTCTTTCCATAGACTAAGTCATATCGGTTAAATCCTATAGTAGTATTCCATGTAATTTTGTAATCCCTAATAACTTTAATAATTTTATCCTCTCAATCCTTACAGGACATACTAATAGTCTTGGTCAAAATATTTTCTAATTCCCTGTTACTGACTTTCACCTATACATTGGATTGTGGATGATATGGAGTTGATTTGTTATGACTAATCTCATATTGATGGACCAAGGTAATAATTAAACTATCAATTAATTATGGTCCTTGATCAATGATTATTTCTCATAGCACACCATATGTTATGAATATTTCTTCATAGAGGAAAGCTACCACTTTCTCATCCCTAACATGTGTAAGAGCATTTACTTCTACCCATTTAGTGATATAGTCATTACATATAAGGATAAAGTCTTTATTATTGGATTTTAGATCTAAAGGTCCAACAAAGTCTAGGCCCCATTTTTAAAATGGTTTAATCACCATTTTAGGCTATAAATTCAATTCATCTAAATGTGTGGGTCTCCCCATATGCTAAAATCTATCACAATGAGTAGTATACCTTATTACATCTTTATGGAGTGAAGGCTAATAATATCCTACATTCAAGATTATTACTATTTTATGCTTGGTTGCAAAGTGACCTCCATAGGGTTCATCATGGTAGGCTTTGAGGGTATCTAGAACTTCATCTTCTCTAAGACATCTTTTGATGATGGAGTCAGTCCCAGTATAGAAAAGGAATCCAGACAACCATGAATACCTACTATTTTTTTGAATTAAAGCTTTTTTTTTAATTTAGAGAAGTGTTGTGGAAGTAACCCTATTACAAGGTAGTTACAAATATTAGTATATTAAGGTGTGGTAATGGTGAGTGAGAATAGGTGCTCATCTATAAATGAGTCATCTCATATGGTATCTTCTTAAGGGGATTATAGTCATGATAAGAAGTCAGCCATGACATTGTCTTTATGAGGGTTATCCATAATAGTCATATCAAATTATTATAATAAAAGTAGCCATATTATCACTCTACTTGGGATAGCTAATTTTTTCATAAGGTAACTAAAGATGTATGGTCTATATGAACAAAGACTCGATACCCTATTATGTAGTGACAAAACTTGTTGATAACATAGACTACTACAAAGAGCTCATTTATAGAGATTGTGTAATTTAATTTTGTTGCCTATAGGTTATTGCTTACAAAATATATAACATAATTGAGTGCTTCTTATTTTTGGCCCAACACAAATCTTAAGGTACTATCTAAAGCATCTATGTGATTATGGAATGGAATCTTCCAATTAGGACCACATAAAATAGGGGTGGTGGTCAATAATTATTTTGATTTTTTGAAGGTTGTATCATAGGCAAGACTCTATATGAATTCAAGATATTTAGTCTAGAGAGTGAACAATGGTGCTACTACTTTTCTAAAATTATTGATAAATATCTTATAGTAACTAGCATATCCTAAAAACTCTTGACATATATAGTATATACATGGTGGCCTAAGATAATGCCTTCTATCATAAGCATATAGTATTTCTTGTGACTTAAAGATAAATGTGCTCTCGATATCATTGCAAAACTTTTTCTAGGTTTTTAAGGCACTCATCAAATTTTTCTCTATAAATAATGAAGTCATCCATATATATATTTCTACACATTCATTGGCCATATCTATAGAGATACTCAACACATCCCTCTGAAATGTTACAAGAGCATTACACAACCTAAAAGGTAATATAACATAATCATAACTACTCTAGTGACAAGTGAATGTGGTCTTCTCTTAGTCCTTAAGAGAAATTCTAATTTGGTTTTAACCATTGAAGCTATCTAGAAAGACAATATATTTATTTCTGACTAGTGTGTCCAACACTTGATAAATAAAGGATAGAGGAAAGTGATCCTTTTTTGTTGCTATATTAAGTTCCTTATAATATATGCATACACACCATTCTCCATTTTTATTTGGTATAATTACCAATGGTGAAATTCATTCACTATCTGAGATGGGATATATAAATCTAGCAGTCAAGAGTTTCAACAATTCCACTTTGACTATTTCTTTAAGAGCTAGATTCGTTTGACATTGTGTCTATCTGATTGGTTGGCATTATTATTTGATATATATATGATGTGTACATGTTTATGGGCTGATTCCTTCCATATATTCATAATCCCATGTAAAAATACATTGGTGTGCATGCAACATACTGACTAGGCAATTTTCCTCATTTGACTCCAACTTGATATTAATACGCAATGTTTTTCCTCGAGAGATTTCAATTTATTGTGAGAATGATTTCATCATTTCTATATTTCTAATTTGTCTAGTTTGGCTACAGATATGAGGTAGTATCTGGTGGAATATTTCTTGTATAGATGCATATGCATCATAATTACCTTCTTAAAGGCTATAAAATGGGTATTCAACACATTACAGGTGGTTGAGATCTACATAATGAGTTTGGTAATTGTTCTATAGAATATTGGAGAGAATCATATCTTCCTCCTTATCATCCAAGGTGCATACATGGTCTATGGTGAATACAAGAATCAAGGGAGGTTGATCTGCCTCATCTACTTTAACCCATAATGTATGCTCTAGTGCCAAGGTTAATTGTGCTAGAGGATAGAGGACCAACTTCTTAGTGTGGTTTACATTGGATATCAACACATTACTTGATCTATAGCCAATAAAAGCATCAATTATGGAAAGCCAAGGTCATCCTAAGATAAGATGGTATCCACCTAGATTATACTTTAGTTGTAGCATAGTGAAATCTATAGGATATTCCCAAGAGTCTATAATATTGAGAATATCTTCAATGACTCCTTATTCTATGACTGTAGACCTATTAGCCATTTCTAACATTGTAGATGTGGGATGAATATTATTCAACTATAGTTTATTCATGGTTTTTATAGACCCCAAGTCTATCAATGTAATGGATAGTTGTTGGTCATGCATTTGGACTGTTACTACTAGGCATTCTGGATCTAAATATTTCTTTGGTAGGATGTTTCCTAGTATAATGTCTACTAGTTGGCCAATCACATGTACTGTATTGGGATCCTTCTTCCTTCTAGGTTTATGTAGACACAAGTCTTTAACAACTTTGGAATATATGGAAACATATTTTATGGGCTAGAAGAGAGGAATTTTAACACAAAGATTTTTTATCTTTCTCATGAAATCAAATTTAGGATTAATTGCTTGGTGCTAAAAGCTAAAATGTTTTAGAATTGTTGGGGTTGTTTCATCAAAAACTTTATTTTCTAGTTTAGAGAGTTCTTGTGGTGGTGAAGGTGGGTTAGCATGATCTTCTAGAGTTTCTTGATCTGACTCTAATAATGTGGGTGGGGATGGGGGTGGTATAAATTTACCTAAATGTAGGTGAACTTCATTAATGTTCATCATATATTATAGGTACTAAATAGGTTCACTATTGAATGTTGGTTGAACCAACTTATTAATGGGGTATTAAATAGTTTAGGTACAGAGATGATTAGGCTTGGTTTTAGCTTATGTATTAGGCATAAGAAAAATAGGTTGTTATTATTGATATGGAGGGCATCCTCTTTAATGGTTTCCCTAGGGCTGATTGGGTCTATAGAGCTATTGCCACTAATTTGTGAAGGATAGGCCTTGGGGTGGTTTCCAATATTGTATTCAAGGAAGGAATATATTTTGTGGAGGATACTAGGAGGTGGTGGGGTAACTTTTTTGAGGTGGTTGTCATTTAGAATTATAAGGTGGGACATTCATTTATAGACTATTTTAGTTGGGAGTAGTATTTGTAAATTGTGAATTAAAGGAGGTAGAATTTGTAAAAGGTGAATTTTGTGCCATACCTGGATAAGATGATAATTGAACCCATGTATTTATTTATGTAACATAAAAAACCTAGTCCCCATATCCTCCTAAATTTTTTATCTCTACTATTTTTGGTTTTTTAACTGTGATGTTAGTTACTTTAGCCCAAACCTCATGATACCTACAATCTATTTTCTTCTTCTTATAATCCAAACAATAGATGGTCAAAGCTTCATATAAGGCTACTTGATTTTGAATTGAGTGTAGGATATCTATTTGAGTTTCCAAGTGACTAATGATATCTTGTTTCATGCCTTGTAACATGTTACTAAATTTAAATTTGGATAGGCTACTTGTAGCTACCAGTGGAAAATTGCTACCCTTGACTTTGTTTATGGCAAATCTAGAATAATTATAGTTCAAATACATGATGTCTATGAATTGAAGATGGGAGATATATCTCCCAATAATTAGGTCTAAATATTTCATATAATATTCTTTGACTCCTTTTAGGAAGATGAGTTTTAGAGGCTCTTTTCCTAGTGCACTTTGCTTGAATTTTTATACACTAAACATGAACTGTTCAACATAGTCTTCCAAATATTCATCCACTTCTTGTGTCATCATGAAGATGTCATTTTTTATATAATTTATTCTTCATCCATATTATTGATACTTAGCTACAAATTTAATTTTCATGTCCTCCCAAGTGTGTACTGAATTACTACCCAATCCCATGAACCAGTGAAGTGTTGAGTCTTTAAGGATGGCAAAAAAAAGTTTAAATGTTTGTGAATCCTACTTATAATCATAGATTATATAAAGGATATAAAATTAAAACAATAATTCATTTTCATATTTTGATAATGTACCTATAAAATTGTGTAATATTAATGGTAGAATATTTTGTATTTCTGTTATACTTGTTGCATCTAGAATAGGAAATTCAAAAGTAACTATGTTTGGAGTCATCTTGTCATCCACAAAGTCTCCTTCTTCATTCATGATGACTTTTATTATGATATTAATACCAAAGGTACTTAGTATCACATCTTTAAATTTTTTTTAAGTCCCTTATGGACATGATAGTAAATATTTATCTACTCATATTGAGTCTTTTTACCAGATGAGAAATCTAAAAATTCTCTTGAGCTTTCTTTGATTTGTTTAAGAAAGCCTTGTTGGAATGATATTCTGATGTTACTATTGGAGTGTTTGGTTTATGAATTTATTTTCCCTCATTTCTTATTACCAACTTAGATAATACTTCCTTCACTTCTTTTTCTTTTTTCAAAGCCAATAGTACTTCTTCTACAAGCTACCTCTTTCAGTTTGTAGTGTTCTCTTCTTCAAGATCCTTTTGGCTTATGGTGTATTTTTAAACAAGATTCTTAGTTATTTTAGGTATTTGTGGTTCCTTATTGATAGTAACTTGTAGCTTTTTTGGTAGGAATCTCCCTGAAGAATCTCTTTCTCCATAAACATTGTGCCACTCCTTCAGCTATCTTGTCCCTTCCTACATAGGTTTAGTGTGTTTCTCATGTATTCCAAGGGTTGTTTAGAATAAGTAAAAAATAAAATGGAGAGAAATAAGGAAGTGTGAAAATAAAAATTACTAAAATTGAAATTTATTTCTATAAATTAGTAAAGTTATCTACTAAAAGTGGTAAAATTACTTTAGAAAATAGGAAATGAAAGCAAAAAATGAAAGGCACACTTTGTAGAAAGTAAATCACTCTTGCAAGAAATTAAATTTTAAAGAAAACAATTAACTAAATAAATCACAAGTTTTAAAAGAGGCATTCAAAGGTGTGTACCATCAAAATCTAGGAACTTAGACTTTTGACATAAGACACCATAGTGCCCTCACTCAACTTGCCTAACTGAGTAGGATAGTGTATTCAAAGTTTTACACCATCAACATCTAAGAACTTAGACATCTGGCATAAGACACTATAGTTCCCTCACTTATACTATCCAAATAGGTAGGATAGTGCATTAATCAATCTTAAAAATAAATAATTGATCTAGAAAACAATAATTGACCCTCTCCTTGACATTGTCACCAAAATGTTGTGTAGACTTATTACCTAGTTAATTTTTAGATTTCTATGCTTGATTAATATTAATTGTCAACCCAAGGTGTGTATTCTTGTTAAGGATATTATCACTATATATGAATTATTGATTGATAGATTAACTTGCTTTAATAGTTGTAGTATAATGAACTTATGTTGAATTCACCAGATAGTTATACTATGAAACTATTATAAAAAAAATATAGAAATAATTCACACTTATGAATCACACATGCATCACACTTTAAATAATAAAACTAATAATTAAATCAACTTACAACACACTTAAACTAAAGAGGGTCAAGATATTCACTACAACTCCTTTTGAGGGGGCCCTTCCTCATTCAGAACTGAGTTCCAATCCTTTGAGAGAGACTTGTACAAGATTATTATAAAAGCAAACTTCTCATTACTAAAATCTATAGTAATTAAAGATTAATACAGAAGATTACAATATTTAGAATTTAATGAATTCTACAATTCTACTACTCTATTATCATCTATCCAAATCCTAATCTAATATAGATTTCTCTATTAAATATAGAAGGTAGTTTATTGTCTTTAACCAAAAACACTAAAGTAGGGAACGTATAAATACTTTAAGAACTACTCCAATCAACCTTTTAGTCATTAGTAACTGAAGTTACTTGTTTTAGGCCAGATTTGGTTAAGGACAATGTATACTATTTTTCTATTTTTCTTCTTTTTATCTCCTTTCCATTATCCCTATCTTTCTCATCTTTGGCATCACATCCAAGATTGTTTGCATGTGGGGAGTATATACAATAGCTATGGAGGATCCTCTATAATCATCCACTCAATTTCTAAGACAACTAGATGTGCCCTTAATATCTTGTCATAATAATAATTTTGTTTTGCATAATGGTTGGAGGCTACTTTTAGGTGAAAGCCTATAGTTGTTGAAGGTAACCTACAGTTGTTATAGGCAACCTATAGGTGGAAGATAATAGTTTTTTTGAGTAACCTGGAAGTGGAAACTAGTAGTGACTATGGGAAACATGTAGGTGGAAGCCAATATTTTCTATGGGAAACCTATAGGTGGGAGCTAGCAGTTGATGTGGGTAACCTATAGGTTAAAACCAATAGTGGCTATAGGAAACCTATAGCTGGAAGTCCATAGTTACTATGGGATTCTCTATAAGTGTTGTGCCCAAACAAGATTCCTTCAGCCTTATGTTACCCTTCAAATTATTATTAAATAAAGTTACACAAGTATAATCTAATCAAAGAAAAAGAATCATTAATTTATAACATAATACACAAACACACACACACACACACACACACACATTAATGAACACACAAAATCATAAATTCATTCATTCATTTGTATGAGTCATGGATGGTTATGGGGATTTACATAGAAAAAGATATATACTAGGTATGGATGAGGCTATAATATAGATTAATTGGTGGCCTCATCATTGGGAATGAATGATACTGATCGATGAGTCTCATGGGAGACTCCCTATCATGGTTTCATGTATCAAATAATGGAATCATGTGTGATTTTGAAGCATGAGGGAATGACTGATAATATGACTTTGTATATTTGTATTCATTATCAATATCTTAAAAATCATAATAACTTATATTGTTCCACTCATGATTGTCTCCTTGATTTTAAAAAAATGGAATTCTAGTGTTGACTTTTGTTGTATCTATATCTTTTCCTTTGATGAAAAATGTTTATGAATAATTTATTATAAGATGTTCAATAAATCCCAAACCTTGGTGATAAACATTATCAATTGTTATAATAGGAGTAGTGATGCCTTGAGCCTACTTGCCCAACCCTTGACCATGATAATCAAACTATTATAGATATTTTGGACCAAATCCATATTGATTTGAAAGTTGAGCTTCATTTTTGAGACATAGATTTACATCTTTTTCATGCTTTACCTATGCTTTTAGTACTATTTGTTTCTCTAATTTTTCTTTTTGATCCATTTGTTTTTTTGAGTTATGCTTTGGTAACCCCTTTTGTACTATTTCTAAATTTGACCCTTTGTGAATGTGTTCCGTTGTCATTTTGGATTGTTTGATTAATTTACCTTGTATATATTCCTCATGAGCAAATATCTATTTTATATGTTGTTTCAATGCCAAATATGAATTTGTGTGATGCCCATGCATTGTATGATATGTACAATAATATCTGATTCTTCTCATTAGGGAAGAGGAGGTAGTATATTCAAATTAGATTTAATAATTTCCCATAGAGCCTTACTTGAACTCTTATTTGATCATTGAATGTATGTTAAATCACTAGTTGTATAGTTACTTTGTTTTGATTTCTTTTTTTGATATGTAACATTCATTGCAACAAATTGACTAGGTGAATGTACATATATATGATTGACACTTGGGTGCCTTTGAGGATGTTATATTATAATTATTTTTTCCAATGTTGTGATATTATCAAGTAATATCTGATTTTTTGTTTTTAAATATGAAATTAACTTGTTCATACGAGTGATTTGATCCCTTAGAGCCTTACAAGTGTAAGCCCTAGTTGCTTTTGATTGAACATGTAAGCACATATGTTAAAGAGGATTTGAAGAAGATATAGGATGAATGTATGCATTATTAAAAATAATGTATTCTACCTCACCTTTGGGAGGGGTGATAGCATGGACTTGGTTAAAGGGAAAGTAGTTATCACCGTCTTGGGGGAGAGAAGGAGAAGGAAATTGTTTCTTGTGCATAAGATATGACATTGAAACTTGACAAGTGGTTGTTAGCTTATGTAATGGATCATATAGGTAGAAACCATGTATGTAGGATAAAATTTATGTAATTAGAGTTATAATTTGTATACTAATATGTTTATAAAAAGCATTCCACATGGGAGATAACAAGCAAAAGAGAGAGAGGATGAATTTGTGCATGAATGCATAGAAAAATTTGACATAAATCATAACATTTATAACATGTTTAGCATGATAAACATGAAATTTTTTCCACATGAGTGATAGAAAGTAAAGGATAGAGATCATGAATTTTTTCATAAAGGTATATAAGATTTTGACGTGTAACATAATATTTTGAATGTGTTTCACAAAATGGAGTTGGTAACTATTTTGTATGAGCAAAAGAGAATATGAAAAAATAATTTTTAATTTTTTTGCATTTTTGGTAATGAATTTTATAATATCATCCTATATAATGAAACATAGGCATGAAATGCAAAAGATGAAGCTTTGTACTAACATATGATAGACTTCATCATTCATGTACATGATAGGGCCCATTAAGGTTTCCTTGTTATTTGCAATAAATGTAAGAAAAAATTGTACATAAGTAAGAATCATTTTTACAATTTGATTATGGATGTAAGGTGATACCTCGAGAAGAAAAATAAGATCTAGTACATGCAACTAAGGATTTAATAGTGATAGTTTTGCAAAATACTATGAATATTTGAAATTGAAATTGAATTTTTGAGTTAAGTATGCAAGTAAAAATTCATAAATTTAAGGGAAAGTATTTTATTTTATGGGACCTATTAGATGCAGCTAGGTTTTTGATGATTTTTTTTTAAAAATTACTATGAATTTTTGAAATTTTAAGAGGTTTTTTTATTTTAATATATAACTAAAAACTCAAAAAATGATTGAAAAATAATTGAAAATTTACTGGGACCTAGTGTCTACAACTAGGGTTTGAAATAAATTTATTTTAAAAGTTACTAATTTTTTTTAAAATTTGAGATAAATTTTTGATTTATATGTGCAAACAAAAAATATAGAAATTATTGGATTAATACTGGAAAATTATTAGGACCTGGTGTATGCAACTAGGGTTTGAAATAAATCTATTTTAAAATTCACTACAAAATTTTAAAATTTGAGAGGAATTTATGATTTTAATATTCAATAAAAAATCAAAAATTGATGGGAAAAATCAACTAGGATTATACCCTAGGGTTTTTAGGGTTTTTATGCATAATTCAAAGTAAGTCGAGTTCACCAAATGATTTATTATTTTTTGAAATAATGGATTTTTATTCCTGTTTAATAAACAAGTCTAAGTAGGATAACTCAATAAATAATATTCCTAATTATAGATACTAATTTATGAAATTAGATTATCATTTAACCTTTCTAAAAATAGTAAGAGAGAAAGGAGAAATGTAAATTAGCTTATTATAGATTATTTTGACTAAGACAAGGTCTATAAATTTGCATGCAAGACTAAGAAACTATCATAAATATGTTCGTAAACATCATTTTTTAATTGGACACAACTTTTGGAACTAGACACCCTAGGCTCTAGTGCTATAGTCTTTCCCTGACATTGTTGTCCCCAAGATTTTATCTTTTTGGGTTTTATTTCCCAACTCAGTGTGAGCCTATCTACAAAATTTTAGGTCATCACTATTGATAGAGCTCCCTATAGATCTGATTCTTTGTGTACTTTTATTATATATGAAATTTAATGAACTTGGGTAAATAGGGAAAAATGGTTAGTGTGTGTAAGATATACTAGATGTACTTCACACCCTATGTGTGGGTACACTACCTATGTACCAATACTCTAAGGAGGGACCAAGCCATATGTAGTTCTCCCTTTAAGAGTGCTTGGTGCAATAGTGAATGAAATGTTAAAAATTATAAAATTGGGTATGCTTGAGATGGCTAGGGACTATTATTAAGACTTTATTTAGCTTGAAAGTGTATGTGTTGGCTGTATGCAGATAATAGGGAAGATTAATTAAGTGGTCTTGCTTGTAATCTTACTTGATTGAATGATATTTTCCAACCCCTTCCAAATGATCTTTGAATGGGATTTTATAGGGATCTTTGTGTCATAGATTAGATGAAATCAAACTAGGCTAACATAGTGAAAAAGAAGAATTAGGGGAAAATGGTGATCTAAGCTCAAAATGTGATTGGACAAGAGTGTTAAAAAGGGGACATCCTAGGGTCCAGTGCTATAGTCCAACTTAGGTACTATTATCCTAAGTAGATGAGATTTAGGGGGATGGATTATTCATCAAGAAAGGGTCCTATCTCAGCTAGGTTCAAGTCTAGAAGGCCATGGATGATTGAGAATTAGTGAAAATAATCTTGAGAGGGTCTAGAGAACAAGAAAGAGGGACCTATGTATTAGGTGTCATTAGCCATGCTCAAGTTACCATTTTTTTCATTTTTTATGACTACACAAAGGTTAAGGAGCTCAAGACAAATCTAAGACCACCATGTAGCATAAGCATAAGAACTAGAGGCTAATAGCAAGATCCTAATAATGAATGAATAGATTAAAATTTTCATAATCTAGAAATCCAAACATAGATTGATGGTTGATGACGAAGGTTGAAACCAAGAGACTTCCAAGGAAATCAATGGGATATATTTAATTGAATGGGATGGTGACACATGCCCAAAAAAAGTAGCATGATCAAGTCATTCACATGAAGTGCAAAGCATGCACTTTGATGGACTTGGATTAATTAAGGGTTTAAAATGAGCATTAATATAATGAGGATATTAAGGGAGATTTATGTAACCATCCATGATTGCTCATAGTGTGAATTTTAACTTTCATGACCTTTTCTCGACTTTTCCATGACAAAATAGTTATAGTGGCATTAATATAATGAGGAGATCAAGGAAGCTACATAATCTTGGTCATTATGACCCATTTTCCACTCTTTGATGCATGTTACCCATCTCTCTCATCTTATTCTTCTATATATTTATGGTTCTAATCCATAGAAAAGGGTCCCTCAAGGCTGGTATGAGTATACTCTACCAAAAATTGTACTTTTGCATCTCTTTGGATTGAATAACATACATTGAAAATATTTCATGGTGACATTCAAGTGTATTCATGATTTTTAACATGGAAATGTGATAGTTTTCTCTCCATTTCATGTCCTTTTTAGCCTAGTATCAATAAAGTATCTTGTGTAGGTCATGTGGTGTGTAGAAGAATAGATAAGAGTCTTGAAGTGTGTCATGGCTAGTGACTGTGTTTTAATATACCTAATTGTCATAGATTGGTGTTCCATTTATCTATCACAACTTCCATATTATATAATCATGAATATAACTCATGAAGATGACCTTTTGGTAGTGTTTAGTCCATTATTATGTGAAATTTGAAGCATATGAGTCGATAGCTTAATTCATGGTACATCACCAAATGTTAGTGTAGATTTAATTCATACAATTCCTTCACTCCTTCCATCCCAACCCTTTTAGTTATTAGGTGATCACTATAATAAACAATTAGAGGAGCTATCCTCAATATAAATCTTAGATGTTTGACACAAGTTTAGGTAACCCATAGACTAGGGTCATTCCTATGTTGGACTAGGTTTAAGAGTAGGACTTAAACACATCTAATTTCAAGCAGGGTGCAGTCTAAGTCTCCAATAGATAAAACTTTAATCCTATCCAAAAAAATTTAACAAGACTAATTAAATGATGAATAAAAATATAAGATAAGACAACCACACAATTTTAGATAGTCCTTGGAAAAATTCCTTTGTTGTTCAGTCTTAAGAGATATGTGCTCAACTTGTAAAACTAGAAGTATTTAGAAATGTTGACTCCAAATGTGGTCAACATATTCCCTTTTCTGTGCTTGGTTTGACTTGAGTAAGGTCATGATAATAGTTAATCTTATTAATTATTTTGATAGATTAAGTCTAAGTTCAAAAATGTTGTCTCTAATGGAGGGTCGACCTTCAATTTATAAACAGGTTGAATCAATGAGGACCATCCATATTTATCTTCAAATGGATGGATAAGAATGAGTCCTCACCCTCATTAATGTTAGATATTATAAATTTAACAGGGCCTTATTGTCACCAAATCTCTCACCCTAAAAGATGGTGTTCAATCTTCTTCCAAATTTTGGAAACATGGGAACATTTCTAGGTATGTGGGTGTACCTATAGTGGAAGTGAGCCTCTAGGTTTAAGGGCTAGCTCCCTAAATATATCATGTAATGTTATCACTTAAACTAATACTTTTTTATGGGGGAAAAGAGTTAGAAAATTCATAAATTGAACCTACTCTAAATAAGGTGATGCACCAAGAATATATTCCACATGACCATCATATTTATACCATACCAAAATAGAAAATACAGACTAGTCTCTAATTTTTAATAGATTCTAACATGAGTATTTCAATATAGAAGCAAAATTTGTGTAATGACATATGGTAAATGAACTAGAGGGTAGATTTCACACTCAAAGGATAATTGTACACTTGAAAATCTTTACACACTAGATTACACTCTATATGACCTATTAGATTATTAAATCTTACTTAGACATGAAAGGATAATGTAAGGAAGGATAGAGAGTTATCACCTATCATCACCATACATCACTTGTAGACTTATAATTTTTTTCAAAAATTATAAAATAAACTTATATTAATGTATAAACATAAAATATAACATCAATCTAGTAGGGCTTTGTCATTCGTGGTTTCATTGTTTTTATAATAGCTCTAAGGATATACTTATATAAGAAAGGTTGCAAGAGAAAGGGGAACTTATTACTCAAAAGGAGATTAAATCATTTCAAAAAATTGAACCATAATTATAACTACCTCTACATATATGCTCATTCAAGCCATTTGATTGATCCCCATCAATTTCAATCACTACACAGTTACAATATTCCCTCTTTGATCCTTCTTGGTAGTTACAATAGTGGAATTGAACATTTCCACAAGGTACAAGCATCTATCTAGTTAGAATAATTAGATCAATTATTTAGGGTTTTGTCTTGATGCTAAACCACTCTAAACTGGTCTATCATGATGGGTGTCCAAGTGGGAAAGAAGGTCTCTTTCCTATGGCTAGTTTTGGAAATAACCATTGAGGTCTATGTGTCTTACTTCACAGGTCCCCAACGGCACCATCTGATCTCAAAATATCTACTCCTAGCCCCAAATAAATCATGTTTGAGCTTAGATCCATCAAGTTTGCTTACCTTAGTTAAAAATAAACCCTTCAACCTTTGTTTAAATTACTTGGCTCCCCTTTATTCTAATTAATCATCAATAATGAGCTTGGATCATTGATCCCATGACTCATCTCACTCTGTTGGATATACCTATGCATAGATGACCACAAGCCATCGATATTCTACCAGTTGAATGCGCTTGCGCCACTTATCATGCACCCATTCACTTTTGATGTTTGATGACCATTTTGAATTAGCTCACTCCATTAGATTAAGATGTATGATTGAGAAAAAACCATTGATATTACCAAGACCCATAAATTGAAACCTAATGGCTACTTCATGATCTTAAAATTGATAGTCTATGGGAAATTATTTGACATTCATGTTACCATCATTGATGGTTACATGACCATCAAATTTAAGCTCAAAAGGACTTACTTTATTTGAGATTAAACTTGACATTAGCGTAAACATCTTTGGATTTTCAAATTCAAATGGCTAGATGAATGGACTTGAATTTGATGTCTACAAGGCTACTGAGGAACTTTTAAAATCAAATGTATATTTCTTTCAGACCTTTTTCTAGATAATTATTTTAGGTTTTGTGTCTTAGCTACTTCTTCTAAAGGAAATTTCTTTCTTTATCTTTGTGTTTGAGTAATTCTCTCAAGATCCTCATCTCAGACAAAATATCTAAAAGAATCCATATATTTGTCCTTAGCCCTTTTGAAAAGTTCCCTTCAAAATTTTGATCCTTCAGAGAAAGTGTGGAGGACACTTGCTTGAGAAACTGACCCTTTCAACTTTTGAAAAGTGATATTTTTAAAAAAGGATACCCTTTAAGAACCTTGAAATGGACCACTTTCTTGAGAAACATATCCTTTGGAGCTTCTGTACTAGACCATTTCCATGAGAAAAGTAGTTTTCAGGGTTTTTTTGGGTAAAATCCTCTAAAATAAATTGCTTTCTTCTATAAATGATCCACTTTTTAAAAGAAAAATCCTTTGGAAAAAGTGTTTGGGACACTTTGTTTGAAAAAGTGCCCTTCAAAAATCTTGAATTGGACCACTTTATCAATAAATTCCCCTTTAAGAAAGTTGTAGAGGACACTTGCTTGAAATATACCCTTTAAAACCTTTAAAAAGTGATCTTTGAAAAAATGACCCTTCAGGGAAATTGTTTCAGACAAAATATTTGAACCAATTCATGAAACTTAGCCAAAACCTCAAAACAAAAGTCTCAGTATAATTAAGCCTTATTTATTTGTTGTAGAATTTGTGTGTAAACTTCCTTTAAAGGAAATCTAAATGCTCTAATCACTTGGCCAAAATTTGGACAAAACTCCTAAGTGTAACCTTAGGTTTTTTTGGACCTAGTCTTGCAACTGCTTAACACCATAAAAATATACTACTTACATATATGATCATAATGATTATTAAGACGCCAAAAGACACAAGGACTAAGGTAGGCCATGACCCACTTAAAATGGCATATGAAATGACAAAAAAAGCCACAACATATCCTATGACATTATAAAAAGCCCCTATACAAGATTTTGTCTATAAGGGGGTTGACCCATATTGGCTTATGGGGAAAAAAATATCAACATCTTTGGTAATTTTTCAAGGTTGGTATGCTTTATATATTATGACCAATTTCATAATCTTGTCCATTGGGCTATGGAGTCATAAGTACATTAGGTCGGACATATAAACTACCTTAAACAATGCAAAAAACATTAAAAATAATAGGGATAAAACATAAAGTAAAGAGCTAAACAAAACACACTATGCTTCAACACACTTATTAGAAAACAACAAAATAAGAAGGGAAATACACACCTAACCTAACATTTACAAGATAGACCTTCAACTCTCAATATTAGGGTTTTAAGTGTATCCTATTCATAATAATAGGTAGTTCTTCTCCATTCATCTTTGCTAACTAAAAGTAATTAATTTTCTTACACTTGGTGATGATATATGTTCCACTCCATAGGGCATAAAAATTAGCATGCCTTCTTGAATTTTCTCTCTCTTCATCCCATTTCAAGACTATGTCACCTTCTTGAAATGATCTTGGAGTTGCCTTTTTGTCAAAAGACATTTTCATCAGTACCTAGTAATGGTCCATGGCTTGATGAGCCTTACTTCTAGTTTCTAGAAACTCTATTAGTTATATCAATCTCAATTCAATGGGAGTGTTCTTAATCAAGTATATTTGGTGTGCTAATTACAAGGTTGGTAGATCTTGAGATATAAATAACCTAGCTTCCCTTCCATAGACAATCACAAAAGGAGAATTCCCTATTGACCTCTTGGGATTTATCCTATTAGCCCATAAGTCTATCTTTAGTTTGGTAAGACAATCTCTTTTGTTGTGATTTAAGGTTTTATTAATGATTCTAATTAGGGTCTTGGTGGTAGATTCAGCCAACCCATTACCTTGAGGGTAATAGTTAGATGAAGTGCTCAAGAATATGTCATTATTATTTTCCTAGTCAGTTATTGTAGCACCCATAAAAAAAGAGCATTATCTAAAATGATAGTATGATGGGTGCTAAACCTCATTATAATGCTCTCATAAACCTCCAAGATGGCACTCTCATTAGCCTCCTTTAATGCTACTACCTCAACCCATCTAGTAAAATAATCAGTTGATGTGAGTATCCATTTGTGACTAGCACTTGATGGGGGTTTTATCATGCTAATGAAGTCAAAACCCCATTGCATAAAGGTTGGTCCAATTGTATAGGCTTTAGATGAAGAGATATAAGCTTTTTATTTCCTATAAATAAGGCACATTGTCCACACCTTCTCATCCAAGCATGGAAATTCTTGAAGAGGTTGGGCTAGTAATAGCCAACCCTCATGATCTTGGTGGTTGTGGTCTTTAGAGATAAATGGCCTCCTATTGTCTCATTATAGAACTTCTCAAGCAACACTCTAAACTAGTCATTGTCAATGTATCTCAATAGTGTACCATTGATGTCTCTCCTAAATAACATGCCATCCATTAGAAAAAAGTGTATAAATTACAATCTAAAATAAGTTCTTTGTGATCTATTCATATTGTTTGGGTACTCACCATTTTAGAGAAACCTAATCATGTCCCATGTCTAACTTTATGGAGGTAATGGACCTGCTAGTTGGGGACATTCATGGTTAATAAGAGCTTCCTCTTTTGATTCATGAAGACATGAAGCTAGGTGGTCATAGAGGTCTTTATCCCTTACCAATTTTGTCACCTTGATATCAAAATCATATGCCATCACTTTAGTGATCCATCATTCCCTATTTTCATTGAAATCCTTGCTCAAAATAAATTCCTTGGTGTTGGGATGAGATACCATGACATGAATCTTGTTATTTGACACCATATGTATAAATTTATTTAGTCCTATTATAAAATTAAGGACCTGCTTCTCCACATAGGTATATTTGGCTTCATATTATTTTAAAGCTTCATTGAATAATACAATTGGTTGCTCCACTCCCTCATTATTCTACTACATCAACATGGCTAAGATATTATCAAGGTAAGAAAATGAATACAACATGATGTCTTTAGTAAAATCTAGATTCACAAGGGTAGGAGCTTCTGTAATTGATTTCTTTATGGATTCAAAACTACTCTTACCCTCTTTGGTCTAAGAGAAGACTTGGTTCTTCTTGAGCAAAATTATGATAGGTTTTAATAAATATGCAAAACCAAGTATGAATCTTCTTATAAAATTTATTTTTCCCAAGAAAATTTGAAGAACTTTCTTATGCAAGGGAAATGATAAACTTAGGATAGCCTCTATTCTCTCAGGATCAATAGTCAGACCATTCTTGGAAATAATATATCTGAAGAGCTTACCTTCATGAATAGAAAATATGCACTTATTTGGCCTAAGATTTACCCCATGTTGTTTGTATCTTTCAAAAACTTTCCTTAAATGTTGCCTGCATTCATCTACATCCTTGGAAAATACTATTATATCATCTAGATAAACTAGTACCATCTCATTAATCAAAACCTTAAAAGCCATGTCTATTGCTCTCTGAAAAGTGGCACCAACATTCAATAGACTAAAATGCATATTATTATAAGCAAAGGTTCCCCATTTTGAAGTGAAGGCTATCTTGAACTAATCATCTTAATTGACTAAAATCTAATTATAGTCTAAATAGCCATCTATAAGAGAGAAACGTTGAAAACCTAAAACCATATGCAAAATATGATCCATTGAGGGTAGAGGATAGTGATCTTTAGGAGACACTCTATTAAGATTCCTAAATTCTACACAAATAATTATCTCCATAGGCACAAGATTAGAAACTTGCATTGAATTATTGACGAGAAATATTATTTTAAATTCAAGGAGCTTGGTGAGCTCCATCCTGATGAGTTGCTCAACCTTGGGGTTGATGGGTCTTTATTTCTATCTAGCCAGTTTAAATCTAGGTTCCAACTCAATGGTATGATGTGATAGGCTAGGATCAAATCCTTTGAGGTCCTTATATTTATAATAAAATATATCATGAAACTCTCTACATAGTTCAATGAATGATTACTTTTCTAATGTAGAACATACCTTGCCTAGTTTGAGGAGTTTATATTTGAAGATCAAGACCCTTTTTTAATTCTCCTTTGTAAATAAAATCACTTTATCCTTAGTTTTTAGATAATTATCATTAAATACACTTTCTAACTTTACGAAACCCTTAGGTATCTTATTGGTCTTTAGTTACACAATCTAGTTACCCAACTATTCTTGGAGCCTCTCCTAGTTTCTTAAATAAAACTAAACCTCATTCTGCAAGATGAATGTAATGTGCTTGTCAATGTCAAACACTTAACAAGACACATAATTATTAGGTATATAAGGTTTAATAATGATATTAATATGAAACTGATTTTCTTCTTCTTTTATGGTAGTTGGAGTGTATAATTAGGCTTGTATGACAACTAGTCTATAGGCATTACTATTCTATGCCCTTGGGACTAAGTGAATGTTGAATGCATTGAATTATTCAACTATAACCCATACTCTATGCCTAAATGACTTAAGAAAATATTTCTTGGTATAAACCACCTTCCTCACTTGGTGCACAACCAACTTGTTATATACATACACTTGTAGGTTCTTGACCTCTTTTTTCCTTTCCCATTAAAGGCCATGAATCAAACCTTCATACTCAGCCACATTTCTAGTGAAAATGAAAAAAAATATATATGAAGCAAAATAAAATTGTTTGGATGGGGAGACCAACATAACACCAGCCCCTAGACCAAATTTTCTTCTTGAACCATTAAAAAACATATTTTATAGTTCATCTTCACCCTATTCCTTGGTAAGTAGAGGTGTCTGAATTCCTTCTTCATGAATATAATATGTCCTTAGATTAGTTCCCTCCATGAGAGCATAAGGATATTTATCATAAGTATTAGTACCATATTCATTAGGAAATAAATCTACAATGATCTCAAGCTTGGAAGAGATGCCATAATCTAAAATAGAATTATTTTCTTCATGAATAACACAGTTTAAATTAGAACTTGTGTCGATATAAGGTTTAATATAAAACTTTACAAGATGATATGTCATAATTATCACCTTGGTCCCATACCTCATATTGAAGGCCAAGAAGGACCAATAAAAAGAAATATATCCACCAATCTTGGTAGTAAAGTCCCTTGATAGGTAGATTGCAAAGTGGGATGGGATATCAATGACAACTATATCTTGTAAGATAAGAAAGCTATGACAGTCATGTAGAAAAACCTTTAAGTTTTTGATAAGTCCTATGGTTTTGGTAGGGGTACCATCTAGCTAGAGAACTCCCTTATTATGAGGTTCATACTTCAAACCTAATTTTTCATCTACTACCTTGGGCATGACTTAAGTTGAAGCTCCACTATCCACTATGCAATTGTGGACCAACTTATCACCCACTATGAGAGTGAAATAAAAGGGTGGAGGTTTCTCAGCTCTAATGGATGGTTCCACAATGGTACTATGAGAATTTTAAATAGTAACATAGTCATTATTTTTATTTGAGGATGAAGGACTAGTAATAA
Source organism: Torreya grandis (assembly GCA_037957365.1). Taxonomy (NCBI): domain Eukaryota; kingdom Viridiplantae; phylum Streptophyta; class Pinopsida; order Cupressales; family Taxaceae; genus Torreya; species Torreya grandis. The sequence continues at coordinate 797,051 of JARHVA010005593.1, read as the reverse complement.
TAGTGGATAATTTCTTTTGTAATAATTATTTTTAGCCACACATATAAATGATATCCCACAAGGAGATAGATTATTTTGCACTCTTCAAGGAATTTAATTTGTTTAGAGAATTATTAATCACATTTTCTTGTGTCCTTAGAGATAAATAATTTCTTGGAACCTTGGGAATGGAGGTACTTTGAATATAACCTACCACATTCTAACTTGTTGGAGGTGTGGAAGCCTTTGGAGCCATCATAAAAGCCTTAGGAGATATCACACTTGCTGCTGCATCTTGTTTCTTTATAGGAAGATTGGATAAGACTCTAGGCATGTTGATGCCACACCCTAGAGCACTCTCCTTGGACTTGGTATTGTCTACAATAGAGGATCATTGATCTATCACAAAAGTGTCTTTAGTTAAAAATTTGGTGAAGATATCTCCTTGATTTTGCCAATCCTCATTATCTTGCATCATCACCTCATCTTCATTTGATAGGAGGGGATTAAATACCCCTCAATCCATCGGAGATTATTCCCCATTATTATTAACATCCATGAGTTGTTCCTACTACCAATCTTCTCCTTGCACCAAATTGTTATGAAATGGTACCACATCCTTTACATTTATAATAGATTTAGGATTGTATGTATTAGTAGGCCTTTTGGGATTAGGTTTCCATTGGCCTCTCCCTCTTTTATATTATTGCTAATAAGGTTAGGGATTATGATAAGCACCTTGTTTCACATTATATTTCCTAAGTAGGGATCTTAGCCTTTAGATTTCTACATCTTTATCCATGACATTCTCCTCCTTTTAAGAGTATCTCTAGGCTTGGTATTGATGTTATGACTTTAGCCACATTTGAAGCATCAATAAAATCATGACACAATGGAGGGATAAATACTTTAGGTGATAGTATTAAATCTTATATGAGACTATTCTAATATTTGATAGATATCTCATAAGATTTAGGGAGGGTGGATCTTCCCTTAAATTAAATCATAACTATGATTTTAATCTTAATGGCTCTTGAATAACTGGGGAACAAAAAACTAGCATGTGGTATCATAAGGGGAAGAAACCTATGAAAATTATTATGAAACCTTTAATTTAATTCATGCATTATTTCTTTGGGTCCCCTTTTTATCACATTGAGATGATGTATGAGAGAAGCATGGTCACTTTCATTCCCAAATCTGGAATTCAGTAATACTCTAAACTTATCTCATGTTGAGATGCTTCCACCTTCTAGAGTCCTATACCAATAAAGAGCCTTACCTTTAAGGGACATGGTAAGGAGGATAATTTAAATTTTCTCTCAAAAAATGTTGTATAAAATATAAAATTTAGAGACATCTCTAATGTGCTCACTAGGTGTGATATGACTCTCACAATTAAATGTGGGCACACCTTTTGTGTCATTAGGAGAGATTAAATCATATGCATGAAGTTGAATGGGGTTATTAGTATTAAAGGTGGGGAAAAAATAAATTATATCCATATATTCTTCTTAAATATTTTAAAATTATTTAGCCTCTTCCTCTTCATCCTCTCTAAAAAATCTACTCATTCTTTAAAGGGTAGATTAGGTTATGGATACTAAATTGCAAGAGGGATATAAGGATAAATGGTGGATTAATAGGATAAGATGGTCTAGAAAAGGATTACATAGTGAGGAACATGGATTATAGTGATAATACTATAATAAAATAATGGTATAAAACCATATTTACTTTAAGGAGTCACCAAATATTGGGTAGCACACCAGTTTACAACTAGTATTCACCTTGACAAGTTGTCTTAAAGATAATGGGTACCATTGAGAATTCCATAACTATTGTCAAAAAATATTGTACCCTATAATAGGGTGTTAAATAATCTTATATATTTTGGAAACATGGGAACACTTATAGGTATGTGGGTGTACCTTAGTGGAAGTGAGCCTCTAGGCTTAAGGGCTAGCTCCCTGAATATATCATGCAATGTTGCCACTTAGGCTACTACTTTTTTTATAAGGGAAAAGAGTTAGAAAATGCATAAATTAAACCTAATATAAATAATTTGATACACCAATAATATATTCCACATGACCATCATATTTATACCATACCAAAACAAAAAATACAGACTAGTCTTTAAGTTTTAATAGATTTTAACATGAGTATTTTGATATAGAGGCCAAATGTGAGTATCAAAACAAGGTAAATGAACTAGAGGGTAGATTGAAAACTTAAAGTACATTTATATGCTTGAAAATATTTACACACTAAACTACACTCTATATGACCTATTAGATTAAGAAACCTACTCAGACATGAAAGGATAAGCGAAGGATAGATAGTTATTACTTCTCATCACCATACATCACTTGCAGACTTAGAAAATTATTCAAAACTCAAAAAATAAACTTTTATTAATGTTCAAATGGAAAATATAACACCAATATAGTAGGGCTTCACCATACATGGTGTCATTATTTTTACAATAGCTCCATAGCTATACTTATAGAAGAAAGGCCACAAGAGAAAAGGGGACTTAACACTCAAAAGGGGAATCAATCCATTCAAAAAATTGAACCATAGTTGCATCTACCTATGCATATATGCTCATTCAAGAAATTTTATTTATCCCCATCAATTTCAATCACTACACAATTATAATATTCCCTCTTTGATCCTCCTTGATGGTTACAATTGTGGAATCAAGCATTCCCACTAGGTTCAAGAATCCATATAGTTAGAATAACTAGATCTATCTATTATGTCTTTGACCAAATGTTAAACCACTCTAAACTAGTCTATCATGATGTGTGCCCAAGTGAGAAGGAAGGTCACTTTTCTATGGCTAGCGTTGGTGATGACCATTGAGTTTTATGTGTCTTACTTCATAGGTCCCCAATAGTAATTACTTATCCTAAAATATCCACTCTTGGCCCCAAATAAATCATGTTTAATATTGGATCTATCATTCTTGATTATATTAGTCAAAAATAGACTCTTTGACCATTTCTTAAGTCACTTAGGTCCCCTTTTTTCTAATTTATCATCAATACCCATCTTATATCATTAATCACATGACTCATCTTGCTCCATTAGATCTGCCTATACATAGATCCCCATAAGCCTTCAATTTTATACCAGTTGAATGTGATTGTGCCACATATCATGCACTCATTAAACCTTGAGGTTTGTCAACCATTTTAACTTGGCTCACTCTATTTGATTAAGATGTACAATTCAGCAATGACCATTAATCTTGTCAAGACCCATAGTTTGAAACCTAATAGATACTTCATGATCTTAAAATTAATGATATATGAGACATCATTTAACATTCACATGACCATCATTGATGGCTACATGACCATCAAATTTAATCTCAAAATACCTTACTTTGTTTGAGATTAAACTTGATGTTAACATGAATGTCTCTAGATTTTCAAATCCAAATAGCTAGTTGAAAGGGCTTGAATTTGATGTCTATGGGGCTACCTAGGACTTTCTAAAATCAAATGTCTATTTCCTTCAGACCTTTTTTGGGATATTTCCTTTGCTTTTTGTGTCTTGGCTACTTTCTTTGAAGGCAATTTATTATTTTGTCTTTGCCTTTGAGTAATTATCTCAAGATCCTCATCTTAGATAAAATGTCTAAAAGAATCCATGTCTTGGTCCTTATCCCTTTTAAAAAGTTCCCTTAAAATTTTTGACATGGTCCACCTCACTCTAGAAAGATCCTTCAAAGAAAGTGTGGAGGACAGTTGACTAAGAAATTGACCCTTTAAAATTCTAAAAAATTCTCTTTCCAAAAGAAATTTACCCTTTGAGAACCTTAAAATGGACCACTTTCCTAAGAAACATATCTTTCAAAACTTTTGTAATGGACCATTTCAAAAAGAAAAGTGTCCTCCAGGGTTTTTCTTTTGGGTCAAATCCTCTGAAATAAATTTCTTGCTTCTGTAAAAGATCCACTTTCTTAAAGAAAAATCCTTCAAAAAAAGTATTTGGGATATTTTGTTTGAAAAAGTGTCTTTAAAAATCTTGAAGTGGACCACTTTCCTAAGACAGTCCCCTTTGGGAAAGTTGTAGAGGACACTTGCTTAAAATATACCCTTCAAAAACTTTGAAAAGTTCTCTTTGTATAAATTATCCTTTAGGGAAATTATTTTAGACAAAATGTCTGAAATAATTCTTGACACTTAACCAAAAACCCCAAAACAAAAGTCCTGATAGATTTAAGCCTTGTATATTTGCTATGGGATTTGTGTGGAAACTTAATTTTAAGGGAATCTAAATTCTCTAATCACTTGGATAAAAGTTGAATAAAACTCCCAAGTGTAACCTTGGGCATTTTTGGACATATTGTTACAATTGCTCAACACCATGAAAACATGCTACTTACAAATATGATCAAAATTATTCTTAAGACACTAGAAGACACAAGCACTAAGCTAGGTCATGAACCACTTAAAATGGCATATGAAATGACATCAAACAAATCAAGAACATATCTTATAACTTTATAAAAATCCCCTATGCAATATTTTGACTATAAGGGGTTGACCCATTTTGGCCTGTGGGGAAAAAATGGTCAACAAGTCCATTTAACAAAATTTTGGAGTGTAGAAGATTTTTGGAAGAAAATTTCAATCATGACCCCTTTTGGAATGTGTAAGAACGTGTAAGAGGGAAGAGTGTGTAAGAAGGTGTAAGAGAATATAATATCTTGATTTCACTCCTATACATTCCCATTGACATTCCCATGTGAAATCACTAATATGAGATAATAAAAGGCCTTTTGAATTTATAAAATAGAAGTTTCCAAAAATACTTAGAATTTTTTATTTGAGGAATGTTTAAGTTAATTAATCAAGGTGATTAATTGACAATTATAAGAATGGTGTATTTTCAGTTTTCTTTTTTCAATTAAATGTTCATTTAGTCACCCCAAAATAACACTTGTGAATGGTCAGATTCATTTGGGGTGCACTTAATAAAATTTTATTACCATTACATTGCATTTATCTAAATAGGAACATGTTCTTCCAGTTTGAATTATATCAGTAGTTATGTGGGTTAATTAGATTAATTTAATATTTTTACTTAATTTTATGTGTAATTGTGAAAAGTCATTCTGATTGTAGTTTAGACATGGAACTAGTTAAAATGAAGTGTCTACACATAATGAGATAAAACCAAATGTTTTTGATTGAAAATAATGGTTTATTGAAAAGAGTATTGATTTATTTTGAGGAGTGGCCTAGTTAGATTCCCTCAATCTTACATTTTAAAATAAAAAATGGAACACTAAGATTCATAAGGGGTGTGATCAAGGATGTGATCAGTGAAAATGGATATCCAACAAGGGGATATTTGGAAAGTTTTGATGTAAATAAGGAGTGTTAGGTGCCACAAGAGTGATGTGGAAATCCTCAATAAGAATTAGACACATTAGACAAATGGGAAAGGCTAATTGATATCAACATCAAGGACCTAAGACACTCAAAATAGTGAATGTAAAGCTTAGGTTAACAATTTAACTACATATATCATCCCATTAAGGCTATATGTATGACAGTAAAATTATTATAACTTCACAGAACATGTTACATATTCCTCATGACCCCTTATAGAGCCATAAACCTACTATGAAGATTGGGTACTTGAATGAGAACAAAACTAGCACTAAAATTTAGGAAGATATTATGGTGTAATGATATAAGACCTTATACCCAAGTTTAGTAGCCTACCTCACCCCAATGGAACTTGACTCTATCATAAGGAAAAATATGGATTTTAATATTTGACTATATTATGATATGTGGTAGATAAATATCATGTATTTTAATGTGATTTGACATTTTAAGATATTATTTCCTTTTAATGTTGCTTTTTTTATGATATAGATGTTTTTTTAATTTTTATATCCCTCATATACATGGATTTTGAATACCAAAATTGGATGAAATAAATATATGTCACAAGATATATTACACTTATATAGTATAAGGAAGGACCTAAGGGCCATGGTGCCTAAAGGCTCCTATACTTTCCCACATGCAAGTGTAAAATCTCAAAACTAACCTATGTGCCTCAAGTGGAAAGAAAATGAGGAATATGTGGACTTATAAATATATCCATGTGATAATAATGATAAAATGATTAATATGATCATATATATTCATAAGGAGGGGAAATAATATTTTAAAAAGAGTGGGGATATGTTATGATAGTCATGTCGTTAGGTAAGTATCACCAACCTACAAGGGATATATCACAAGCACTAATGAAAGTAATTAGTCATCCAAAAAGATGGGGAAAGTAAATAATCATCTAAAAATAGGGGGAGAGTAAATGATCATCCCAAAAGAGGGGTGAAAAAAAATAATCCCAAGATAGGGGAAATATAAAATGTCATCGAAAAGAGTGTGAATGTAGATGGCCATTGAATAACCAAAATCAGATTAAGAAAAAGAGTGATAAAAATGTAATAATAATTAAAGACCAAAGGTTATACCTAAAATATATAATATAAACAAATGTTGGCTATAAAAATACAAAATAACAAAAAAATAATCAATGGTGAAGTGTAAATTTTATAAAACCTGAAGGTGACACCTAATATCCTTTAGGGAGAAAAAGTTTGAAAGTAAAAATAACAAAGAACCAAAAATGAAATAATGGTGTAAATAAATAATTCCAAAATAGGGTAAAATTAAATTAAATGTAAAAAATAAAAGATACATGAGATAAAATAACTATAAAATATATGTTAATGACTCTATCAAAGAAGATCATGTGAAATGCAAGCAAATGTGTCTCAAAAAGTTTATTGAAGCTAGACATTATTTGTAATATGTGAAAGGTTATTAATTTATATCTCATGGTAAGGATGAGATATAAATAATCCAATATGATGATGATGATGATGATGATGATGATGATGATGATGATGATGATGATGATGATGATGATGATGATGATGATGATGATGATGATGATGATGATAGGAATTATAATATTCCCCAAAATCATGTAAAAAATCAAGGATGGGTATCTCAAGATACCCCAAAGGATAAAACATAGGTAGAAAAAGGTGTCCCGATATCTATAGTAAGAAAAGGATGGGCATCTCAATATGCCCCAACATTTGTGATAATAAGAGGATTGGCATTGTAAGATACCCAAACCTATGGGATGTAGGTAGATTGTATTTAAATTTAATATTGACAAGATTAGGAATAATGTCAAAATCTATGTAAATTAGTGTTGCAATAGGAAATGTGGAATTTAAGGAAATGGTAGTATCTTTGATAGGTGATATGAAATTGCAATACATGGTAACATCTAGGTTGATACAGTCTAGAGAAATAGGATTAAAGTTAATTGTATCAGCTAGGTTGATATAGTATAGTGAAATAGGATTAAAATTGACTATATATCCTAATTTGATATAGTTTTATGAAACTAGATTGAAAATGATTGTGTTTGGTAGGTTGAGATAATTTGATAAAATATAATTGATTGTATCATATTATTCAGTAAATTGTGGTGATATAGAATATTCTAGTGAGATATGACTTAAATGGGTTGTATTGACCTATTTAACATAGTCTGATTAAATAAATTAAACTATATTGGCACATGTTGGGTCATGGTTGGTATAATTTTACAAATTTAGAATTAATGTATTAACACATTTTGGGTCATGGCTGATGATAATGTCTAAAAATGAAGTGTGTGTATCAACACATTATAGTTCATGGCCGATGTGTTTATCTAAAATTGGTTGTAACAAAATAGTATTGGGTTAGCTAATACTTTTGATAGGAAGTGATTGATATGGTGATTTTGATAAATTATGAAATACTAAATCATTATATTTATGCATATTTATATAATATCAAGGATCATAATCACATATAATACACCAATTAGTAGACATTGGGATTAGTTGTTCTTCATAGATCGATAAATTATCAAAATTTGGTTGAATGTGATCATAAGTTTGATGACTCATCCTTATAATGCCTTATAAATGTGGTTTATAGGTTGGGTAGACATCAAGAAAAACATACTCAACATTTATATATTTTTTGATATATATGGGAAAATCTGTTGATAATTTAAAATTGCACTTGATTTGAATCAAAAACAATGGGAAGTTTCAAGATGTGGGACTTGTGTCTTGAAACAACCTCCAAATTTTAGAGAAGCTGGATCTTCTTTAAATCAAGTAAATACTGGGAAAAGGGATAGGAATTTAAATCAAAAACACAATGCAAGAAATAAAATCTAATCTATGGCGATGTGCCTGAATGTAACTTGACCTTAATCCTGAGCATAGTGAGACTATATGTAGGATTCATTTAAAATTGAGAGAAAACAAGTACATGATCAATGTAAAATATTGAAACAATAGAAATAGAGGCTCACAACATAGACTTCTTTTGCTAAGGTACATAAAATGTCAACAAAGGCATAGGGTTTAATATTCTTATTTGAATTTTCCAATCACATAAGAGGCACAAAAACACGTATAGTTATGTAAACCTTCTAACTCAAGAAAATGAGACAAAAGCAAATGACATTCCTAATCTCAGCTCTATAAAATCTATAGTCTAGACTACTTTTGTAAATGACACATATAATATCAATAAAGGCATAGGGTTCAATCCTGTTATTTGAATCTTCTAGTCATACAAGAGGTGCATAAACACATACAGTTATATAAACCTTTCAACTCAAGAAAATGAGACAAAAGCAAATGATATTACTTATACACAGCTCTAAAAAGTCTAAACTTGTTACAATAATTCTCTCTGATAATTCCTCTTTGATAATTGATGATGATATCTTCTAGTGATCTCTAGACCCTTATTTATAGGCTTGGATTCACTCCAAATTATTGGCTCATTCTCAATCTAATGGCCCAAATGAAATCTTCCCCTAACTGAAAGTTTCTAATAGAAGATATCTTATAGATTCTAGAATGCTTCATCATCTGGCAGTTCATTGGCTGAAATAGATTGCAGGATGCTCCCTTCTCTTGAATGCTATGAACACTTAGCCAATTTCTTTAAAAATCATCATATTAATTAGGAGACACCAGAGGATGACACTTGTCTTATTCCTCATCACCCATTGAAAACACGTGACACTTTCTGCGTAACTTATACTTTTTGTGTCTTTGCCCCAACCATGTTCCACCTTTGACACTTGTCATTATCCACTTCCTCAAAACTGCAATAGCTTAAAAGAAAACAAGATTCATATCATTTCTTACCTAAGTAACTTTGAAAAGGAGCATAGGATAGGTGGTAAACTCTACTACTTCATCAAAGATACATGGCGATCTCCTCTTCTCTTACCTGGGGTTATGTGGTGATCTTCGTTGCTTGTAGTTACTTTTTAGAAACCTATGGAAGATGACACATGGTGGTCTTCACTTTACTATATTGATATCATAGAAACAATTTGGGTCTCATTTCACATTTACATAGAGAGTGACACCTGGTAGCTTCCGCTACTTTAGACATAAAACTTGGGACCCACCACGGTCTTTGTTATATCAATGAAACAAAATGGAGATAATTTAGATCATGACACATGGTGGCTTCTACTTTCTTTCGTTGGGATATGTGGTAGCTTCCCACTTTACCTCAATACTTAGCTTGTTAAACTTTTCACTGAAAAGAGATGAAACATGTGTCTCAATATGAAACTATGGACGCTGACACTTGGCACATTCCACTGAGTCGCTATGAGATATGTGGCACATTCTAACCAACTCATAAAAAGTATGAAAGGTGCCTTAGACAATGACACTTAGAATTTCACTTGGGAAAGGATGCCTCAAAGGATGACACTTGTTGACTTCCACTTGATTTCAACACTTAGGAAAAAATGAATCAAAAGGAAAATAGAACCCGCGCTCTATTTTAATAACTTCACCATCTCAAACCAATAAATGCAAGAATATAACTTTGAAGTGCACAACTAAAACTTATAATGAAATGTAGAGTATTTTTTACTCTACAATTATTGGTGACCCCAAGGACTTTTGATCTTGTTCAAAAAGAAACCACAACTCTCGCTTGATCTGAAATTGCTAGAACGTAGTTTAACTAAAATGTTTCAAATAGATTCCATTTATAGGAATCTCTTCAAGTTCACCTTCCATCATTTATATCTCAAACAAATTTTGTTGTTTACATGCCTGAATTCTATAAGGGCCAGTCCATAATGCTTCAAACTTAGTGTGTTGACCTGGTTTGGCAACTCTTGCATCCCATTTTAAACAATTGAGCCTATTTCAAAATGAGGATTTGAAGTCCTTTTATAAAAATAGTCTTTAACTATTTTCTAATGTTTTATCAATGAATCATATGATGCATTTCTCTTTTCTTAAACTTCTAGAAGTTCTGCTAATCTGACCTGCATGGGGCCATTTTATTCAATTTTAATCTACTTGATTAGCTAGAGAGCAAGAATCTCCAAGCTTAGGGGAATTACACCAAGTTTCCCATATACCAATTCATATGGGGACATTTTGATCACCTGTTTAGGCATAATTCTATCAGCCCACAGTGCTAAATTAAGCACTTTATGCCATTCCTTGTGATGGTCAGCCCCTATTATTTTGATGAGTCTAATCAAGTTCTTATTAGTTGATTCTGCCAAACCATTACCCTGAGGGTAATAATTAGAAGAATTTTTTAGATATATTCCATGCTTTAATGCAAAGTCAGATACTTTAGACCCTAAAAATACTTTAGCATTATCTGAAATTATGGTGTGAGGAGCCCCACAACAAGTAGTGATACTCCCTAGAAAGTCTAGGATCACATTTTCTATTGCTTCATTGAGTGGGACTACCTTGGTCCATCTAGTGAAATAATTTGTGACTGTTAAGATCCATTTTTGATCCATGCTAGATACTAGATTTATCATTCTAATGAAGTCAAGACCCCATTGAGTAAAAGGTTCATATATATTTATAGGACTAAGAGGCATTGTTGCATTCCTTCTCATCCCTACATAATATTGACAAGATTGACATTTTTTAACCAACTGATAACAATCTATAAATAAAGTAGGCCAGAAATAACTTGTTTCACTTATCCTTATAGTTGTGGTTTTTGCAAAAAAATGTCCACCTGATTCTCCATGATGCATTTCATGTAGTATTTTCTTAGCCTCATCCTTTTCTACACATCTTAACAATTTGCCATCATAATTTCTTCTGAAAAGAACCCGTTCAATTAAAACAAAATGAACTCCTTGCATCCTATAGTATCTTCTTTTATTTTGAGGGAGTTCTCTTGGATAAATGCCATTTTTCATAAAATGAATCATATCTGTAACCCAGGATTCCTGATCAACTTCTTGTATTCTCAATACAATTTCTTCTTTTGTTCCTAAATTTGTTTCTTCAAGTATCATCTTTTCAAGCACTTAAGTCATATATTGACACAAACCCCTACCTCTAACTAATTTAGTGGGCTTGACTTCTACATCATATTCTAGGATCTTAGTTATCTAGTTTGCTCTTTTTTCAGTAATTTCACCCTCCATGATGTATTCTCTAACACTTGGATGCGCTACAAGTATCATAATTTTACTTCTTGATACTATATGCCTAAACTTTTTGAGAGCTTCTACCATAGCATATGCTTGTTTTTCCACAAAGTTATATCTAGTTTCATATTCTCTAAGAGTCCTTGAGAAAAATGCTATTGGATGCTCTCCCTCCTGTTTATCATCCTTCTGTGTTAGAACAACAACAATACTAAGCTCTCCTCCATATACATACATTACAAAAGACTTAGAAAAATTTGGGTTTTTAAGTACAGGCACTGTTGAGATAGCTTTCTTGACCTTTTCAAAGGCTTGCCTTCCTTCCGTAGTCCACTTGAAAAGTTGGTCTTTTTGCAACAAGAGTGTTATTGGTCTTACTAAGCCTGCAAAGTTAGATATGAACTGACTGACAAAATTATTTTTTCCCAAGAAAGACTGAATTGCTTTCTTATTGACTGGAAGAGGTAAGTTCATTATAGCTGCCACTCTTTCTAGGTCTATAGAAACTCCTTCTTTAGATATTATATGTCACAATAATTTGCCTTGAGGGACAAAAAAGATGCATTTCTTAGGATTCAAAGATATTCCAAATTATTGACATTTTTTAAACACAGCTTCTAAATGATCAAAATGATCAGCAATATTTTTTGAAAAAATAGTAAGATCATCAAGATAAATCAGGATGATTTTGTTTATCAGCTCCCCAAATGCAACATCCATAGCTCTCTAAAAAGTGGCTCCAGCATTTGATAGACCAAATGGCATCTTAGCATATGCAAATGTTCCCCATTTGGTAGTAAAAGTAGTCTTGTATTGGTCTTCTTTATCCAACCAAATTTCATTTATCCAAAGAAACCATCTAGCAAAGAGAATCTTTCTGATCCAGCCATAGTTTGTAGAATTTGCTCCATGGAGGGCAAGGGATAGTGATCTTTCAAAGATGCTTTGTTTAGATCTCTGAAATCTACACAAAGTCTTATATCACCATTCTTTTTCCTAAATGGTACCAGATTTGATACCCAAGTTGAGTGTTTGATTGGAAAAATAATTTTAGAATCTAAAAGTTTCTGCAACTCGTCTACCATTAGAGGCTCATTTCTTGGATTCACCGGCCTTTATTTTTTTCTAACAAGCTTAGATCCTTGAATCAGTTCTATTGTATGCTAAATGATGTCTCTACTATATCCATGAAGGTCTTCATAGCTCCAGGATATGACTCTATCATATTTTTTGCATAATTCAATTAGCCTTTCCTTTTCTTCTTGAGTTGCAAAATTTCCAACTTTTATTTTTTTCCCTTCACTCACTTCTAATTCAAAATAATCTGCTTTTTTTGCTTGGAACCTTTTCTTCTCCAAGCTTACATCTTCTAGATCAAAAGGGCTCTCTAAAGTGATTAAACCTTTAGGAAGTTTATTATTCTTTAATTATATAATTTGATCCTCATATGCCTCTTCAATCTTTGGTTGCAATTGATCAGCAAATTCCCTTGAATGTTGCAAGAATGAGAGTAATTGAGAATAATTCTCAAATACTTACCAATTCTCATCATGATCAGGAATAGTTGGCCTTACTATAACCTTTACTGACTCATTGTTAACTAATTGCCAGTTGCTGGGTCAAACTGTGAACCAATCTGTGCCATCCTATCATCTTCAAAATTTCGAGTCCTGAGAACTACTTCAATATTAAAAGATTCAAAATCTTCTATTAAGTCCCAAATTCTATGCTTATAGGATTTCATTCTAACATTCTTTGTTATTGCCTTTTCTCTAATTTGCTTTACTACTAATTATGAATCTCATTTTACTATTAGATACTTTATTCCCTTTTTCTTGGCTAATAGAAGCCCATGTACTATAGATTCATACTCGGCATCATTATTAGTGCAAGCAAATTGAAAACAAATAGCCCTTAAATTTTTTTCACCATTTGGAGCAGTAAGACAAATTCGTGCTCCAACACCATTCTTACTTCTAGCCCCATCAAAATTTAAAGTCTAGATCTCTGAATCCTTTCCAGATCTTTGATTAGTTTGTGTCTCTTCTCTTAAAACATTTGGGATTTGATGGTCCTCATCAAAAATAACAAAAGTGCCCAAACCAGTAGAAATATAATTTTCATATGGGTCACTATGCATCATAGCTAACAACTGGTTATTTTCTTTTCCTTGATTATGCTTAGTCTAGTCACCTATCTTAGTTGAATAAAAAGGATCCAGTTTGGATTTTCTTACCTCTGATGCTTTATTCGCTATGGTTGTTTATTGTAGATGAACTGTGTCTTTGATCTTTCTTTTATCAGCAGGTCCTTCAGTATATTTAGGCATTGCTTGATTTTGAAGAGCTTCTTGTAATAATGTTCTTTACTTAGGAATAGCTAACATCTCCCAAATTTATACTTGTGCTAGAGTCATCTTTAGCTGATCTACCACATTCATTGATCCAAATGTTTGAATTTTTGGAAGATTAGGATATCTTGCCTTTCTTTGAAATTGTTCGAGAACTTCTTGATTCGACACTAGCTGAAGCCTTTCTTGTCTAATAGTTGCACATTGATGATATTGAAATGAAGGATTCTCCATAGCTTTTTATTGTTTATAACTTTAGGTTGTTCTATCATTCTTCTCTTTGATCTAGTACAATAGTCTGATTGCACCACTAGTTTCTTGGAAATAGAAGCTTCATTCAAAAATACTTATTCTTCATCTTCAACCTAGGATAACAAAGCATATTTCAGGGCTATTTCTTCCTCTTGTTACAAGGACATTCCTTGCATCTAAGCCACTAGTACTAAATTTTGCATACCAAGAGACTGGTAGGCTTGATTGTCACTGGAACTTGCAAACTGACCATCCATTCTTCTTTGCTCCACCACCTTTTGTTGTAGATTAACCATAGGACAATCTCTAGGTGCATGAGCATTATTGCAAGGGAAACACCAGGCATTAGTTTTATCTACATAGTTATTTTCCCCTAGAACAATATCCCTATTTGAATTGGGAGGGATACTCTGTGAGGGTATGGGGACTACAACCAATTGGTTTGCTGGTTGATGGTTAGATTGTCTTGGAAGACCCTGATATTGGTTTGACTGAGATGAAAATTTGTTTCCTTGATAGCCTTGATATGGAGGCCTAGAAAAAGTATCCTATTGTCTTTTTATATTGATCAACTCATTAGAAAATGTCCTTAGGATATTCTTGATATCATCCAGCTTAGATGACTAAGTGGGGACAATTTCTTTAGCAGATGGTTGAGGGTAAGTGTACATAGACACAAGTGGGCTTATAGATTTAGGAACTTCTTGAGGTGATGGCAAGGAAATTTTTTGGAACATGAGCATGGGAGGCCTTAAAGGTAACTGTCCAGCATCTATTACATTGTTCTTAGCTCTGACCGCATATTCATAAGCCTCTAGCAAAGTGTGTCCTCTAAGTGACTGAATCATATCAAATATATCTGAATTCAAAGCCTTAAGATAAAACACTATGGCCATTCCTGGTAATGGTCTAACTATAATAGGGATTTTGTCCCAAGTCTTTTGAAATCTAGAATTGAAGTCAGTCATGGCTTCTTCTGGTCCCCTTTGAATGGTGATTAACTACTGTAACAAAGAAGACTTATCACCCTTCTCTGCAAATCTCTCAAAGAAAAGATCTCCGAGCTCATCCCATGTAGAAATGGTATTTTGGGTCAAAGACCTACACCATTCTAAAGCTTTCCCTTTAAAAGAAGCTGCTAGTAATCTTATGGCCACATTTTTCTATGTGAAAACATGTATAGCACAGACATTTGATACATCATGCAGATGCTCTTCAGGTGTTTTAGAGTCTTTCCCACTGAATTTAGGCAAAGCTTTTAGAGCATTCACTGGGATAAGATCCCAAATGGCTGGTGGTATTAGGAGGACTAATGGACTACCAGTGTTCCAACTCACATAATTTATTGTGGGTATAGGGGCTCCCATATTGGCTCTAGGTATTGGTATAAACTGGTTGACTCTTCTTCTTGGACTTGTTACCAAAGGTGGCAAAAGAATACCTAGATTTGTAGCAGATTGTGATTTGGTTACTAGTCCACAACTATGACTCTTTGTAGCTCTTTGGTTCATATGGTCTTGAAAGAGACTTCAAGATTGATCCCACCATGCATGCCAAAAATTGTTGATGATTTAAAATTGTGATTGATTCTAATCAACAACAATGGGAAGTTTCAAGATGTGGGAATTGTGTCTTGAAACAACCTCTAGATTTTAGAGAAGCTAGCTCTTCTTTAAATCAAGTAAATACTAGGAAAAGGGATAGGAATTTAAATTAGAAACATAATGGAAGAAATAAAATCTAATCTATGGTGATGCACCTGAATGTAATTCAACCTTAATCCTAAGCACAGTGAGACTATATGTAGGATTCATTTACATTTAAGAGCAAACAAGTGCATGATCAATGTAAAAGATTGAAACAAATAGAAACAGAGGCTCATAGCATAGACTTCTTTTGCTAAGATATAGAAAATGTCAACAAAGTCATAGGGTTCAATCTTCTTATTTGAATTTTCCAATCACATAGAGGCATAAAAACATGTACAGTTATGTAAACCTTCCAACTCAAGAAAATGAGACAAAAGCAAATGACATTCCTAATCTCAGCTCTAAAAAATCTATAGTCTAGACTACTTTTGCAAATGACACAGATAATATCAACAAAGGCATAGGGTTCAATCTTCTTATTTGAATCTTCTAGTCATACAAGAGGTGTAGAAACATGTATAGTTATATAAACCTTTCAACTCAAGAAAATGAGACAAAATCAAATGATATTACTTAGCCATAGGTCTAGAAAGTTTAAACTTGTTACAATAACTCTCTCTAATAATTCCTCTCTGATAATTGATGATGATATCTTCTAGTGATCTCTACATCCTTATTTATAGGCTTGGATTCACTCTAGATTATCATCTCATTCTCAATCTAACATCCCAAATGAAATCTTCCCCTAACTAAAAGTGTTTAATATAAGATATCTTATAGATTTTGGAATGCTTCATCTTTTGGCAGTTCATTGGCTGAAATAGATTACAAGACGCTCCCTTCTCTTGAATGCTATGAACACTTAGCCAATTTCTTTGAAAATCCTTCTATTAATTAAGAGACACTAGATGATGACACTTTTTTTGTTCCTTAGCACCCATCAAAAACACGCGGCACTTTCTGCATAACTTATATTTTTTGTGTCTTTGCCCCAGCCATGTTCCACCTTTGACACTTGTCGCTATCCACTTCCTCAAAACTTTAATAGCTTTAAATAAAACAAGATTCACAACATTTCTTACCTGAGCAACTTTGAAAAGGATCATATGATAGGTGGAAAACTCCACTACTTCATCAAAGATACGTGGCGATCTCCGCTTCTCTTACCTGGGGTTACATGGTGATCTCCACTGCTTATAGCTACTTTTTAGAAACCTATCAAAGATGACACGTGGTGGTCTCCACTTTACTCTATTGATATCATAGAAACAATTTGGGTCTCATTTCACATTTACATGGAGAGTGACACTTGGTGGCTTCCGCTACTTCAGACACAAAACTTGGGACCCACCACGGTCTTTGCTATATTAGTGAAACAAAATGGAGATAATTTGAATTGTGACATGTGGTGGCTTCCACTTTCTTCTGCTAGGATACATGGTAGCTTCCCACTTTACCTTAATACTTAGCTTGTTAAACCTTTCATTGAAAAGAGATGAAATGTGGGTGGCGATATGAAACTGTGAAAGCTGACACTTGGCGTGTTCCACTGAGTCAATATGAGATACGTGGCACATTATGACCAACTCATAGAAAGTATGAAAGGTGCCTCAAAAAATGACACTTAGCGTTTCACTTTGGAAAGGATGCCTCGAAGGATGACACTTGTCGACTTCTGCTTGATTTCAACACTTAGGAAAAAATGAATCAAAAGGAAAATAGAGCCTGCGCTCTATTTTCAAAACTTCACCATCTTGAACTAAATTATGTGGGAATAGAACTTTGCAGTGCACAAATGAAACTCAAAATGAAATGTAGAGTATTTTTTACTCTACAAAATCATGAGAGGAATTTCCATTCATGTCATAATTTTTATCAATGGGAATATCCACCATCATGCTAGGGTCATCACCTTCAATAGAATAATCATCATAAATTAGAAAATCATGATATTTATTTTCAACCATGTGATATTTAATATGAAATATCTATTATTTTCACAACTAAAAGTACAAGGATCATCAATATCATAGGAGGAACATTGGGGTCTTCACCATGGTAATAAGGATCATCAAAGTTAAAAAGAGTAAGATCATCATGGTGATAATTTCCAATGTTATAAGTTTAAAGATAGATATAATTAGGAGATTCATTAGGATATTCATTAATGGTAAGATAACTAAGTGTAAGGATCATCAAAATCATAGTTAGGAAGGGGAAGACCATAACAATAATATATGGTTCCACTGTAAGTATCATCATAAATGGGGAGATCATCATTGGGATCTTAGAAACCATGATAAAATGTATATGATAATTGAAATATGTGTATTTTATTTCAATGGTGGTCATGAAAATTTTATGAAAATATTGTCTATAGGAAACATACAATATTAGGTTGGCAAATATAGTTAGTCACCGAGTCTATAAAAATTTATGGTATCATCCACGTTGATACAGTTGATTATAAAAACAAATTGTATGAGGTTATTGATATAGATTGGAAAAAATATGATTGTAATGGTGGCTAAAAAAATGAAATGTATTGGCTAAGTGAATTTAGTTGAAAATATGATCCCAAAAATTGATATTCTTGTATTAAGTAATTGATACTAATTAATTCCACTATGCCTAATTGTGTGTAAACATGTTTTAAGCACTTATGTAAGACACTTCATACTCAATACTTTAGTTTGAGTATATAAAAAGTGTGGGGATGATTCAAAAACATTAAAATTTATCATAGGTTTTTTAGATATCAAACATTATAGTTTTCTTTAGAGGATGAAAACACCCCAATTTTCAAGGCAACATTATTGAAACCACCATAGTTTATAGGGGTAGTTTCATAAATAAACTATCAAATGTGATGAAATCATAAATACTATAATTTTCAAGTGGTGGTTACATAACCACCCCAATAGTTTCATAACCACCTATTTGCATATTCAGATGGTTGTGTCACCTTACAAAACATGTAGAAAGTGAACAATTGTAATCATTCGCTCTCCTCATGGTTATTTTTTTCAATTGTTTAGTAATTTATAGGGATCAAAGGACCTATATAAGAGTATTAAAAATGTGAATAATACATTAGAGAGGTAATTAGTTACATTAAATTTGGTGTCACATTGATCTTGATGATTTTGGGTCTTAGTTTTAGTTTGCTCATTATTATTAGTTTTTATGGTTAGTTCAAGTGTATAGGAGTTCTAAAAGGATTATTATAAGGGTATAAATTTATTTTTATATGATTTTATATATAATTTTATTTTGTATTCTATCCATATAGGACGTTGGAAATACCTTTTATATAGTTTGATAGATATACTGGAAATGGTATTGTGTTTGCTTACCTACTAGACTTTTTACCACACTAGGTTTCTATACGGAAATCCTTATATCTTATATGTTTTTATTATCTAATTTTTTATTTTTTTATTTTTATGCAAGTTTTTCTCTTATTTCATAAGAATGTATTCAATTTTTTTGCATATAATAGTATTAGAATCAATTAATATCAAGCTAAATTTTTAGTATTCATTTTGATGAAGCTGAGAGTAGAATATCCACTTAAATTGTGGATCAGATTGGTATCAAATTTGGCTTATTTTAAAGTCCTTTGTGTTTTGTGTTTTGTGTTTTGAGTAAATTACAAGTTTATGCTCATCACTATATCTATTAGTGTTAGTGGTTAAGTTGTCCTAGTTCCCTTTGAAATAGGTATTTATATAAGGAAGTGAAAGAAAGGAATTATAAGTATGGCCCATACTAATGATTAATATGCCCAAACAGTAGAAGAGGAATTTAGAAAACTTGAAGAAGTAGAAATTATCTATCTTAATATGAGCAAAATTGACCAGTTGGATTCCATCATGGGACTTATTATGGAGAATTTTGGTGTTTTTATGGAGACATTAAAATCAAATAAGGAGGATGCTCCCAATATCCATAATAAACATGATGATCAACCCCATGCCAACCCATCTCAACCTCCCTTCAAGGCTAATGTAATTATTTAAATTAAACCATATGATGGAGATGTGAATGCAAAAAATATAGACCATTAGCTAGCCCAACATGAGGCATATTTTATTTTTCATAAGATCAATGAAAGCCAACATATTTATTTTTAATGGTTATATTTATCTAATCATTATTTAACTTGGTTTGAGAGTGATGTTCATAATTTATTTTTTATGAATATTCCTCCTATTTCTATGTGGTATGATTTTAATATGATAATCAAGAATAATTATTATCCCCTTTTTTATGAGGAAGAGAGGTCTATGTATTGAAAATATCTTAGGAAAAAGATAGGCCAAAGTGCATAGGATTACACCATCGAGTTCTATAATAAGTTTGTCCAAATGGGAAATGATGTAATGGACCATGATATTTTGATGAAGTATGTGGGTGGAATCTATACTCATTTAAAGATACCATTCCTCTTGGTCAAGCCTAAAGTTATAGATGATGTTTATTCTCAATCTCACTACCTAGATATGTACAATAGTAGGTCTTCATCTACCTCTAAAATCAACTCCTAAAAATAAAACAACTCCAAGAAAAGGGCAAAGGTAAATGGAAAGATATGCAAAATTCTACTTACATCTATAAAATGTTTACTAAACTATATTGTGGTGAATGTAATGTTGATACTCATTCTAAAGGTAAGTGTTGGAATTTGCATTGATAATTTCATATGTTAAAGAATAATAAAAATAAAAAGGATGTGAATTCACTTCAAGGTGAGAATATTGGCTACAACTCTAAGGTGGATGATGTTTAATGTTGTACGTCCATCAATAGAGAGGTATGCTTGGTAGTATTAGTGATCAAGAGAGTGATATTTATAAACATTTCCATATTAAAATTTATATGAAGAAAACACAAGTGGATTCTCTTTTTTATACTTTTTCACAAGTAAATTTGATAGGTACAGAGTTGGTAAACAAATTAGGGTTTTAAATTTACAACATTCCAAGCTTATATTATTTGGGTGAGGTAAATAAAGGTGTAGACATCAAGGTGACTAAAAAAATCAAGGTTAATTTTGTTATTAATTGTAATTTCATTGATGAAGCTATGGTGGATGTTGTTCCTTTTGATGTGTGTGCTGTATTGATTGGTATACAATACTTGTATATTTAATATGCCATATTCATTAGGGGATCCAACTAATACCATTTGGTAATGGATGGTAAGAGATACATCATTTAAGTCTATGAAGGAGATTCACAGATATAATTGGTAAGTTCCTTTGAATCTAAGATTATTATTAATGTTATTGGGAAATTTTATTTGATTATTTTGAGAGATATTCAAGATAAAAGGGATCTAGAAAATAAAACTTGTTGTACCATGTTTACTAACAAAGAGAAGAATCATATTGGAGAGATAGTAAAACAATTTAAGAAAGTTTTTCAAGATCCTATGGGATTAACTCTAGCTAGGTCCATTGAGCATGAAATTCATTTTGTGCCTGGCTGTCCACTTCCTAATATTGGATTATATATGCAGTCCTTGAAGGATGCCAATGAGGTAAAATAATAATTATAATATTTAATTAATCAAGGTGAAATATTTCCCAATTATTTTCCATGTCATTATCCTATTGTTTTAGTACATGATAAAGATGACGCACGGATAATGTGTTGACTATATATCACATAACAAGATAACCATGAAGAATAGGTACCATCTTCCATGGATTTATGATATTATTGATAAATTTAACATGCTAAATATTTTACTAAGCTTGATTTTAAATATGGATATCATCAAGTATGGATTATTGAGGAATACATTTGGAAAACAATGTTCAAAAGAAGCCAACAATTATATTTATAGATGGCTCTACCTTTCAAGATATGCAATGCACCAACTACCTTTCTATGTTGATAAATGAGGTAAATATTCCATTTATTTATTCCTTTTTCATCATTTATTTGGATGACATTATTATTTTTGAAAAAAAAATTTACATATTGAGCATCTTAAACAAGTATTTTAAGTGTTTAAGGAGAATAAGTTAGTATTTGATGATAATAAATGTGAATTTACCTAACAATCACTAGTCTTCTTTGGGCATGTGGTTGGATATGGGGAGTTAATGATAGAGCCAAATAAGATAAATGCCATCATGAATTGTCAAGGGCATCCAATTTTACCAAGAGAAGAATCTTTATAGGTGAAATCAAATATTCAATGAAGTTCATCAATAACTTATCTTCCATAACTTCATTTTTTCATGCAATTACAACAGGTGGTAAGAATTTTACATAGGGTAAGAATAAATAAGATTGATTTAAATTATTCAAGAATAAG
This sequence comes from Torreya grandis, assembly GCA_037957365.1. NCBI lineage: Eukaryota > Viridiplantae > Streptophyta > Pinopsida > Cupressales > Taxaceae > Torreya > Torreya grandis. The sequence goes on along the minus strand of JARHVA010005593.1, from coordinate 774,911 downwards.
TTATTCATGCTCTAGTTTCAGATTTTCCTAACATGAAGCTTATTTTCAAATCATAAATATATGTTAGTCAATATGTTAGGGGGTTGCTTTGCTTCAAGGAGGTAAGTCGGTATGCTACCATTATGAGTAAGTCCATGGTGTAATTTTTAATTATTGTGAATATGACAAATAAATAATTCTCTTGTTGAAATGGTTAAAATATGAAATCAATATATAATGGGTAAGGAGACTATTATCCATATATATCACCAACCTCTTCAATATTTGTAATATCAAATTAAACTTCAAAACAAGCTAGCACTATAAAAAGATGGGATTTTTGAAACAATTTCATTTGATTATAAAACATTAGAAAGGTGTGAATAAAAATATATTTGATATGTTGTCTATACCTCCTATACTATTGTTGATCATTTTATTTATTAATATTATGTAGAGGGATATGATAATGATGTAGATTTTGGGGACTTATTCCTTCAATCAAAAAAGTCCCAAGGTGTAGGGTTTGAGCCCAAGGAGGAAAGAGTTCAACTATTTAGGGAGGCACATACTTAGAAAGTTTCAAGTCATTTTTATGTTTAAAATATTGTTTCTCATTTAAATAGGTATGTTTATTAGCTTAATATACAATTTGATGTTTTGAAGTTCATAATAGGTTGTACTTTATGTAGTAAAAGTAAAACTAGTAACATAAATTTGGGTTTATATATGCCATTGTTAGTTCCTTCTAGGCCATGGGAAAGCATCTCCATCTATTTTTTAGGTGGGTTTCCTTAGTAAAATAAAGGTCATGACTATCTATTTTTGGTTGTAGACCAATTTAGTAAGATGTTTAATCTTGTTCCTTATAAGAAGACCCTAAAAGGAAGTGATGAAACTGAGTTTTTTGCTAATGTGTGGGCTCATTTTAGTTTTCTTAGTTTTATTATTCTATATTAGGACTCAATATTTATTTGGAATTTTTGGTCTACATTTTGGGAAAGATAGACACTAACTTGAAATAGTTTACCACTTTTCATTGAGAAACCAATGGGTAGAATAAGTATGTGAATGCAAAATTGGTGAAATTGTTAAGAGGGTAAAATAAGAAGCATCCTAAGACATGGAATGAAAATTATGTGTATAATCATCTTACTTATATAACAAGGTTGCCCATTATTCTACAATTAAATCTCATTTTGAAACTTATGTTAGCCACTTACAAACATGTGCATTTGATATTTTTTTGAAAAATACATACAAAGAAAATTGGAAAGTAGATCCTGAGGTCTGAAAAGATGAAAAAATTGTTGATAAAATTTAGGTTATTCACCCCCAAGTATAAGTTTCTAAATCTAAATAAAAATTTATACATGATCAACATAGGATTGAGCATAGTTTCCTTTTTTCTGACATGATATAGTTGTATTTAAGTAGAGAAGGGATACAAAGTACATCTTATAACCTTAAGCCTTTAAGGTATGGTACATTTGAAATTTTGGAACAAATAGGCAAGAATAATTTTAGACTTTGTTTTTCCTCATTATATGAAGATCTATTTAGTTTTAAATGTTGACAACTTGTATATTTTTTAGCCTTATATTATATAAAATGAACATTAAGGGTTTTTACCTTTAATTGGATATCTCAACCCTGATCATTAGATGGAATCAAAGGAAGATGTTGTTTTATATAAGGAGAGGATAATGCATAGAGGAGTGAAAAAATATTGGCTAATTGTATTAAAAGGGAAGCTATCTAAAATGAACAAATGGTATTGTAGAGAAGATATGTGGAAGTAATTTCCACACCTACAAAAGTAATAAATATTTTATGGATTTAAAATCCTCACTAATGGGCAAGTAGGATCCAAAAAATGGATATTTTTATATTAAGTCATTGGTAATAACTAATTCCACTATGCTCAATAAAATTACGTGTAATAACCTATGTAAGAAACATCATGCTCAATAAGGTCTTGAATTGTTATGATTCAAGGTAAATCATATATTCATAGAATGCCTTGGTCCCTGATGATAATAATAATAAGCATTCACATCATATCCTTTGGCTAGAGTTCTACTCATTTCAACTTCTATAAGATGAGGGAGAGATATAATTTGACACTATTTTAAACATAGAAGTAATGAACTTTGAAACCTAGGAAAGTGTGTAAATTGTCACCTTGGTGCATTAGATAAGATGACCCAATTAGGATACTATGAAACTAGATTAACCATGGTGGTTTTTTCATTTTTAGTCTCAGGAGGTTTTACCTTACAACTTGGTTTTTTTAAAATTCATTACTAGATGCAAATGCAACTAGTGTGTTTGATACATACTTGATATTATTCATTGAAATAGGCTTCATTTCATGGTATTTTATAACATGTAATAACTCATCAAAAGATATGAACATCTTGAAAATAATGGACTCATGTAAAGGAGCAATCAAACTTTTCTTAAATATCTATTTAAACTCCTTATCTTTCATAATAATAGTCATTTTAGAAAATATTATCGTGTACCTCAAGACATATTCATTGATAAGTTCATTTTTTCTTTATTTAATTTTAACAATTTGAGAATAGGAAACCTTTTATGAAATATTAAAGGAAAAGTTTTCCAAAAAATAATCTAAAATAGGTTTGAAGGTCATTGATTGGAGAGGTAAATCATATAACCACCTCAAATCATAGTCCTTGAAGATTCTTGGGAATAATTTAGATAATTGTTTATCATTGGATGCATAATCAAGGAATGTCACATAATATGATTGAATATTTTGTTTAGGATCATGTTTTTTGTCATAAAATGGAAATTTAGGTGGAAAAAAAGCAATTGGTAAAGCATGAAAATATATCTCAAGTGAAAATGGTTATGTAACACATCTAAGGAAGTAATATCATGAGGAGACTTTAAAACATTTTGTTCAATGTTTGTAACCTTGTCCTATAAGTTATTTATAACTTGAAAGAGTGTTTGAAATATTAACCCATTGTGATTTATATTATTAAGATGAGTAGTCACCAAAGGGGATGTAATCATTTTTTGAATAAACATATAAATCGGTATTTAAGTTCAGAAATTTGTTAGCCCCATGTTAGATGTAGTAATATTATTTTAAAGAAATAAAGGTTAAAATACATATCTTGTGCCCTCATTATATAAATTAGGTTGTAATGTGTTTAGGGTGAGGTTTGATGGTATATGGGGATGAACCATAGTTTTTATAACATGATCAATAGATGAACCTATTTTATCATCTATTATTTTTACATTCTTAGTTTCTATAATGGTTTATAGATTTTCATCAAGATCTTAAGGGTTTTGATGAATATGCTCATGAAACATTACAATTACTTGTACATTTTCATGATATATTGGTTCATATGCTTTGGTTTCATTAGACTCATGGTTTTAGTTATTATAATCTTCCCCTATGATGACCTCATCGATATGTTTTTCATTATTAGAATTGGTATCATCATGATCCAAAGGATTAGATCCCTCATTGATTTCAGACATCCTAGGTGGTGGGAAGGGAAGCACAATGTGTTGAATATGTACACCTCCTAGTTTCTAGGGATATTCCTAGGCTTCATGTTAAATAATATAAAAAATAAATGAAAAAGTATAATAATCTAAAACCCTAACTGACTAAAAACCATATGAATCAAAAATGTTTACGTTTATCTGAATTAATTTCACCAAATGTTAAACCTAAACTTATATATTAGGGTTATCTAAGGTTAAATGGGATAGATATATCCTAAGGTATAATGGTGATAAATTATCTCTATATTAGGCCAATTAGATTCTGAACTTAGATATAATATATATTGAATTCATTAAACTCAAATAGATGAAAAATAGTAAGTATAACTTTGAAAATATGGAAATAACAAAAAAAAAATTTAATTATCTAATTTATATGATAACATAGTTATATATGTGAAACAAGAAGTAATTAGATTAGAAGAGGGGTTTAAAACAATATCTAAATTCTAATTTGAGTGCCTCTAGAATTGTGGACACTAGTGAAACCTTGGATGGTTACATCAATACTACTATCTAAATATGACATGAGTGTCCTATAAAAAATAACTATTGGAAAATGATGTGACCACATAGATTATTCTATTTGCCTTCACATTTACTATGGTGCATTCATATTTAGTTCAAGGATTGTCATTCATGATAATACCAAACCTTAATTATTCATCTTCATAGTGACCTTGGGAGATAATGGGTTAGCAGTCACATAATGTCAATATAAACCCAACTTCCCCTCTATCAATGAGTTATTCCTATATAGCTAATACTATGAAGAGGGTCTCAGATTGATGTAGTTCTCCCCTATGTGTTGTCTTCTATGTTAACCATGTAATATTGAAATAAATTATAACATGGAAAATTGGGTTCTTGGGATGATCCTTCAGTAATTCAAACCTATGTATGTTTTATCCCTATGAATGATATGAAAATTTGATAAAATAAGGAAAAATTGCTTTATTGAGTGTTTGATTTAATGTTTTAATAAGTTGCCTTGGTCTATGATAGGTGAGGAATGAATGAGGGTTGTTATTGTATTTATATCAATCCCTTTGGAGAAATTAATAACAGTAAATAACATAGGCTGACCAATAAGATACATTTCATTTATAAATTAGATGAATTTAGGACACTAGACACTTGCATCAGAGTAGGACACCTACATCAATGCAGATGTCTATATCTGTCACATTAGAGTCTAGGGAATAAAAAAGTATGTATAGAATAAAAACATATAGACATGGAATATAATAAACTTTTAAGCAATGTGTGCAAGATATAAAGTCTAAGTCATCAACATACGACTAATAAAACCAAGAGATATGCTAAGGGACATAATATAGAGTATATACGAGACTCTTGAAAGTGAAAAAGGTTGAGAACTGAGAAGGTTATCCAAGGTTTTAGTTTTCAAAGTGTGTAAGACTAAAGTGTTATTTAATATATAAAATAATGTGTATAAGATGATCTAAAAACCTTGGAATTTATTTTATATATATATATATATATATATATATATATTGGCTTCCATACTTTCTGGACTTCTTGAGAGGATAAAACTGCCTAGGTTTGTAGGGTGGTAGTGTTGAAACTACTGTAATATATATGGGATAGTTGTATAAGTACCCTATCATAAGTGACAAATTAATCAATTCTAAAAAATTTATGTGGTGATAGTGTAACCACCCATATATATGCACTCCACCAATTATATCACCTTATAACACATGTAGAAAGTGAATTGTTATAAATGTTCCTTGTCATTATGGAAGTTAGTTATAGTTCCATAGTGAGATTTAGGGAGGACTATCTAAAAGTGTTTAAAAATAATTTAACAAATAAAATAGGTAGTGATTTTTTTGGAAATTGGTCTCCCATCATTCTTGAGGAGTTTAGGTCTTAGTTTTAGTTTGATCATTGTTTTTAGCTATTATGGTTAGTTCAGGTGTATAGGAGTTTTGAGAGGATTCTTGTAAGTTAATATTTTCATTTGTATATGAGTTTGGATATAATTGTATTGTTTATTATGTCTATATAGACCATTGGAAGTAATTTTTATATAATTTTTATAACATGGTGGAAAGTGGAGTGTGTTTGATGACCTGCTAGATTTTTTCTTGCATTGGGTTTCTCCAGTGTAATCCTTATGTCCTATGTGTTTTGATTATCTCATTTTCAATTGTTTTATGTTACGTAATATTCTCACTTATTTACCAATATTTTATTAAATTATTTTTTTCATATAAAAATATTAGAATAAATTTATAAAAATATAAGTTTGTAGTATCCATGCTGATGGAGTTGAGAGTGGAATCTCCACCTAAATTATAAATAAAAAATACACATAACTTCATTAGGTTTGTTAATGTAGTATAGAAATTTTTTTTTTTTGTAAAACTATCTAATACCATTTATAGATATAAAATAATCTCTATTAGGTTCTATAATGAAATTTGATGAAGGTTTAAAAGATTTATCTCTAATAATATATAAATGAAAACATGAATTTGATCCAACCTAGAAGTATAGGCAAACATGAATAAAGGGGTAGGGGTTATAATGATCATAAAGTGGTAAGGTGTCATTATAAAAAAAGATAGTATAGGCAACCTAGAATGGAATACGTCAAGTTTAAGTAATCTTATAGCCACACTGATATTGGTGTAGAGAGAAACTAGACAAATATACACACACATTCATTTAATAAACAACAAACAACATCTATCTATTAAGTAAATAAATTAAATAGTATAGAATTAGAAACACTTATCTTTATGGGGACCCATCAAGTATCAATATCCTCCTTATCCAATGGTGTTTGGTAATATATTTTTGTGGTTGTGAATACTTAGAATGATTTTTAGAAGACCTAAAAATATTCCTAATGACTCCTATTTAATCTCCAAGACTTCTAAAAGATAATTTTATTCAAGATATGTTTATAGACCTAACTCTTCCAAATATGAATTAAGGTAGATTTGTGAGTGAAATAAGATATAATATAGTGTATATGATATGTTTGGAATGAAATATTACCCATATATCTAATTTTCAAATACCTAAAAGTAACACTAAATATTGAGTCGATGACATCAGCTAGGATAATATAGTTGAATGGGAAGTTGGTTGACATAGAACAATATCAGGTAGACCAATAAAGTGAAAATTTTATAAAACATGCTTAAACATACATTGAGTTAGCCAATACAATATAATAAGGGAAAATGTGCTAAAATAGATAGTATCATCCAAGCCTATGCCATATGATATAATGAAACAGACATAAATACGAAAGGATATGATGCAAGAAGGTAAGTGGTAAGACAAATTTGAGGAATTTGAACTAGTGGTAGGAATAATATGATCATGACATAGGAAACAACATATCTCATAAATAAATAAAATCTTACCAACCCATTTCTTGGTGTACCCTTTAAGTCATGGACTCAAGGATATTGATGCTCAGCAAGTCACTACAAGATAAAGTGTCAATAAATGATAGAGATGAAAAATATTCTTTTTATACACTTTCCATAGTTTTCATATTCCCTTGTTAAATAAGTAAATTGAAATTATCAATCATTTACATTCAGATGCATGATTGAATGCCATACTTTTTGATCTATATTTTATTTCAATATTTTATATAAATTAGATTAATCTTCACCCATTAATCCAAATGAGGTTAAAATAAAAGTTATAATCACCCTTAGTAATGTGAGATTAAAATTAGTTTTATATTATTAATTAAATAATAACTAAGAAATATTGGATTTCTTGTAAATCCTAACAATACTAGATTACTATATTATGAGATAAAAAAATATGAACTTATAATGTTAGTGTGACTTGTAACTTCTTCTCACTAACTTGTAAGGATGAAATTAATTTCTAAAGTTTAATTAGAGTAATGTTGAATGTTCTCTTGTTCATTTCTAGGGATTATAAGAGCTCACTTGAATTGTGATAATTTTATTCATCTTTGCTTAGTTAACAAACCAATTTTGAGATAACATCTCATGGAGGAGATAGGTCACTCATTCAATTGGAGAAATAAATTAAAACTTGATTATTAAGAGCATATATGTATGTTTTCCAAGTTAATTATAAAATTAGATACTATGTCTTAGTATAAGTTAGGGTTTCTTTTTTAGTAATCCCCGAATTAGGCTAGGACTCTTTTCAAGGGCTCATTAGTACAATAATTTAATAAAAAAATTGTGTAAAAATATTGTCTTGAACATTATCTCCCTTAATAATATTCATATTATGGAATTATTGGTGTGGGATTATCTACTTATAAACCATAGATAACACATTCATGTTGAACTCAATAAAGAAATGTATTGAATTAAGTTTTTTATTATTTCACAAATGAGTTAATATTATGAAACTTTAAAGGTGATTTATTAATGAATCATTTACATTTCATTAATTTTTTAAATTAAATTAGTACTTAACTTAAGCATCCCACTTAGTCTTTGACATTTTTAGTTATGTAATCATAAATAATAAAAACAAATTATTATGTTCTATTTTGGTTTTCTTAGATGAATTGTTTTGGCATGATATAAGAATTTAAAAATCAAATATTATAAATTGGATAAAAAATGCATACTTTAGTTAAAGATATCAATAAATTTTGATATTACATACTCTAAAATAAATAGCAAAATATCTTACCCAGTCTCATATTGAAATTGATCCTTGGGTTAAAAAAATTGGGAGAGTGAATAGGAAAATGAATGAAAAGTTAAAAAAATAGACATTGAAATTAAACCCACTAAAACGATGAGAATCCAAGGTCTTACTCAACTTATGAGTGATATGGATCCATAGATCACTACTATACAAGTGGACTAAACACACACTAAATAATAAGAATGCTACACCCACATTATCTTCTTCCTACTATATAGGGAACTATCTTAAAGAGTTAAATAAGGTACAACAAATCATTTTTAAGTCTCAATGCCTCTCACTACATTATGAATAAAGGAATATTATATCATATGAATTATGAGGGAATTTATGTCATATGTATTGTCAAAGAGAAATATAAAGAGATTATAATTAATTTTCATGAAAATTTTAGAAGTGGAAATCCCTCTATAAATATTGCAACTCATAAAATTCTTAGTGAAGGTTATTAGCCAAAAAAAATTAAAAACATCCACAATCATATGAGGATTTTCCATGAATGCTAACTATTTGAAAAAATAAAAAGATATAGCAATTCCATTACATCTAGTCTTTGAAAATAGGCCATTTTTATAATCAAGATTACTATTTTGTTTGAGTTATCAATCCGAATTACATGAAGGTAAACTATTTTTTTAAACTACCACACACTAATACACATGATGGAAAAAAAATATAACAAAAAGGAAAATCTTACTAAATAATGGATCGATATCATTGAAGAATACATTATCTCCAATTTATCACGCATTTTTACATAGTCAATCATAATGGGTTTACATTTCAATAAGTAGAGTATCGAGAATAGGCATATGAGAACAAGATTTTTTTTAAGATTCTCATAGAATATTTCCCTCGAGGAAATTTTTGAATCCAGAAAAAAATCATAAATTATTTTATAATAAACCAAGAAAGTGGAATTTTTTGTTCAAATATGAAGTATGGATGAACAAAACTGGGTAGAAATAAGCATTGAAAATTTATCCGATCCTATACAGTAAATAAGCAATTTTAACTATCACATTCAAGTTTCCTACATATTATTTCATGCAATAATCCATGAAAGAAGGTGATAAAGTGAATTATGTGTTACATAACATCATTTAGATGTAAAATTCATAGGATGAAGCCTTGAACCTTTTTACTAAACATTAGGACATAGTTAAGTGGCAATTCAATAAGGGAGAAAAAATTAAAGATTTAAAATTTTCATATTTCTTCTTAATATGGGACAAATATCATGAGAATATATGTTAGAATGAAAAAATGGATCTGATGTGGATCAATCCTTATCAAATTTCTAAGATATTGGGCATTGATTCTCTTCTATTAAAGTATTTGTGATAAAATGACATGTTATTCCCAATAAATGGACAATAATTAAAGCACTAATTCTAATCTATGTCATCCAGAGCTCCTTTTGTTTTAATTTGATTTATTATTTTAAAATATTTTATTAGTATAGTAGTTAGATTAATTTAAATTCATTTATGTCTTGATAGCGTTGGTTTATTCTATACTTTATTGGATTATTTTATTAAATGTTTAATTTATATTTGATTTAGTTAAATCTAATAAGCTATAAATTTCAACTAATTGAGATTCTATGATTAGAAAAAATAAACACAAATTTGAATTTGAAATCTAGAATATGATTTGGTAATTGCACTTGATATAAAAAAAGACTTAAGGGGATAAGATAGTAAGCATTGTGTTGTATTGTGAAGATCTAAGTCTGAATGTAAATGACATGAATCAATAGGAACTAGATTTTTATTTACATAGATCAACATAAAAGTATCTGAATGTGCCTAGATAGAATTTTCCAACTCGAGAAGGTACTAAGTAGCATTATCTTCTAAAATTTGAGAGTTTATTCTAAGTGAGTTTTTATTTTCTATTTATAAATAGAACACTTTACCTACTTGTAATTTGTGTGGGTTGTGTGATATTGAATATATTTTTGTGCATGTAGTTCAAAAACATTATCTCCTTCCATTTCAAAATTTGATTCACTTTCTAGACTAGGTTTTGGTCTAAAAAGCTAGGAAATTGGGTTAAGATAACCCAAAATTCTCCCTAATGAATGGCTAGGTTTTTCCTATGTGTAAAATACTCTAAAGAGGGAATTAAAACTATATTTAATTCTACCCATTAGGTGTATGTGTGACATAATGTTCCTTTAATGAATGCAACATGTGATCTAGTTTTTAGTACGTAGAAAATGACTACTTTGACTTTACTTTAAGGTACTTCAAACATGGCTAGGACTTAATGTAATTTTGGGCCCATGGGAAGACCTAGTTCACATCCTAATTTAATAGATATAATAAGGTTATGATTGGAATAAAATCTATGAATGATAGATAATATGAAAATTTAATATATTCAAATAAAAAGTAAAGTAGGAAAGAGATGACAACCAATGTAAAACTATAAAAAAAAATTTTATTATGCTAGGTTTATATAATAATTATGAGGAAAAATGTTATGTTGTATACATAATTCATATATTTATTCCTCTGTGTATCTCTTATAAATAATTTAAATAAAAATCATTATATAATGAAGGAAGAAAAGGAACCATTACAAGCTTATGTGCAAAGAGTTGGGGAATAATTCCATGGATATTTCCCATAATGCATACACATTATGGCCATACCACATACATGTTATTTGAATTTGGGATTGAGATTTATGAGCCATAAGGCATACACATTGTGTTTTCATAATGAAAATAAGATAATTGGAATGGGCATGTGCATCTATCTTTCTATGTGAAAGGAATGCATATGTGTTCCTTTTTACACTACACCAAAAAATCAAGAAAGAGGTATAAGAAGGGGGAAATGGTTTGGTTTACTAAAATAAATGTTAAGTATAAGAAATATAAAATTTATTCAAATTTATTTTATTAAATTGAATAAATTAGGGTAGCTCTTCATCTTATAGAGTTGGTCTCATAGTTGGGCACATTAAGATGTGCTATATAGTTTTTCAAAGTCTAATCTAGTAAGTACCTAGGCATTTTTAGGGTATTGTATTGAACCTAGGGATTTTATGGAATTACTTTTCCAATGAATGTCCATTTTGGGTAAACATATAGTCATTTTTTAGGATTTTTTAAATTTTTTGGATTACTTGATGGCATTTCTAAGAGTCCAAGGTTTGTTAAAATTAAAATTTACAAACCACTCACATTTAATTCAAGCCAAAATTTTGTGATTAGTGTATAATTGGTCACATTGATGACATATACATATCAAATGACCACTTTATGTTAATATCACTTGTTCATAATCCCTCCCCCATCACTAATCAGTTACTCCTCATCCCTCATCACCCATAGTCATTCTATCCTCGTTCCTCACTATCCCTAATCACTCCATCATTGACCCTTACCATCCTTGATCATCTATAATCACTCCCTCATAATCCCTAATAATTCCCTCATTGACCCTATCTATCCCTAATTATACTTAATCATGACTTCATCATCCTTAATCACTCCCTCCTCATACCTCTCATCCCTAATCACTCCATTGACCCACACCATCCCTATCATCTATAATCACTCCCTCATCATCCTTAATCATTCCATCATTAACCATCACCATACCTCACCATCCTTAGTTACTTCTCCATCATCCTTAATCACTCCCTCATTGACCCTAACCATCCCTCATCATTCCTAATCGTTCCCTCATTAACCCTTAATATCTCTTATCATCACTAATGAATCCTCATCATCCCTAATCATCTCGTATCACTCCCTCATCATCCCTCCTAGTGCACACATAAGGAGGGGGAGACCATTTAATTCATACTATTAAATATTATTTTTTTGGGGTTTAATTAAAAAAATGGACATAGGCATTTTTTTAAATAGTTGATGTTCACATAAAAGAGATCATAATATTGGCATTAATATAATACAATTTATGTTTAATTAGTGCCACTATTATGATTATTACATACAAAACATAGAATAAAATAATAGAAAAATATCTAAATATCATACACTAACCTTTACCTTTGTAATGGTAGTCTAAAAAAATTCCTAAATGAAGATAATCAGATAATCATGAAATTTTGGTCTTCTCCTCTATTTTTCTAGTTGACCCTTCAATGAAATGTCTATTTTATTATAAGTAGGATAATGGGAATCCAATTAAATTATCTTCCCATCCCTTTGTATTATCCCAACTCTTTAATATCATCATATGCATTTTAAAAAACCACATGACATAAAGGAAATACAATTTATTTTACTCACCCACAAGTGGTTCAAATCTAGTTTTACATAAATCATGCTAAATTATAATTAATATGTTTTTGACTAGAAAACAAAATTAGGCTTTTAAGTATTATACACAATGTATACATATTAGGTTTCACATTGGTGATAAGAGATAATTTTAATAAGAATGAGACATAATTGCTTCTAGATAACGTACAACACTTCATCAAAACATTTTCCTTGCTCATGACTCCATATTGTTTTAAATAACTAATTTACCATTGTGAAAAAACATGTATATATATAAGAAGTTTGCAGGATTTCAAACTTTGAACAAAAAAATCAAATACCATGTTGATTCCTCATGATACAATTTTGGTTTACCTTAATACATACCACTATGTGAAACAACTTAGCATGTTCAAGTCTTAGTATGGAATTAAGATTCTATCAATCACTATTTGAAGACTTGTCTTCAAACCTAGACTTTTTTAGGTGTTCAGTCCTAAATAGAATAATAAATTATTACTTGAGTCATCAAGAGACTCCATCAAAGGAAAAAATATGATGAATAAAGGATATAAAACAAGGATATTATAATAATTATGTTGGATTCACCACTTTAAATACCACTATAATGTAACATAAAAGGCATCTATAGACCCATACGAGTTTTCCTTTTCTAACTAACATTATGGATTATGAAAAAATACATAAGTCAAAAAATAAAATATGAATTTCCAATTATGGAAATAGGATGTTAATAACATAATATGTCTACAAAATGTTTCACCAATACCTTATTGATCAATGAAATCCTAATGAAAAATGCACAAGTCACAACATCTCACCAAAGAGCAAATCATCCTACATATAAGGTGGAGTTATTTTACCACAACTCCAAGAAAAACATAATTGTGCATGAATTAATGTTTAAATCCAAATTTAAAATCAGAAACATAAACAATCCATAAGGATAATGGCCAATATGGACATCGAGGAAGCAACCTCCCTTAATGAGACACACCAAAACTGAGACAAATAAGAAAATAATGAAAAATAAGAATGCCCTCTATTTTTTGTGATGAAATATTACTCAATACTATGGATTATCATGCATCACCTCCTCATATTCAATCACTCCTTATAATACCTTGATGGTGGGTGTAGTAGCTTCCTATTTGTTCGCGATTGGATTATGTTCCAACCAAATATTTTACTCACTCAAATAAGGCCCAAATAAACTCTTATTTCACTCATCCTCTTTCAAAAAAAATATAAACTCATATATCTCATCTGATTATCTAGTGAGATTCAAATATCTATATAATTATCCATGACTATATAGGTATATAGGTGGTTACCAATCTAATAGACTTTGTTCCAATACAATAGCCAATAGAGTGTGTTTTCCAACCTGAATCAATCTATACCCAACCCAATATATACCCAAATTTATATATAAATGGAATTAATGGCATATTCCTTAATCCAATGTGTTTAATAGGTATCACTTATATTTTGGGCATGGCCCAATGGACCCTAAAGGCCAAATTGGGTTCTTATCATACTATGAGTATTCCTCAGTCCTCAATATAGTATATTAAAGGATAAAATAGGAATTAGGGCCCTATCATAAATATATAGGGTGAAAAATTATAGAGTCCCTAACTTGATATCAAACTTTCCATACCCATTAAGGTAATGGAATATTTCCCTTCCTACTTAATCTATGCCAAGGAGTAAGGAAAGGTAAGCTTGATTTTTTAATATCTAACTTTGTTTCACATAATAACATATCAATGGAAGATTTACTTTTTGATAGATATCAGAGGAGTAAGGCACAACTATTAAGGTAAGTTTTCCTTCCTAAAATCTATCTTTTATTTTCTTATAGATTAAGGCATGGCTATTAATGGAAGCTTAAATTATGATAGATAAATTTGTTTCTATCCTACCTACTTAGTTATGCCCTACCTGATAAGGTATTATAAGCTTAATTATTGATATATAAATTTAATATTATCATACCTACTTTTATTTTATATAATATATTCTTATATATCAATGAAATCTTGCTTCATGATCTATAGCTTGCATATATTCTTTCCCTACCTACTTATCTATGCCTTACCTGCTTATCTTATATTGTTAGAAAGGAAAGTTTGTTTGATGATAGATATAATGAGAAATAATGTTTAGATTCATGTTTAATATTATAATACATAGCCTCATATGTGGTCAATCAAAATTGATAATAACCAGTCTATTTCACTTAATCTGAATTAAACATATTTATATGTATTTATATCAATCAATCGATAGGCCTAATAAATTATATATAGCCTACTATCAAGTCAAGTCAATATTTATCAGTATAAATTAGTAGTATCCCCATAAATATACCCATATATATATATAATAAATTAAATTAAATTGAATGGGAGGGGAGAGAGAGGGACCAATTGAGAATATCTAGTAAAATATGAAGGAGTATTTATATGCTCAATCAATCCTAGATGCTCATAACTAATCCTGTCTCTAATGAGACCTTGATATTCCAGTCAAGAGTAGCTAGTGAAATATGAGGTAATAGATTTATTATCAATCTAATCCAAATAAATGTCCCAATATATCTAGTTTATCCATCTTTATGAGTAGGTTCCTAGCCTAGATAAAGGGAGAGGTTCCAATCAACCATAAAGTGGTCTCCCCATTAGATATATGGCTCACATGTTAATTATAATCTTTTGTTAGGATAAAAATACCATCTAGATAGAGGGAATACTATATAATATATGAGTTATATAATTATATATATATGATAAATATTTTTATCCATATATTCATTTCCATTGAATTAAAACCAAAGATAAAAAATTGCCCTAGGAAGACAATTCACCTGATTTTGTTTATTCCCTCTTAGTCAAAAATGTATATAGCCATGAAATAATGGACATGGATATGGGATATGTACTAATAATTATAATAAAAATAAAACATATCATAATATAATCAAGTTATTGGATTTATGAAACACCCCATAGGAAGGGTATAGATATGGCTATAGATCTAATCTATATATAACACTGCCAATCTACAAAATAATAGCCCCCATATATATATATATATATATATATATATATATATATACATATATATATATATATATATACCTAATTTTTTACCCATATCTCTCTAAACACTTACACCTTTCATGTTTACCTTCCTTTCTTGCCTAAAAATATCTAGGTCAAAATCAAATGCCTATCTATCCAGAATCCCAATAATCACTCAAAATGACCTCATTATAAGATATATGGGCATATGAAAAACTATATATCCACTAGTACCACCAATAAATTCTTAGAATAATGGAATGGACTTTAGTACAGCCCTATGATGTAGTTTAGTCATGGTCACTATCCACAAACTACATATATTATCTTCCTCCCCCCAAGGAGACCCCTATCTATATATGGGTCTAGTGGAGCATATCTTGACTAGTGAGTAAAATATCAATAATAATGGAATATGATGGAGTGTAATAAACCCCTATGCCTAGAATAATTTTCCTTAAGGCCCCCTAATTTATCCCCCTCATGGACATATGTCTATATATAGATAGATAACATATAATTATCTATATAGAAGGAGATATTTATCTATCTAAGAGGCTCATATCCTAGATAGATATAAAAGACCTCTAGAGGTCAATGGGGGAATTAATATAAATATACAAGAGGAAGGGAGGGATAGAAGGCTCAAACCATAGTAAAATTTAGTCTATCATATATATATGAGATAATAAAACCCCTATATGTTGGGACACTTCAGCTTGAAGAAGAGGTCCCAATCAAAATAGATAAGTTAAAGTTCACACTTATTTCAAAACCTATAACCCTACCCACTATAGATAGGGTTGGGTGAACCAACTAAGAATTGTGTGTGTGTGTGTGTGTGTGTGTGTGTGTGTGTGTGTGTGTGTGTGTGTGTGTGTGTGTGTGTGTGTGTGTGTGTGTGTGTGTGTGCATGCATGCGTGCGTGCGTGCATGTGTGTGTGTGTGTGTGTGTGTGTGTGTGTGTGTGTGTGTGTGTGTGTGTGTGTGTGTGTGTGTGTGTGTGTGTGTGTGTGTGTGTGTGTGTGTGTGTGTGTGTGTGTGTGTGTGTGTGTGTGTGTGTGTGTGTGTGTGTGTGTGTGTGTGTGTGTGTGTGTATCTATGTGTTTATGTGAGTGTGTCATGTTAAGTGCATCTATATTAATATTTAATAGTCAGACAATAACCTATATATCTACTATAGAGCTTGAAATTATAGCTAAGATCAAACAACCCAATTGAGAACCAACCCAAACATTCAAAGAGGGGATACAAGGAATCTACCCAAAAAATAAATTAAGTCAAGTACTGATTCCTATAGTCTGTTACATATATATTATATATAAATTTCCATATATCATGTCTAACTACTCATGTTTCCCATCCTATATAGTCATGTTACATATGTAGCTAAGTTACTCATGTTACCCATCCCATAGAGTCATGTTACCAATATAATCATGTCACTAATTAGTCTATAGTGTGACTATAACTCTACCATTTAGTCTATTCATATTACATGAAAAGGGCCACTCGAAGGGTGAGGTGAACTATAAAATAGAATTAATCCAACTCAAAGGGAGAGGTGTGTTGAAGAGGGTATAGATAAAACACCTTATGTTTTATTAGAATTTAATACCTTATGGATTAAAAAATACCAAATTTTAGCCCCACAAATGTGGCCAAGTGATTAATTAATGGGGGTTAAAATTATTATAAATAGTTGATAAAATAGAGCACTATGCCTTATATAATATTTTAGTTAATAGATAAAAGTGTTACCCTATCTATTTCATTCAATATGGCCCCATTAGGATTGATGATGTAGTCAAGTTAAGATAGATATGTATGGTCAAATATATGGGCATGGCTAGGTTGAACAAATTGATACTCTATATGGATTGTAAGGGGAGATAGACATTAAAATTAGAATCAGATTAAATTAGAGATAGTCATCTCAGTAAATTAGAGATGATGACGCAATTATTAGGTGTGATGAAGGATGGTGAAGGTCAATGATGGAGTGATTATGGAAAATTAGGGAGTGATTAGAGATGATGATGGATAGTTAGGTTCAATTAGAGAGTGATTATGGACGAGGAGGGATGAGGAAGGAGTGATTAGGGATGATGAGGGATTATGAAGTAATTATTAGGAATGATGAGGGATGGTAAGGGTCAATGAGGGAGTGATTAGGGATGATGAGGGAGTGATTAGATATGATAAGGCATGGTGAGGGTAAATAAGGGATTAAATAGGGATTATGAGGTAAAATGTGGAGTGATAAGGGGTGATGAGGCATGATGAATTGGTGATTATGGATGATGAGGGATGATGAGCGACAATGAGGGAGAGATTATGGATGATGATGGATTGATTAAAGATGATGAGGGATAGTGAATATCAATGAGGAAGTGATTAGGTATAATAAGAAATGTGGGTAGAGTGATTGTGGATGATGAAGGATTACGAATGAGTGAATAGGGATGATTAGGGATGGTAAGGGTCAATGAGAGAGTGATTAGTTCTATTGAGTGAGTGATTAATGGTGATGAGAAGTGGTTAGGTATGATGAAGTATGGTAAGGGATAATGAAGGAGTAATTAAGTAAAATAGGGGATGAATATGGAGTTATTAGGGAATATTAGGGATGAGGAGGGAGTGATTAGGGATGATGAGGGATGGTGAAGGTCAATGATGGAGTGATTAGTGAAAATGAGGGTAAATGAGGTAGTGATTAGGGATGATTAGTAACAAGGATAGAGTGATTATGCATTATTAAAAATGAGGAGGACATGATTATGAATGATAAAAAGATGATGAGCAAGTGAAATTAATATAGAGTGGCCATTTAATGTGTGTAAATCATCATGTGACTTATACTTCCCCAATCACACCACTTTGGCTTGAGTTCAATGTGAGTGGTTTTTAAACTTCAATTTTGGATAACTTAGGACTACTGTAAATGTTATAAAGTACTATAAAAGGCACAAAAACCTTTAAAATGACTATATTTTTATCAAAAATAGACATCAATTTCAACAGTTATGCCCTAAAATAGCTAAGTTCAACAATGAGACATTAAAAATATGTTACATCTTGATTTCTCTCTAAGATGATTAACCTATTTGATCCATGGATTCTAATGATTGTTATTTTATTGGTTACTATATAATTAAGATTTATGTCGTATGTTATTTACCGAAGAGTAATATGTTGCTTAGATTATACAATTAAATTGCTATGAATTAGTTGTACTTTTATATTCTATTCATTATGATCATGTTAGTTTATGAAACAATATTTTATTGATATATGATGATATTATGGTCTAAATACCTTATTTATCATAAGGTGGATGCAAGATAAATCCATCTCTCAGAGTGTGATAGAGGGATGGCATCATTAGAGAGGGTGGAATAGATGGAGATGTCTAGGGATGACAAAACAAAATCTAGATACCTATGTGGACACCACCTTAGAATAACATGTTTTGTGATTATTGTTTATTTTTTGATATTTTTAGTATGAATTTTGTGTTATAAACATTTAGGTGACTACTAGTAAACTTGTGTTGTGATATAGTTAATGGTTTTATTCTTACATTAATCTAATTACATTATTGCATTTATGATTTTAGTACATAGGTAATGTTGTTCTATGATTAGGTTATTTGATGATTATTTTGATGTTGTAATTACTAATATCTATGGAGTTAACAAAATGTCTTTAAAATTTATTAATTCATTAGCCAGTTTAAATGATATTTGATAAAAAATCATCATTTTGATTTAGAGTCAATATGTATAAGAGGTAGTCAAAGGCATTAGTAATAACCTATGTAAATGTAATGTTAACCACATCATCATTGTGTTTGATTAAGATTAAAAGATGTTATAGTATTCTAATTTTATTTTAATACTTGTCAGATTGTCATTCCCAGCTATAATGTTTGATAACCCTTATTAAGTTATGTTAATAGTTTTATTTGTAATCCTATGGTTCTAACCTTAGCTAGAGGGTCAAATGCATTGACATTAGTATTATGAATTTATAGACTTGTTGGTTTATTGACATCATTATTTATGTAAATGTTTTGAGAATTTTGTTAAGTTGATGCATGGGATTCATGGGAGATAAGAACCATGCATATTTCACATGAATATTTTAATGCTTATTACATGGTATTTTGGAAGTTTTGAGTAAATTACGGTTCTCTATTGGCATTTTAATAAATTTGTAATCATTTTGTCAAACCACTTCCATATATTTAGGGTTTTACATGAGGATAATGATGGTAGACCAGGAGTTCTATTATCCCTAAATTTCATGCAAAGACCCAGTCATAATATTGGAGAAAGGGAATAAGAGTGCATTATGAAGAGAATAATAGGAGGGCAAGACATGACACAAAAGAAGAAGGAAAAATAGAGAAAAGAGGTGAAAATGTTTTCTAGAAGAAATAAAATAATTTTTAAGGGTCATATCTAGGTTGGTGATGTAATTCCATGTCTTGGTTGTTTGAGCACAAGAATTTATGCATATGCTTTTATTATGAAGGTCTTTGGGAAATTGACTTGTTATGTATGTTTTTATATAAATATTCATCCCTATAGATGGATCGGCCATCCACAGAATTAAATATTTATCCCCAAAACCCTTAAAGTTTGTTAGAGAGGACTATGTGAATTTATTATGGGCAGAATAGGCTTTAATTTTGGTGTGATTACTTTAAAACTCAAGACATGAAATTATGATTAATATAGTCAAGCTTTAATAAATATAAAATGGACTATTTATATTTGTTTTTGAAACCCTAGTATCATATAAAATGGACTATGCATATTTGTTTTGAAACCCTAATCTTATATAAAAATGACTATTTAAAGTTTGTTTCATGGATGGAAAGGTCTTGAAATTATGTGTTATTTTTGAAATAAACTACCAATCCAACCATGATATTTATAATCTTACTATAGATGTTTAGTGTATATATTGGATAATATTATAACTATTTTCAAAACCCTTTAATGAAGGATTGTTGCGCCTTCTATCTAATAGATTAGGTCAAGATTAATTATAACTGTGCAATTAAGTAGTTTTTGAAATAAACAAAATTAGGATAGATATATACATACTAGTTTATAGGCATATAAATATGCAAATTATTAAACATTCAAGGGATGAGAGATCAATTAAGACTATGGATATGTTTTGAACATCCAACATATAGCTTGGTATAAGGATTTTTTTATATATTTGTTCCATATCATAATTTAGTTGATTAAGTCAAAAATTAAACTATGTATGTGATATTTATTTTAAGATAAAAATATATAGTTGGTTGTGCATGTACTATTTAAAGGTAATCATTATGTTTATCTGTGTGTTGTATTTGTTTATTTCATGGTTCTCTTAAATCTAAGTTGATAGTTAACTTGATAAATTTATTTGTCAAACATCTTAGAATGGTATACCTATTTTAAATAAGCCCATATTTATGGGTGAATGAGGGTGAACAAATTTTGAATAGTTTTTATTGATGATGGACTATGTCTTGAAATTTAGTATAAAGGAAAAGAGAATAGTGGGTTTGTGTGATTAAAAATCTTTATATCTAAATTAGTTAGGCAATTTCTAGAGTAGGTATTCAAAGCATTTATATCAGTTATGTTTAAAATATATGAAGTTCATAATGAAAAATAGAAGTTAGAATCTAAAAATGCACTATACATTATACTCTAAGTTTACATATGGAGGTTGAATACTTATATCATAATGGATACACTTTTAGTTTATGATAGTGTGGTATTTTTATATTTGTTTAATGTCAAAGGATAAAATGTGTATATATACATATATACGGTATATATTTATTTGAATTATATGTGTACATATACACATATATAGTATATATTTGTATGAATTAGATGTGTTCTTATAAATATGGTATATATTTATGACTATTAATTGAGTTATAAATCTATGATGTAGTATACCATAAATATATTCATAAAACTCATTAAATGTACAACAAGTTAATATGAAATTTGGATTATTGTTTAATGTGATTCAAGGCCTTAAATATAAGGTATTTGATCCTTTAAATTATTAATGATTGGTTTGTTATTATTTGAGAAATATGTATAAGTAAATAAGTTGTGATAAATGGTGTTTTTCATAGTTGGTACTACATTTGAGTTACTTTTTAGATTTACTAACTTGTAGACTAAGTATTAAATATACCTAAATGGAATGTTATATTAATGAGTTCACTTGTTTCTATTTATTATGTATGTAATAAATATTATGATTTGAGATTAATTTCATAACATTTGATGGACTAAATGTATGTATTTTGAATATTTCCATACTTATCATGTTTTATGTCTACTGATAGGAAATAATCTAATTAAATCTATTGGTTATGTTTTAACTAACCAAATATTGCATTGACGATACTAAATAAGTAGTGAGACAAACTTCACTAGCTTAGTTATCATTATTAGTGCAAGATAAAGGTAATTTGATCAAGTGGTGTGTATGAATTTGACTAATCTTAGAGATCAATAACTATTTGAAAACTTTGGCTAAAGTAATATTTTTGTTAAACATTATCATTTCATGAGTTTCATAGAGTTTTTATCTTTATGAAATATCATGTTAGAATGTATTTTATTTATGGTACACATCATGTATGAATTATCCTATAGCACATGGTACTAGCTTGTCTTTGTAGATTCTTGCACCATCAATATCTACCCATCTATGAAAGGAGGGTCATTCCCTAGTTGGGAGATTGTGTGGGGGATTGATGGTTCATTCTTGGTGTGGAAAAGGGCTTGGATAATGCTCTCCCTCCACACAATAGTACTTTATTGGAGGCTACACTTGATATTAGCATAGGATACTTGAGTTCATTAAGAATCATGATCCATGGATATTTGTATCTTGTATTATATTTATTATCATGACACTATTCTTGATAAACCTATATTATTTATTCATCTATACATTAAAAATAGTTGATGTAATATTATATCAGTCATGGTTGAAATTATGTAATTACCTTTCAGAATAAATGTAGTTTAATTGAGTTAGTCATCATTTTACTTGTTTTGATTAATCATTATTATTATGGTGATCTACATCTAGATGGATTACTACATGTCTATTTATGGTTAACTTATTTAATGACTTTAATTATGGATCACTAGTTATATTTTTCATGGTGAAGTCTAATGTTTGAATATGTGTAATTAAAAAAAATTAATTTATTTTAGTAACACCTAGTACTGTTGTTACAAAATACCTAAGTAATAAATAAATTAAATTTTCCCCATTTTAAGACATATATCTATGAGACTAACTTGATCAGATGTAGAGTGACCCTAATTTCATATATTTTATAGAATAAATTTAAATTATAAGTTTACATTCATATTGTTACATGTATATAATGTAAAAATATAAATTTAAACTTACAATTAACATTTACTTTAGTAAATGACCCCCATCCCACCACCCACCTTATAATTCATCCCACTTTTTCATTTCCTTCACTCATGAGTTCATTAAACCATATTGTATATGCATTATTAGAATTATTTGTATTAATGAATACATTTTATTACCACTAATAACATTTACATGATTTTGTTGTAGTGCATTTCAAACTCTTGCATTTTTTCAATTTTAATTTGTGCATGAGACAATGTATACACATTATAACACATATGCATTATGGTTAATTTGAATTTAAAAAATAATAATTTTGTCTCATAAATGGATAGGATTCTTGAAGCAAAGGCTTGGAGCTATCAACACAATATCATCTGACAGTTTTGAGAAAAACAACAAAAATCAAATTTCATCACCAAATACACTATGGATTTCAATGATATAATTTAAAAAATTATTATCACAACAATGATCACACTCTTATGTTTTTAAATATATCATTTTTATAATTTTTAGAGTATTTTAAGGTCTCAATCCATGTTGATTTCTATGTATAGCATTTTTAGGCTGTTAAATGTGACAAATATACATGCCTATATATGTTTGTGTATCTTTTTTTTCATTGATCCAAATTAAAAACAAATTATAAGGTTACAAACTAGGCCTAATTCTACATGCATTTAAAATTCTCATTTTCATTTTTTTAAGGTAGTTGCAGGGCCTCATAGCTAGCTATCCATTTTTTGGTTAGTTTTAAGGATCTATTTACTTATTAAAAAAATTCATCAAAAAAATATTTTAGAAAAATAGGTTATAAACTAGATGATCTTATCTAAACTATTACCAATGGTTTTAAAAAAATATTAAACTATACTCAAAAAATGAGGGGCCACATACTTGACTATCTACTCTTTTTTCCTTAAAAAATAGGAGTTCTTATTCAAATTTTAGATGTTTGACCTAGTTATACTTAACCATTTTTTTAAAAAAATAGTGGTTTGGAAACTAGAATCAAATTTTTATAATTTATGTTCTTGCACTATCCTCTAATTTTGTGTTTAGCCATCTCAAAGTATTTATAGTAGTTTAGAATTTTCAATTTTTAGGAAAAACATGTCCATGGGTAGGCCCCTTTTGGTCCCACAATGATGTGTACTTACCCAAAAATAGTTGGTAACAAATACTTGACAATGAAATATTATGGTGATGTCACAGCTAAGTTCCATAGTACTAACACTTTAGGAGCTACACGGTAACATAGAAATTGGATTGAATTGTAAAATTTGGAAAGTAATAAAAAATCTACTACTCATGCTACTAATTTTAACATAGATCTAGATGTGTAATATTTATTTTTAGGATCTAGTGACCTAGATACTCTTATATTAGTCACCCTTATTTGAAGATCAATGGTCCCCATTATGTGAAATTATGGAAGAAGATGTGGAAACAGACTGGAAACCTACACTTCTATAAACCATTTTCCCTTATAAGGCACTTAACTTGATTTAATGATTTGGAAGAGAGGTATATCTTGTTGATGTGTTTATTTCACATGAGTTTCAATGAATTGATCTATTTTTTCTATAATTTTACAATATATAATTATGTATATCTATTGAAGAGTATTTACAATATATAAAGTATCCAATAGGGTTGGAAATTAATGTTTTAAGAGTTATACATATAACATTTGATGCATCCAATGTATGATGGAATATTAATGTCTAACACATTATATCCTAATTTTTTGTTGATGGTTTATGGCTAGTATAAAATAATAAAAATATTATGATAAGTTATGTTGATGTTGATCTTGTGCATATCCCTGAATTTAATGAGGTAGCCTCCAATATTTTAGGATCTCAATGGATATAAACTCCACTCCAGAGCATGAGGTATGTGTTAAAAAACATAGTGGTGGAATAGTAGGCTAAGCATGCAAGTTGTTAATTGGGTATGCTTGTAGTGAAATGAACCTACTACATCAATAAAAACCTTAGTAGGTTGGATGGATGGATGGAATATATTCTAGAGTGGGTATATCTTAATCAAATAAAATTCAAAATGAAGGAAGGGTATATCAAAAAATAAGGCTTCTATGGTTTCAATTAATCACTTCCTAGATTGGTTCCTTGGTGGACAAATGTTTCCCAAACTAATGCTTACTATTTGTAGATGTCGCATACTCATAGATAAACATAGTTTGGTAGTTTGGGATGAAATGGTATAGGAAACTTAAGGGACTCAACTGAAGGTTGATCCTTTTAAGGTATCTACTTCTCACCCTTACTCAAGATAGTATAGATCATACCATAAATGAATCTAGGTAAGTTATGTCTCACACCTGTATGACTATATCATGGGGAAATACTCCTGAACACTTATAAAATCAATGCTACCAATCAATTACTTAAAATTAATAAAACTTGATAACTATTAAATAGATTTTACACATCTAAATCAACAAATAGAAATTATAATAAAAATAATTATCTATATATTTTTTACACTTCAAATTATTGAATTAAATCAACCTAAGGAAAATACCTTAATTACATAGATATGTAAGGAAAGTCCATCCAAATAGTTATAGGGAAATCAAAATGATCTCTTCTTGTATTGATAAATTTTTTAACCTTTTAAAATGAGGTTTTAAATTTATATATATACTTGGGGATGGGTCACCTAATCCTCTAAGTTCATGCAAACTCAAAGTTAGAACAAGTAATAAGAAATTTGGTTCTAATTTTATTGCCAAAATTACTTGCATACCTACAAATAATTATAATTGTGTCAAAAATAACATTTCATATATAACACCATGGAACATGTGCATGATTATAAATAGCCTAAGATAACTATTACCTTCATACATCAAGTGAAACTGAACCATAATTACATAGATTAATCCTATATGCATGAATACATATAAAATTAGACTTTAATAACTAAGGCTTACTTGGTGACTACATAACACTCCTTGGCATTGTGGTAGGCAATAACATGGTGGTTAGAAATAAATTTATGGTTAGATTTTTGGATTTCTTCTTGGCCTCAAATTATTGAAAATACTTGAATCCAACATCATGTTGTTACTTTATGATATCTATGTTCAAGTATGGGAGTCTATGTACCTTGCTTGTTTGTTCCATTATCTGTACATGTGAAGCTTTAGTGTTCCAAAATTTGATTCAAAATATTTACAGTTAAGTGACTTTATTTCATGAAAAATTAAACTTATCTTCAATCTCCTCTAATTTAAATGCCTGTAGAATCTACTTAAAGCTAGTAGAGGCTTATTGAAGAAGTTGGTCAAAATCAACACTAGTTATTAGCTTGTTTATAGAGTCCCTTGACTATGATAGATTTAACTCTTCTAGAATTTTCAAAATGAGACTATCATGTTATACATACTTGGGAATTATTGATTTTGTTATTGTGACCCACTCTATTTCTTCTTATGTCCTAGTGACCAATAGGTTAAGGGAATTTGAATCCTCTAATGGTGTCATCAAATTAAGATGGATATATACATTATTTATTGTGTAAAGGATGATAAATTTTATCTTATTCTCATATTATTTTAAATAATTAAATAATTTATCAACTTTAATTATTTGAGGACCTAACTCAGTCCTCATTGAATTAATGGCCTCCAAAATTTTGTATACTCTTGATGTTGAACTTTCGAGATTTATTTCAATCTATGAAGGAACATTGAATATTTGTTGTTGTTCCTTAACCTTCTTTAACTCTTGTTCAATATCCTTCCTTGTTAGTTTTATTCCTTTGTGGAGATCAAGCAGATCATCCATATGTATCTCAAAATAGGATTTTAAATCCTTAATATGGTGGGATTACCTTAGTTTCATATTATTCCTCTTTGACAAAGTGAATACTTCTTGTCTTTCCTATAGAATTATCCCCTACCAGTCTCCTCTTAAATTTTTATTTTATTCACCCTTTAGACACTTCCTTGGATTTTTAAAAAAATGAAGCTCACTATGGGTAGTTATATGATTTTAAGGTTTGGCCTTTGAGAAGACTATGATTCCAAATCAACTACCCATTGTGGGATGACTAATTAGGTTGAGTTTGTTGGTTTAGTGTCATGGGTTTCAGTCTCAACCAATAAATACCCTAAAGACTATTTCAAGTATTCTTCAAGTAATGGGTTATGAAGGGAAGGTCATATTATCTTAGACCAGTCCATCCCACCATATTATGGTAATTGGTGGATTGTATACACTTGTTTCTTATTTCCATCCTTCTTTTATGATATTACAATGGTATCTTGAGAATAACTAGAAGAAGGAATTAACAATCCTAATTGAATAGATGGCACATGTAGTTGAGGACTTGCTAATACTCCCCTAGCTTTCTTACATGATTTCCTTTTGGTATTAGGGGCTATTGGGGTAGTGCTAGAGTGAAATATAGTATAAGTGTGGGGAATGGACATTTAGGACATAGTTGGAGGAGTCACAACTATTGGGGAAATGGAGACAATAAGGGTAGAGGGAACATCCTCTATCTTTGGAGCAACCAAAGATGGTTAGAAATTAGATTCAAAGGAAATAAATTCTACCTTAGGTACCCCTAAGGAAGGGGAAACACTAGGATTTAGATAAATGAAATGAAAATAACCAATATATAAAGGGGAAACAAAGTATATGATGGGAGTGGTATAAATTGAAGGAGATGTAGAGATTGTAGGGGTTATACCCTCTCTTGATTGATCTCCTTGTAGTGTTACTTTAACTTTGGTTTCTTGAATTCTTAAAACATTATCTATTTATAGATCCTCTTTCTCATATGTAGGCTCACTCCTACTGACTATTGCTCACCTAATGATCCTTCGATAGATATTTCTTCAATAGTTAGACTCTTTTGAGGGATGTGAGCTCTTGGTTTCCTCTTATCATATCTAGTAACATTTTCAACATTGGGGGAAGTATCTTGACTAGGTGTGGTAAATACTTACACACTTTTAGTCTCTTGGGATGAAATAACAATAATATGGGCATGAAATTATGATTCTAAAAATTCAAGGTAAATTGGCTAATCTTGAGTTCTCCTAAGTGAATTTGAAACATTGGAAGCTTTAGGCACCTAAGATGTTTATTTATACTATTCAATGGCATAGGGAATGTATGGAAAGGTTCCCCATACTCCATTCATGGTTAATAATACCTATTAATCCAAAAATCAATGACATCTTATCCACCTATGAGTGTTATCTTGACATGTGAATCTACAATTAAAATGGAGAGCTCCCCTTAGGTGATTTTCAAGACCTCCTCGCCTAATCAAGTTTTTTGTTCCCTCTCCAAGATGTGGGAATCAATTTTAGAATTAATAAATAGGAAAACATGGTCATAAGTATAATTTTATATGAATTTAAAGGCCTTGAATATGATTTTAAAATTTACCATGAAGGTGCTAGTCTCTATGTGGTAGTGTGGCTAGTGAGTAGTATTCCCTATATCTTCCAGCCTCTCAAAACTGCTTATGATTAACATAACACATTCAAAAAATCATGAGATTGGAACCATGGAAGGCACTCTTATTATTATTCTTATTTAGATATTAATTAACTACCCACAATAGTTGCTATGATATCTCCTACTCTGCTAGTTTATTTGGCACATGCTTGGGGAGATGTAGGGGTGTAACATTGTGGCCAGTGACAATAATCATAGTATAATCAAGATACATCTAGTAGTCCCCTCTAGCCATCACTATGTCAAAAATGATTTTTTAAAGCCTAGGTAGTGGGGATTCATAAATATCCGTCCACACCTAAGGGTATACTTCATATGTAATGTAATCTATATTATTGTATAGGTATATATGTGCATAAATGAATATGACTCAGATATATAGTTCTTAATGAAATTTTTAGTTGGGCTCTAGAGTGACCCATTATGTATATACATTATAATAAATATAAAATCTATAAGGTATGTCATCATTTATAAATTTCCCCTTGAAGGCCTTTTATCCTTGTATAGTACTTTTTTCTGTAGCTTAACCCTAATTATCTCACCTAAAGAAAATGTTACCTCTGAGGTCATTAATAAATATAGTAGTGGAACCCATTCAAGGTGAAGGAATTATATGCTAGGTTAGCCATATAACCATTTCAAGATGGCCATCCCAATATGAATTTACATATATAAATTAGTTATAGGCACTAGATAATTCTCATTGAAGATGATGGTCTCCCCAAGAATTATCCACCTGCTCAATGTTTTATCAATTGAGTTATCCTTTTTCCATGTGAATACTTTGTGTAATTCATATGTAGCATTAAAAATATGTAAGGATAAATACCTCTATAATGTGTCTCTTAAGATGAAATATATGATGGTTTTATTCTCTTATTGGTGTAATAACACACCTTAATTCAATTTACTAGTGAAGAATAGGTCTTGTAAGAGGTTTATGCATGACATAAACTCAAGTTTAGTTGTTGTAAAATTCAATCCTTATCATATGATAGGGAAGATGTCCACAACTAATTGTATTTACTAAGGTGTCAAATTTTCCTCAAGAGTGTGTGTATTCACCTAATGAATTACTTCCCATAATGATAATTAATTAATATAGTCATTATTAAATACTATTGGATCAAAGATGATGTGTTTTTACTTGGTTAAATCCTTAATGGAGAATTTAGTTGGTATAAGGGCTCCTCAAAATGTATTATATGAGTATGCAATATCTAATTCACTAGATTGAAAAATTTCTAGTTCTTCCATTTAGTGGGTTAACTCCTCTAGATGCAGTTCATAATCAAAATATAGGTAGCTAGTGTTTATTATCAAGGCAAGTGAGCTAAGAGTTTGTTTGTGATCAATGAGCATAACCTTTATTTATAATTCATTAATATATCTTTGGAATTTGACTCCATTTCATGCACAATTAATGTCCAATGTATATAAACTTGATTTGCTTCTTCAATTATAATTTTTTTTCTTTGTTTTGGTGGGTAGGCCATGTAGATGTTGTAGTAATTTAGGAGAATTCCACATCATGTACTCTTTCCAAGTGTCATTCTATCACTTCTTTTGCTTTAGTTTACATATGGCATAGAGGATCTCTGTATTTGGAAGTCAGATGCTACATTAAAATAGTGTTAACCCAAATTTTTAAAAAGTGAAAAAATATTCTAATAAAATTTCCTAAAACTTTTATTAAAGACTAAAATGCCTAAGACAAAATTTCCGAAGAAAAAAATGTTGAACATTTTCTATGAATAGTTTTGTTAAATAATTTCTTTAAATAGTTTTACCAAAGAAATTAATGATTAAAAATTTACAAATATGTAAACTTAATTATTAACATAGATGTTGAAGATATAGATGCCAAACACTTTTACCAAAGATTAAAATCCTAAAATATGAATTTTGAACATTTTATCTGAAGAGTAAATGTTGAAATGCAATTTTTTTGAAAACCTAGTTATTAAATAGAAAATCACAAAGACTTTAATACATGGAGAATAAAGTTATGATGTGCTAACCTAAAAATAGAAGTTATAAATAGAACTTGTGAATGAGACATGTGAATATAAATCTTAAAGAGTTACTTTGTGCAATGATTCATATAGGTGTAAAATGTTGAAGATTACTAAAGATATAGACTTTCAATAAAAGATTCTAAAGACATATTTTTGTGAATCCAAAGAATTCAAAAATTGTGCATCTTCTAAAAAATTTTGGATATGCAAAACTTTAGAAGAGTATAAATTAGATTGTCTAATTAAGTAAAACATGTTCATTTAGGTTTTCCAAATAACAAATTTAGGTGTAAAACAAATCTCTCTTGAAATAATACTTTCAAGATAGGCATGGACCTTTTTAGAACATAGTGGGTCCCTATTATAGAAAAATAATGGGGGTATCTTGGGTGAAATAAATGGTGACTTACATGGAGAATACTCCCAAGTATTTGAGAACCTAGAATCTTTGGTTAGCAATTAAAAATCAAACATGAACCATTTAATGAAAGAATAATTTAATTAGAAACATAAAATAAAATCCTAAAAACAACATACAACATACTTGCCTTACTCATACATTGGATCTATGTGTGAGGAATTGATTTCATTTTACCCTTATCATTATGAGTTTAGTAGAGACTTGAGATAATTATAGGTTTCATTCTGATTTATAAGAAAACATAATAAAAATTGGGGAAGCTTTGTCATTACTCTACTATTATATAGGCTTCCATAGACTCAATAGAGGTACATTTGGTTATTTTACTTTCATATTCATGTTTTCTTGCATGATGCAAGATACATTGATCTTATTTCATTATTTGAGCCTTTGATCACCTTTATATCTTATTCAGGTTTGGTGGATCACTCTTTTTAGTATGCATTGATCCTTATTTTTCTATTTTTATATCAAATATGATTCAAAAAGGGAGATCAAAAACCACAGTGACATCTATATATGAAAGCACAATTTTTCCTTGTTGTCCCTGTTAGCTCCATATGTATCAATGATTATTTCCTCAAACAAGTATTGACATGAGAGGTATATTTGATCTAGTAAAAATGAGAAAACTTTATAAATTTGTATAAAATAATGAGATTATACTTTATATTCATGATAGAATCATTTAATATTAGCATGGCCATGATCAATTTTCTTATTTCATACTTGAATTCTAAAATTCCTAAACACAAGGGTGTAAAACCTATAAGTAAACAAATTTGTGTGATTTGATTTATGTCTTCCCCATAAACTAAACTTTTAGCTTCTAAACATATTATAGTAAGTCCAATGGGTTGGATAATTTCTTGATAATACTAGGGGAAGTCAATAAAATTTCCATGGAATAAATAAAACATCTTATCTAGAAAGCAGGGAACTAAATTAACGAAAGCAAAATGTTAAAACTAGGAAACATTAATCTAAGATGTAGGGAACTAACTATTAAATTAATAAATATAACTATGAAATAAATAAATATAATTATTAAAAATATTATAATATTACCTTTACCATGGTACCTATTGTTACTTAGGAACATCTACAGATGGTACTCTATGCACCTAAAATCACTCACTTCATTACTATCGACTAATATTCCTATTAGTCAACACTAATTATGCTTAACTTATTTTATTTCAATAATTTATCCTAATCTTAGACATTCATCTAATAAACCCATTAAATAATCCTTCATTCACTATCCTTAGAATAATCCCATTCCCTCATTAATTCCTTTTAAATCCCTATTATCCTAATCTAGTCCTAGTTATACATTATATAGGAATTTAAAATTCCCATAACCCCACCCACCTACCCACCTACACCCTAGAATTACCTGCATCGCTATGTCCATCATCCTCACCTAATCCCCCATATATCCCCCATTAAATCCTCCATTATCCCTAAGCTAATGGAGAAGTCTCTAGAAATGGAGAAGCTCCTCCAAGTCTCTAAACTAGAGAATTCTAAGGAATTTAATATTCTTTGAATAATACACAACCATGGATCTCATTAATTAAAATTTTAATATCAACCCTTGATATTACCTCCCTTCATATATATAAAAAACACTCATCCTCCATAAAAGGCAGATCTAGAAATCTTGTGGAGAATACATGTCCAATTGTCATTTGATCCAAGCATCCTTCTTCCAACATCATGCCATCACTATGTCAAATCTGAGTCCAAGGTAATCACATATCAATCCAATACTTTTATTTTTGAATCCATTTGATCTTTTTTTAGATAATTTAGGATTTAGGATTTAAATTCTATTTTGAATTGTAGTCATATAGTTACATTATGTTCTATGGCTCTAGAATTTACCTAGTAGTTGTCATTTGGGTTAATTAAATTTCATAGATTTCATTCATAGAGATCAAATTTCATCTAAATTTTGGTGACCATAGTGGGATAAACCTCCCTTATTTAGTCCAAAACCATTTAATGAAGTTTTCTATCTGATTATAGGACTAATTTTAGGTGAATCCAAGCCTGGATTTTCAAATTTTGATACATATAGGTGAATCATGGTATTATCCTCATAATCATAGTATTACAGTCATGGGTTTTTTTAATTCCAATAGAGATATTATTAGTTAGATGATATAGGTTAAGGTTTTTAGTAAGGTTTAGGCCTTATAAAATATTGTGACTTCCATTTTCATAAGTTTATCTTAGTAGTAGTGATATTGTTGGTTGTAGTAGTGATATTGTCAAATCTAATAGTTGGGCTTAGATTATAATATGTTTCTAATAACTCTCTACTTATTTAGGTAATTTATATGTTTATATTATTTATTTGTGTATAATATAAAGGAAATAACCTAGAATCTAGCTGATTACACACTTTTGACAAACATGTGACTCCCCTAGTGGTGGGATTCTTTTGGTAATCATGGTATTGTAGATCCTGATAGTGATATTATCAAATATAGTATTTAGGGGTAATTTTATCACTTGTGACTTATTGTCACTTAATAATACATAATTTTTTTCCTTTTTATTTGATTTTTTTTTTTTGTAAAAATATTTTAAATTTGTAGTTATAGGGGAATAGATATCAAACCGGAACATGAAACCTTTGACTATTTTTGACAAACCCATGACTCTCTCAGTAGTGGGATTGCCCTAGTAATCATGGGATTGTAGTTGAATTTCATTATATTGTCCTCTTACCTAAAAATAGTAAAAAAATAACTTTATTACCTTTTCAATCATCATTTAAAGTGTCTCTAGGTTCTGACCAAAGGATTTTATAGTTTTGTAAGTCAAAATTTAAGAAAACTATCTTTTTATTACAAACTTAAACTTTCCCCTATCTAGGTATTTAAACCCCATATAAAAAATATATTTAAAAGTGTTGGTTTTTTTTAGAATTCTCAAATGGAAAGGGAAGGACATACATCTTAGATCCACTACTTTGACTCCTTTTTTCAAAACCACTACTTATGACTTGTAGTTTTGCCCTACCAGTGGTGACTTTGTCACCCATAGTCATGACTTTGTAGCTTAGGCTCATTTGAATTAGTGTTAGGTTTTAAAATAAAATTTTATCATAAAAATTTAATTTAAATATAAAATCCTTGTAATCATTTTAATTTGATATATATTTATATAGTTACATTAGGACATATTACTATTTTTTCTTAGTACCTATAATATCGCTAATTGTAATTTTCTACTAGTAGCAGTTTTATGATTTAGAGTAGCGGTATTATTAGACAGCCATGGTCTTGTATTTAAGAATATTATTTTTTTATATTTTTGAAAATCATGGATCAAAAATTATGGAATTTATAGTCCAATCATGGTATTCTGCATTCGGGTAACATAATTACCCTATGTACTCATAGTTTTGTAGGAACTCATGGGATTGTAGAAGTTTGAATTACTAACCCTTTTCTTGTAGGGACCTTCAAGATTTTTTCACCCTAATAATATTGATAACCTTTTTATCTATAGAGGGGTAACATTTTTCATTTCATCTTATATTTCATTATGTTATTGAATTTTTTTTTGATTTGAAATATATCATTGTCTCTTTTATGAAAATCATTTTAGTATATACTTATTTGATTATGTTTTAATTTATAAATAATAATTGTATCATTCCCCTAACACATACATATTTATTTGGTTAATTAATCATATCATGTGTTTGCTTGTTTGTTAATCACCCCTCTAGGATATCACATGATGTGTAATTGATCCCAATGCATAGGCTTAATTTATAGGGGTTGGAGTTGTGAATTTAATCACCATGAACTAACGAAACTTTGTGTTTTGGTGGAGTATAAAAATCAAGGGCAACTATTTTTAGGCTAAGTAGTTGACCCCATACAATTCATCTATGAAGAGGAAGAGTTAACTCTCTTAACTAGGCATTAAAAAACACCCTATATGTACGTGGGCCCCAATGTACCTTCATGTTTATAGGGGATGCCCTTAGAAACCTTGTGCATACATATAATATCACCTTTCAATTGTAATAAGTGTACCTCTATAAGATTTAGTATCAGCTCCAAAGTAACCATCAAGTATGAGTAGGGTTGAGAAGGTTTGGTCATCATAAGGGGTCATTGGCCTATAACCTCACCTATGAAGCCATTAGATGGTGTGGGCGTTGGGTTACACACCCATAAATTTACTAATCATAGGTTGTGGATTATTTTATTTTGTGTGGTTTGTGTTAAACCCATGTTATTTATGAGCTGAAATAGCATTCACCTATCTATACCTATTTAGGTCCTTTGCATAACCCATTTTTTACATCATACCACCATTTTATATATATCCATATTATCCTTCCTAAATAACTCTATCCCATCATCCTTTCTATATATCATCTTGCCTCACTATCACCTTGTACATCCTTATCCTATCATCATCCTCTTATGTATGCCATCCTCATTCCATCCCCCATCTTATATTAATCCCACCCTAGGCTAGTCATATCCAGTCCTTGTTAGTCACACATCCATCACCTACATCTTGTTTTATACATCCTTATCCCTTCATCCTCTTTCATCACTATCCTATCATATTTGTACATCCTTGACATCATCCCATTACCCTTTTTTTATATCCTTTTCATTATCCTATCCCATCATCAGCATGTCTTAATTCCATCTAATTTTAACCACCTCCATTTATCATTGGTCATCACTCGATCACTTACCTATCCTAATTACCCCCATCTTATCTCACACATCCTAGCCATCATCCCATATCATATTATCTGAGTATATCCTTTTCTTCACCCTATCCCATCTCTCATATTTCCTAGTCATATCCACTCATCATAAGTAATTTCCCCATCTTATCTCATATTGTCTATCCCATCCCATATCATCTTATCCTAATATAGTCATCTCCACCCATTTATAAAAACCCCCATCATCCACATATCCTAATCTTAACCATCCCTTATCATACATCTATAATCAAATCTGCATCTTGTATATCTTTTCCACATCATTATATTATTTGGTCATCCTTGTCATCATCCCATTAAACCACACACCATCACCATCTTATCTCCATGTCATCCTAGTCTAACCATAAACACTCATCATTGACCATCACCTTATCTTGTTTATCCATATCTCATTACCCTCTTGTATGTATTTTATTTTTCTTGTGTATATTACTAGTCATATCATATCCTAGTCTTACTTATCATTAATCATCCCCTACCATATCCTAATAACATCTTATCTCATCATCCATATCATATCTTATATCCACTCTATCCCTCATCATTTATCTTGACCTTTTTTTCATCACCCATCTAGTCTAACCACATACCATCTTATCCTAGTTGGCTTTCATTTTAGGTCACATACAAGTCTAAAACATTACCATCCCATTTACATTATCCATTATATTCATCCGTCATCATTATCCTATCATAATAAACTTCATCACATAATCACATACCATTATACCTTGAGAAAATTATTCAAAGGTTTGATCTAGTCTTATTGCCATCTCTACACCATTCTATCATCCTAATCCACTTGGTTAAATCTCATACATAGTCAATACCATGTTAGCATCTTGTCACCTTCTCATTATCAATCTAGAAAACCCATAAATCTAATATAATCCAGCCATCTTGCCTTTTTCACAACCAACACTCATCATATCATCTTATTTCTAGTTTGAATTTATGCACCCATCAAAATCCTTCAATCCTTTTATTAGGTTGATTGATAAACATTGTTGATAAGTTGTTCACACTTATTACACTATTAGTCTAAAATTTGATACATTAGTCTATCTCATCCACATCATCATATATCATACTATCTCAGTCTTTTTAACCTACTTTGTTTAGGAAACCATCCTTAATCCTTAGTCTCCCTCCCATCATCCATCACCATAGAACTAGACCCCACTTTTATTGACCAATACATATAGTCCAATAAGGATGAGATCCTTTTGGGACTCATTATGATGCGTGTACCACTTCCTAAAGGCATTGATCCCATTCATCTCATTTCACCTCCTATCTAGGTCCCTTCATGTGAGTCTCATACCAACCCTCCATCCACTAGTCATAACCCTCATCTACCCATTCTCATAATAGTAATGGAAATCCCATCTTGGGAACTAATATTTCATCTACCTAGCCATGCCAAAAACTATCTAATCATAATAACAATGCTTCCACATCTAAGTCATAAAATAAAGTAGGCTCTTATACTCCCCTTCCCATATCATTGGAAGCCATTTCCAAATAATTAGTCATCACCAACATGATGATCTATCCACCTATCTAACATCATTACCCTAGTGAAACCAAGCCCTCCTAGTATAAATATAATCAATACTACATATATCATCAAACCTGGGGGCATACTATTAATCAATGTCAACATTTCCAAGATTATGTCTAAGACCTCATCATATGTGGTGATATAATAATGAAAGACAAACCAAATGAGTCTCCATCCTTGGGTAAATAAGAAATTTAATGCCAATGTTCCACCCAAAATTATGATCAAGCCCTTCCCTTTCCAAGTCAAGGTCAAGAATCCACACCCATCCTACATGAGACCATTCCCATCATGAAACCCTCCATCATAGTTGAGTCTATTCATAAGCCTAGTCCTCCCATCTCTCAAATCTCTTTCTATGGGCCTATTATCCATCCATCATTTCCCTCTCACCCATCACCTCAAATAACTCTTATTGAGAGGTCCATCATGGATAATGAATCTCCTATTAGCAGCATTATATCTTATAGATTAGAGATAGATTCAAATTTAGCATTCAAAGTTTTATCCTCTATTAGATCTTGTTAATCACTGAGATCTGAATCTAATTCCTCATCATAAATGTCATCCCTCATTGATGTTGATGATGCCTATATTTTAGAAAAGACCTCTAATCTTGGTACCTCTAATACATCACCAGGCATACCTTTGGATCTTAATCACGATGATGAATTCATAATAGAATTATTACAAGATTTATCTCTTGAATATAATAAGGGTGAGTCTGATCCTACTTTAGATACTGTGGCTAGTCTTAGTGATCTTTTTGTTAATCTTGAGAATATTTTCTCCCATGTCAAAACTAGGTCTTCTAGGAACCCCTATGAATACTATGCTACCCCATCACTACTCATTAACTTCATCATGCCCTCATCACCATTTTCATCCATCATGGACCCTTTTCTCCCCATTGATGATCATTTAATGACATCCCTCCATAAGGATGAATAGAAACATGCATCATTAAACCCTTCCTTGAGCATTATAATGTGTGTCAAAAGTACAACTGGTCCAAGACTATATTCCACAAGTTATAAATAATAATCAAATCATATTTTATCCTATCATTCAAAGTCAATAATATTTGAATCATCAGCCTAATCTAAATATGTATTCCCCTAGTGAAGCCCAATATTTGGTACTAGAAGACTATCAAAGTCAAAATCATCATTTATCAAGTCAAAACATAATATCCCCTAGTAATTTCCAATATATATCGCTAGGAAAATATCAAATTCAAAATAATATTTCAAGTCAAAAATCAATATCCCCTAGTGAAGCCCAAAATCAAGCACTAGGGGCCAATCAAACTCAAATCTAGATAAATGTTCAAACTCAAATGGTTGATCATCCATCAAATAATCAAATCAAATATGAGCCAAAACATTAAAGTGTCTTGGATATCCTAAATAATTTTATCACTTGGCACTAATCAAATGAAGAATGTCTAATACATCCAATGATGTATGCGACTACTAGTCCTAACCCTCCATCTACCATCACACTAATCTCATCAAATCCTATCTGACATTATAATCCCATACATCCCCATCAAGATATAATCACATCCATCCATCCCATCATCTTCATGATAATAATTATCTCTCCTAGGGTTAATTATGACACTTGTTCTAGATATATGGAAGGGTCACCATTAAGAATCACACTAGGTCACATGAACCCCAATGCATATAATGAAAACTAGATAGTCCTAACATCACCCATCTCTAGAACTAGTGTTGGATGAATAACCCATAAAAATGTATACACCTTACATCTTTCCCATCATATAATAAATCAATACACCTAATAAAGTCACAAAAATCATAAAAACTCATTTGTCTAATGGCAATAACTAGTCCTTTGGAACCTTGGGAAAGTACCATGTAAAAAAATAGATTCTAGTGTCATGGTAAAATAATCAATTATACACATTATACCTCAACTATTTTGTGTAAAATCCATCCTTTCCCCCCATCACATCCATCCCCTATCCTCCAACACTTATTCCTATCAATCATCTACCATTACATCATCCACCTTACCCATCATTTCTTCTCATCTTGACCTTCATGAGTAAGTGGAAGGTGTCTTGATGACTATCCTAAAAACATTTTGGCATATCCTCAAATGAAAAATTAGGGCTATAATAATATATTTAATTCATGATGTGGTCATTAAAAATCCTTAGTAAATTCTTACTTAGTTCTCATTCCCTTTTCTACATCCCCTCATCCTTTTATCATTTCATCCACAATCCCATCCATCCTCATCCTAGTTGATAAGTTTGGTATTTCATTTTATAGTGACC
This sequence comes from Torreya grandis, assembly GCA_037957365.1. Lineage (NCBI taxonomy): Eukaryota > Viridiplantae > Streptophyta > Pinopsida > Cupressales > Taxaceae > Torreya > Torreya grandis. The sequence goes on along the minus strand of JARHVA010005593.1, from coordinate 735,270 downwards.
CCATTTATATATTTTACATATATATATATATATATATATCCCTAAAAATTGAAATATGTCAAAAACCCTAAAAATTAAAAAAATTTGAAAAAGCCAAAAATAATCCATGGTGTCTTGTCTTATGCCCAATACCCTAGTCGCATCCATCTCTATCCATCTCATATTTTTCCATATTAATCTTTGGATACCACATTATGTTTTGGGACCCCATCCTAAGTGTTCACCCATCATTTCATCATCCTTTTGGCTAAGTATTATTGGCACACATCACCTTATTAAGAGTTTAATTTGGTACCCATCTCTTAGCCAATCAATGCCTTTTCTATCACCCATAAATCATCACTTTGATAGTGTTAAAGGTACCTTATCCCATCACTATCCTTATCAATGCCTCTTCATACCTAGCACCCATCCAATCACTTTTTTACTATTATGAAAGGTATTTGATCTCATCATATCCTAGTCTCTTTTATACATTGAACTCTTTCAAGACTTTGTCTATTGGTAATCCTTGGTCATAAACTTTTCTCCATCACCATACTTGACCATTTTTTTATCTGATTTCAAAACTAAATCAGTATTCAAAGACCGTATCATGTCACCCATACTTCCATCCTAAATTAGGGGCAATATCTTAGCCTAATCCTAATCATGATCACCCTATCCAAATCCAAGTCCATATTAAGTCCTCAATAACATCACAATCATCCTAATCCAACCCATCACCTAATCACTCATCCCATCATTAGAAAAGACATTATGACACTGCATGTATCTACTTGTATGTGTGTTACTTGTTTGGTATATTTTTCTTGTTTGATTATCATTTATCATGCATATATTTTGTTTGTCTTATGTTTTGTTTACATCATTTCTATTTGTATATTTTACAAATAATAGGGATGCTATGAGGACACCAAAATTACCCTTAAGGATGAGAAATTCACTACTTACCTAGACATTTGATCACAATGTCCTCTTAGACATGTCTATATCATGGGGCATACTGCCAAGTGTCATATTTATTGGATTTATTGGCATATAATGAGCCTTATGATAATTATGAATTCTTGATCATCTACACCCTCATCATTTATCTCATCATCCTTATTCCCATCACTAATTCAACCCTCTTAGCCCATCTGACCAACATCCAACATTTTATCCTCATCTCATCATTTGAATCATATCCTTCAGCCGTTAACAAGTATAATCATCCTCATCATCATCACTTTATAGTCATTAATAATCATAATTATCATCATCTTACATCCACTATTTATAACTACATCTACCTGAGGTATTTTTGGACTCTGTAAGCAACCCTTGGTCATGTTTTAATTCTTAAGGATAGCTCAACCATTATCTCTATCATCCATCATCATCCTTTATCCCTAAATCAATGAATTGATTGGGTTGATCATATCAATTATTTTCTCTCATAAATTACATCATCTTCATTGATTTAGCTTTGAGTTATACCCATCCTTAATATAATAAAATCATTAGCCTTATCTTGGCTAATAAATCTCCCTTACATGCATCCTTACTTAGGATAAATCTAAATCTTGTGGCCTTTTAATCTTATAATAATCTTTTTATAGTTGATTCACCCTTGGGATGTGTATCCAACCATGAAACACATCATATTTCTTCCTTGTACATGTGTCATTGTTATGGGAATCATAAATCTATATCTTGATACTCAAGTCATCCTCATATTATTCATATATCACGTCTGGCATCTCATCCCCTCATCTATGAATCACATCCCACTTATCATTTATTCTTTCAAATGGCCATCCAACTCATTCTTCCCTACATGTCCCCTCAAGGGGGCATCATATGCCCTAACATCATCTACTAATATCCATCCATAACATTATTTTTATTTGAAATACAATTAATCCTTCCACTTTTCTCCACTCACAATTCCCTTTCAAAGAGGGGGAAAATGTATGCACCTAAAATCTCTCACTTTATTACTATTGACTAATATTCATATTAGTCAAAATTTATTCTAATTAACCTATTTTATTTATATAATTTATCTTAATACTATATATTCATCTAATAACCCCATTCAATAATATTTCATTCACTATCCTTAGTATAATCCCATTCCATCATTAATTCCTTTTAAATCCTTATTATCCTAATCTAGTCTTAGTTATCCATTATATGGGAATTTAAAATTCCCATAACCCCACCTACCAACCTACTAACTTACACCATATCCCTTTCCTACATCCCTATGTCCCTAGTCCTATCTTAATCCCTATCTAACTCCCACCTAATCCTCATTATCCCTAAACTAATTGAGAAGCCTCTAGAACTAGAGAAGTTCCTCTAAGACTCTTTAAGTCTATAAACTAGAGACTTCTAAATAATTTTAAAATCCCTTAAAATTCCCTCCATTTGCCTATTTAAACAATCTCTCCCTTCACCCTCAAACAAACTTGAATATTCATATCAAATCCATATCCATTTAATAATAAAATGAATTGAATTTATATAACACCATTATGCCAAAATCAATCCTCAATCAAGCATCCACCATCCATCATCTTTGATCAACCATCCATGTCAATAATCTAATTCTATATACAATAAATTGATCATTTTCAAATCCTATAAGGAAGTAATATGATGCAAAGAATTTGGTAAGTTTCATATCATTCTAATTTGTTTCATGAATCCTTCCTAATATGTATTTTGTGTATTGATTTGAATTATCTTGTTTAATTCCTAACGTGCTCAAACTATTACTATAGGTATAATGATGAAATAGTTTTAAAAAAATTACCCATTGACTAGATATGTTAGCTCATTGACTTAGAGGTCCCTCAAATATAAATCATTATTACACAATATCTCTAAATTTTGATAAGGTCCAATCTAAATTGGGTTAAACTTATCATGTTTTCCTTTTATTTCATGGGGTTTGTCTCATAGAAGCACTATGTCGGATATTTTAAATGCTTTAAACTTTACTCTTCTATAAAACCTATTTTGATTATATCTTGATGTTTACTAAAAATTTTAAGTATTTATTCCTTTAATCTTCAATATATATTATGTAAAGTAATCTAGACTCCACTCTTTCATTTGGTTTCATGCATTCTTACATAAATGTATAGGTTGTCAATTTAATCATGATTAGGAAGACTAGATTTTATCCATATACCAAGAAATAAGGTGAGAAGCCCTGAGGGACTACTTGTATCTTTTTTAGTCATCTCATAGTGCATAATTTAGTAGATTATACCAATCTATAGGTTTATCTCCTACTAAATTTTTAATGGTATCAATGAGGTTTTTGTTTGTTAATTCAACCAATCCATTTCCTTGTTGGTAATGTTTTGATAATGACCTAATGGTGATTTGATTATCATGGGATCATTTAGTGAATTAAATTGATTCAAATGTTGGGTTGTTGTCACAAACTAAAGAAATGGGGATTCCAAATCTAGTTGTGATATTTTCTTATATAAAGTTGATTACATATTGTGATTTAGAATACCTTGTAGATAATGCTTTATTCCATCATGTGAAATAGTCTATGGCAATGAGTAGAAAATTGTGTCCAACTAAATAATTAGGGTTATTGACACTAATGAATTCAAATCGCCATTGATTAAATAGTATTCATTCAATAATAAACTATAAAGGCATTGAAGCATGTACCTCATTTTTTACCAGGACTTGGCATTCATGGCATGTTATTATGTGAACATGTGCATCCTTGAAGATTGTTAGATTGTAATAAACTATTCTAAAAATTTTATGGGATACGGTGTTTCAAGAAGGATCACCACTACCTATCTTTTGGTGTAAATTTTTGAAATTTTCTTGAGCTTTTTCTCATAATATGCATCTAATGTATGTTCCTTCATAATTTATTCTATATATAATCCCATTTTTTATCATATAATGAGTATATTTGTGCCTCAAATCTCTCATCTATTCTTTACTGAGTTCTATAGAACAAGTACCTATGAGTAAATATTGAATAATATTAGTATACCAATCTCCTCTAGATAATTGGGTTTCAAAAACCTCTTCAATGATGATGCACAGGTCAGGGTAAATCATGAGCCAAATAATACCTTAACTTAGAACAATATTGGCAGGCTTGATTTATATGTCAAATTCCTATAGTTATGCCATCCATTTTATTTTTCCTTCTTCCAATTAATTTTCCCCTAATGTGAGCTTGACCATAGGATCTAACACAATGGTGATGGTCTTATTTCTCAAGATGCAATATCAAAATTTCTTTACCACTTTGGCAAAGGCAAAGATTTTCTTATCTATCATGGAATACCCAGGTTCTTATTTATTCAATTTTGTGTTCATGATTGTAAAAGGGTGTTCACTTTCATCCTTCTTATAGGTAATAATGGTAGTAATGGTATGCTATAAAGTGAATGAAAATAATAAATATATAGTGAAGTTTGGGATTATCAACATAGGTACCTAATATATTACATCTCTAATATCTTGAAAAGAATTTTTGGCTTCTATTGTCCATTATACTTTAGCATCTTGATTGAGCATTGAATTCATAGGTCTAACGATTTCTACAAATATTGAGATAAAGATTATCATGATTTATCTTCCCAAAGAAAATATTTTAGCTTCTTTTTGCTATTTGGGAATGCAATCCTTGATATCCCATGAATTATATCCCTATTGATTGTAATTCCATATTTGGTGATGATCATACCCAAGAGCTTGCATTTAGTGATGTTTAATATGCTCTTATTTGGGTTTAGTGAGATGCCACACCTTTTAAATCTTCAAAATATTGACTGTAGGTGTCCTACATGATCAATTCTATTCTTTGGCAAAATAATGAAGTCATCCATGTAGATGATTATATATTTACCTATTAGCCCTTGGAATGCATGATCCATGGCTCACTAAAAGGTAACTCTTGCATTAATTAATATGAAATACATCCTATTGTATGCATAAGTACCCTACTTTTTGGTGAATATATTCTTCATTATGTCCTCTAACCCAACCATCACCTAGTTATATCATGAAAATCCATCCAAGAAAAAATGGAAAATGATAGCTATCTTTGTTAGAATCATTGATCAAGTTTATGAAATCAACTATAAGTCTAATTTCTCCTTTTTTGTTCTTATTAGAACTAAGTTTGCACCAAGGTATAATGTCTAATAAGGATAACTATTTTTAAATTTAGTAATTTTTTAACTTCTTTATAAATAAGAGAATCTAGGATAGGATTTATCAACCACTATTCTTTCTAAATAAGAGATATTGTATGGTTGATGACCCTTAGGTTAAATACCTTCAATTCTTCATATGTCCATGAAATCACATATTTATACTAGGTGATTAAATTATCCATCCATTATATCTATTCTAGAGTGTAGTTGAGACAAATGTCAATGTAGCGTAGATCATACTCATCTCCTAAATTCTCCTTCTTAAACTCAGATTCATTTAATTTTGGATAAATTTTCTATTATGCTTGAGGATTTAGATCAAATTCCCTTTATAAAGAAACCATCCATAAGGGAAGGTAGTTTTATTTCAACTAAATGAATCCTTCTCCCAATTCATCATGGATAGGTAACTAATCTCTTTGTCATCAATGATTTGAGACTCAAATTGTCCTAAGTTAGTTAAGGATTAGATGATCTACTAGTCTTAATTAAAGACTTTTAAATTTTAAATTTTTTGAAGAATAGATGGACAAGGTAATAGTTTAATGAATAATATTTGTACCTTTGACTCTTGTAGTGGTGCCAAGTTGGTAGTTGAAGCAACGCGTGAGTTAGCAACTTTATTTTATTCTCTAAGAGCATCCATTATATTTAAGGGCTCAAAGGACTCAATTAAATCCTAGGTTCTATGGTTGTACCTCTTTAGGTATGATAGCTTAAACTGGTATTTATTCTTGACCTGATTGACTACTAGTTTTAAATCTCCATAGATTAGAAACTATTTGACATTATGTTTGAGATCCAAATATAATCCCAAAATTAGTGCCTCATTCTCCACTATATTATTGGTTCAAGGGAACTATAATTTATATGTTTCTAAGTATTTATTACATTGTGCATTCACCAATTCAATACAATCACTTGTTCTCTATTTGTATCTTACACCATCAAAGTGGAGATTCCATAATTAGGAGGGTCCTTGGATTTCTACTTCCTATACCTAATGCTTTATGGTAAAGGTATAAATCCTAAGGTTAGGATATTTGTATAATACCTCTTAATTTTTAGCATTATATTTAGTAATAGGATGCTTCATTATTGGATCCTGATCAATTCAAAATTGGTTAGTAACACCTATCCATGGCAACCAAATATGAGAGAAGTTTGTTGCTACATACATGTTTAATATTTTGGACTAGTCCCTAATGAGGATGATTTTGTATCCTTCCAAGATATCCACTATGAGTATATAAATATTCATTTTTACTCATGAATCATATTCCACTTGGATGTGTATATCATTTTATTCCCCTACTATATGCACTAATGTCTTATCTAGTTGTGAATTATCCTCTTTGATGGGCTTGGATTAAATCCAATATTTTGGTATATGAAAGTTTGCATCATTATGGCCAAAGATCCATATTCAACTAAATAAATATGAATGTTCCTTCTAAATTTTTTGATAGTTAATAAGAAAGGATTAACTTATAGTTTAATTTTATATATAACATTGGTATGAACATCCTGTCTTTTTATAGTTGACCTTCCTATAATGGACCTCTATAAGATCTCTTTTTATTGAGTGATCTAATCCAATTAATGAAGATTGATGTTGGCTTTTATGTTATTCATGTCTTAGATAATGTCATATCATATTTTTCTCTATTATTCCTTATTTTAGGGCTATTCATTGCCTTTTTAAGGAGGTAGATTATTATTGACCCTTGGATTCAGTAGAATACATGTATTACACTAAGAGAATTTGGAAAATAAATGACTACATGACTAGAAATTTTAGTCATGACTAAAAATGACTAAATTTTACTAATTTTTTATAACACAACTATAAATGACTAAATAATGACTAATTTTATCATCGAGTAAAAAACACAAATAAATAACTAGTCACACAAATAAAAATTAGACAATATGACATTAAAGTGGGTACTTAAAAAAAATTCAAATTAAGAAATTATTAGTGGGAGTGGGTTGTATTGTGCAAAGGGTTAATAGTGAATTGTAAAATTGTTGGAGGGAGTGGGGAGTAAAAAAATTACAAAATTCTATAAAGGTAATTCGATGGGGGGGTGGGGAGTACAATTGAAATTATTTATGCAATGTACCAATACAAACAGAAGGAGGGTTTGTTAATTATTAATGGATTCAAAGTTGACTATAGAGGGTTTACGTGCCAATTTTATGGCATGAGGTATTTTGGGTTTTAGCATATAAGTATAGCAACTACTTGCGTGGGTGATAAAGCTTGTTTGGAGAAGACCTGGAGGCTTCTGAAAAGGTGAGAAAGGAATTTAGAGTTTACTACAATGAATTTGAAGTTGGTGAGGCCCTATACAATGAATTTAGAATTAATTCAAAACCCTCATTACATTAAACACAAAATCTATAGCTTTTTTATTGGTAAATATATCTAGCTAGGAGAACAAAATAGATGTATTATAAGAGATGAGTTACATAAATAAGAGGGTATCTTGTCATAAAACATTGAATACCATGTAATAATTTAGAGTTCTTGAGATTTTGAAAGAATTGGATGCTTTTATTCATTGTATAATCAATATAATGTAGTGACCATATCTTGAAGTTGTCTATTTATGTTCCATGTTATCATTCATGAGTATGGTATTAATTTCTAATTTTTTAACCAATTCACCAACCTAATCCCTAAGGATTATTTTAACTAAGTTTTCATGACATGGGTAATGAATGTACATCATAATTAGATTTTTATTGGTTGGTATAACTTATACTAGTTTCATAGGTAACTGAGTACTAGAACCATACAAGCAATTCTAATTTTAACAAACTATTTTTTCATTAGTTTCCTTTATGCATTTTGGAGTTTATAGGAATTGAAATTGTAACATACATCCAAATTTGAATACTTTTGATCAGTTTTCCATAAAACCATAGGCTCATGTCCCTAGTCTAGACCTCAATGTTTGGGTGACATTGTGTGCAAGCTTAATCTATTAATTACATGAAATCCTAGAATATGGTCTCATATGGCATAGTTGAAAGTTATGCTAGTTCATCAAATCAATGTGGTCACCAATCTATTTTAATTGATACTATATGTCTAGACATGGGAGTATATCAACTATTAGAATAAGTAATCTTATCTCAACATGTTAATAATTAATGCTAGTAAGTAATGCTCAAAATTACAACAAAGAATTCATTAGCCTGTTTGTTAGTGTTTGTGTATTCATTAACATTGACAAGATTTCCATATGTTTAAATGCTTATTGTTCATCAATCGAACTGTCATAAATTCCATTTCTTTTTGCTAAAGCATTTATTTAATTATCATCTATATAAGGAAGGCCCTCAATAAAATATGGATAAAAATAAGATTTATTTATTTCAAGTCATCACGGTCTTCTTTTATGCACATTATAGATGACATGTAAACTGAACATATGTCTACATGATCAACAAGATTTTGAAAATTACAACATGCTCCTATAAATGCAAACAAATAGTATATAAACACCCAAAAGTTTCTTTATCTTTATGTATTATAATTTGACCATTATTGTTTTTTTCTACAATGGGTCTTTTTTATATTATAAATATAAATGGTGAGGTGCGAGTAATAGATAGTTTACAACATATAATTTTAATCTCTACATCTTGCACATGGGAAAAAAATTGAGGGTAGAGTAGTTTCTATGTTTCCTGCTAATTAGCCATTGATAGTTGAGAATCTTACAAGTAAAAAATGCACAAAAATGACCAAAAAGATTTATGTAGAGGTAGAACATCTGATTCTATAAAGTGATGCCTATCTATATTTCTTGAATTTCAATTACTATATAGTGATCTATATCTTGTAGAGTGCTCTAATTCAAATTTTGTAGAGTGCTCTATATCCTAATTCTGTGAAGTGATCTAAATTTTGGTTAAGTGCTGAAGAGTGATAAAGAGAATGATTTACATGTATTAGATCTTGAGTAAGCTAGCTTTTTTAGATTTCTATTTTTTTCTTGAAATAGGAAACTAAATTAATACTAGAGTGAAAAAAATTACAGATGGATCAATGTCAAAGGTTGACTATGGATCAATACCATGCATATGATGAGAGAGTAACCGATGAGAGGGACATGGACAAATATCCATGTCCATGTATTGACTATCTTGGTGGAAAGGTGAAAAAAATAAATGTGATTTATTGACATATGATAAGATATGGGCATAGTGGTATAAGCCCTTGGGATTAGAATTATTATGAAGATATGATAGAATTATAGAGTGTGAGAGTTGAAGAGGCAACAAACATAAATGAAGAGGAAACAATGTTAGATGAAGGGTTTGAAATTGATATAATGTTTAATGAGGGTCTAAATGATGATTAGGACAAGTCTATGGATAATTCTTTAAAGCATGTGTATGATAATTTTAATTCAAATCATTTTATAACAATCCTTCAAATTCTCAACTTACAAGTGGTGCTTAGTTGGACAAATGAGAGTGTAGATTAGTTATTGGAATTATTAAGTTTTTTGTTACCACCTGAATCCACAATTCCAAAAAAATGAAGTCAATGTAAAAATTAAATCACTAATCTAGGCTTTGGGTATGTAAACATCCACATATGTGTGAATGGTTATGTATTATTCTAAAATAATCTTGTAAGTGAGAGTGAATGTCTAAAATGCCATGAAGTGAGGTATCAACAAGGATTAAAATCAATTATGGTTCATAAAAATATTCTTCACCACTTTTTGGTAAAACCATGATTAATCTAAATGCATAGGTGTAGAGACACTAATGAACTTATGTAATGGCATGCCCAAAATAAGAGCACTGATGGAAAACATGTGCCTAATTCTAAGATGTGGATGGAAATTAATAATAGATGGCCTAAGTTTTCTCAAGAAATTCATAATAAAAGGTCAACTTGGCTAGTGTTTTTAATAAATTATAAATTGCCTCCATGGTTAGCAACTAAACCATTTTTCTTAATGTTGTCATTGACTATACCAAGAAAGAAAAGTGTGACTTCAGATACAATCGATGCTTATCTAGAGCCATTATATGATGAGATAATGGAATTTTAGGAAGGAATCAAAGCAATTCAATCTTTAAGGGATGGTCATTCAATCAAATTCACTTTAAGAGCTTTCTTATTGTTTACGATTCATGATCTTCCTACATATGGCACATTGTCCACTCTCATTGTTCATAGATACCATGGATGTCATACTTGCAGCTTTAAGGATTTTTTGAGGCACTCAAGAATTTTTAATGAGTGTATTTATTATGGAAATCATGCTTACCTTAAAATGGATCATCCACATCATCAACAAAAAACATGTTTCAATGGTCAAGAAGAGAATTATGAACCACCAGTGCTAATAATGGGTGATTACATTATTGAGAATGGACAAAAAATAATGTCATTATAATTTAAAATGATGGGATTGATAGTAGTAGATATGATCCATATAATGAAAGTGGTGTAAAATGGTTGTGCATATTCTATGATTTCCCATACTTTAAGGATATATCCATTAGGCATACTATTGACTTTATGCATACTAAGAAAAATATAGCCTATGTTATTATAGAAACTCTTTTTTGTGCTTTTAATAGTATTTCATCACGTGAATACTTTCAAAAACTAAAGATTCATCAAAATCTTTGCGTTGAAAAATATGATAATGAAAAAAATAGAAAACCTAGTGCTCCTTATGTCTAGATAAAGGAATAATGTACATAATTGTTATAGATGATGTCATTGACTAGCAACTAAACCATTTTTCTTAATGTTGTCATTAACTATAGCAAGAAAGAAAAGTGTGACTTCAGATACAATCGATGCTTATATAGAGCCATTATATGATGAGATAATGGAATTTTAGGAAGGAATCAAAGCACTTCAATATTTAATCATTCAATCAAATTCACTTTAAGAGCTTTCTTATTGTTTATGATTCATGATCTTCTTACATATGGCACATTGTCTAGTCTCATTGTTCATAGATACCATGGATGTCCTACTTGCAGCTTTAAGGATTTTGTGAGGCACTCAATAATTTTGAATAAGTGTATTTATTATGAAAATCATGCTTACCTTAAAATGGATCATCCACATCAACAACAAAAAAAATGTTTCAATGGTCAAGAAGAGAATCATGAAGCACCATTGCTAATAATGGGTGATTACATTATTGAGAATGGACAAAAAATAAAGTCATTATAATTTAAAATGATGGGATTGATAGTAGTAGATATGATCCATATAATGAAAGTGGTGTAAAATGGTTGTGCATATTCTATAAGTTTCCATACTTTAAGGATATATCCATTAGGCATACTATCGACTTTATGCATACTAAGAAAAATATAGCCTATGTTATTATAGAAACTCTTTTTTGTGCTTTTAATAGTATTTCATCACGTGAATACTTTCAAAAACTAAAGATTCATCAAAATCTTTGCGTTTAAAAATATGATGATGAAAAAAATATAAAACCTAGTGCTCCTTATGTCTAGATAAAGGAACAATGTACATAATTGTTACAATTGATGTCTCAAACTCACTTTCCCACTAGATATGTAAGTAGTAGTATTAGAATCCATACTGACATTAATAGCTTAAGAGGCCTCAAGACCCATGACTATCATGTCATAATCAAGAATATTTTACCTATTATGGTAAATACATAAAGTTTGGCAAAGGGGCCAAAATTGGCAATTATAAGGTTGGGCCTAATATTAAAGAGAATGAGTTTACATGTATTAGATCCTTAAAACTTTGATAGTTTGAGGGAGGAGGTTGTTGAAGTCCTTTGTCTATTGGAATGAGAATTTTTGCCAACAATATTTAACATTTCTATACATATTTTGATACATATAGAATATGAATGAGAGCATTGTGGCCAAGTAAGAATGAGAGGGATATATCTTATAGAATTTTATATGAAGGTTTTGAAAAAAATTGTTCATACTAGGGCAAAACTGAAAGGAAACTTGTTTAAGGGATATTCAATGTAAGAGGCCATGAGATTTCACATAGAATTTATGAAGGATTTTAAAAATGTCAATTGAAGTGTATGTGATGATGATGAAGATGAGAGAGTTTAATAATAAGTATTAAAAGGTAATAGATGTCACTTTAAGCTATCACATCAAGAAAGAAGTGTGATACGTGTCTATATTCTTCAAAACACATCTTTGTTAGATAAGTGGTGTATGTAAAAAAAATTACACAATAATTTATTTAATAAATTTTATTTACACATTTATATTATTAATATTACTATTTGTATGTTAATATTATATGTAGAAAATATGAATAAGAGAGTCAAACTTAGATGCAACACCAACCTCAAAAGCATAGACATCATGATTTGATTGGAGGTGATTATTTTCCAAATTTTGAAGAATGGATTGCTAATGCATTCAGTGATGTAAAATAAGAAGGTCAAGATATAACAATGGAGGAAAGTTATAATTCACAATCTCCACATTTATGGGCTATGCATTTATTAGAATATGGGCCTATGGTAGTCATTTAAGAGTGGAAGAAAAAGACAAAAGAAAGACAAATTATGATTGTGTTGTTAGTGTTGAATTTATTTTAAAAAATAAGAAGAAATTTTATGTTGGATTCATCCAAGAAATTATTGAAGTGTATTATGGTGAAAATATTCCTATATTATTAAAATGTAAGTGGATTTGGCCATCTACAGTTTAATTTGATGAGTATGGATATATATACATAAGTACATGACAATTTTTATCAGAGACAGATGAGTTGTATGTTTCGCCTCTTTAGATTAACCAATCATTTCTAATTGATGATGTAAAAATACTAGGATGGTCATATGTCATTCAAACGAAGTCTCATTTGAAACAAAAATTCATGGAAGTTATCGATATAATATCTAATGGGCAATATGTTAATTTACAAGAAATATTCAAAGTAGTGGATGAAGACAATGATGGATTATATGAAGAAGAGATTTTGATTACCAATGAATATATTGGGAGAGATAATGTATTGCATGTCACAAATTAGGATGAGGAATAAAATCAAGTAGATACAAACATAAGTGATTAGGATTTTTGTCTTACTAGCAATGTAGATGATTATGATAATGTTTTGTCAACTTTTTATATTATCACCTAAACTTTGGTTATACATATGGTTAAATTTATTATTGAATGTAATAAAGATCTGAGTATAGGTGTTCTTATTCACTATTGTTTTATTGATACAATATTGAATTTAATCATCATCATTCTATTGGTACACTGTATACAAAACTTGAGATGTTCATTGTTGATTTGAAGTGTATTTAAAGTTAGGTTCAATCATTCTTATTAATTTTCTTAATTTGATCAAAATTATTATTTTTTTGTTAGAATATAATTTTTTTTTATGTCCTATATGTTTTTTAGATTCTAGAATTTTCTAACTTCTCTAGAATTTCTAGATATGAAAAGAAGAAATCAAGGTCTAAAGGTATCAAATAATGTGACAAGATACCTATGAAAGTAAATAACTCTTTAAAATCTTGGTAATAAACTATAATCATTACTTTGATATTTGGATATCTTTAATTTTTAATATAGCTTCTAGCCTCCACAAGCATTTAATATGCTTGTGTGAAGGAAATAGTAATGAACATTTATGATTAAATAATACATATATATATCTTAACATTAGGTGAACAAAATATTTAGCCTATACTATTAAACAATTTGTGTGAAAAGATAAGTGGAATTCCCTATCATGCTCCCCTTTACTGTTATGCTCCCCCTAACTTTAGTAATCTCATGTTGTTCTAGATCATGCTATGTTTTACTACTTTAATTCTCCCCCTTTGACATCAATGGCAAAGGTTCTGGTCAATTAACCCCTAACTTAAATCTCCTCATCAACTTGTAGTGTGATAAATTTAAAACACTGGAACCAGAACAAGAGGTCAACAATGAATTATAAGACCAAAATCCTCAAGGTACAAGGGTTCCATACTTAGGCTAAATTTTGAAAAAAGACAACCCCTATGTTAGAACCTCTAAGATTTGCCTATTTTCATTATCATAACTAGCCTTGAGCCCAATTACTAAATCCTTGATTCCTATGTTAAAAGTCTCTCTACCTAACTAATCATCCTCATTAAAAACAAAGAAATGATTTGTTGGGTTTGATTAACACTGAAACCTAAAACTAAGAAACTACAAAATTAGAAAATTATTTAATATTTTAAATAAAATGATATCTAAAATACTGCATTCAAAATATACCCCTATTTCCCACCTAAAATACATAAAAAAATCCAATAATTCACTACCACAATAGTCAATAGAGGTATGCATGAGATGGTGGGACTTATACATTAATGTATAAATGCTTGCCACAATACCGCAACAACCAAATATGAATAACACAGGGTGGAAGTGAGAACATGCTAAAAAACAAAGTAAACCACAGCCCCACAAGGGGTAAATAATGACACTATGATATGGTGGTGAAAAATCACTCAACCACTAGAATTGACCCACCATATAGCAGTGAACAATCACTCAATATAGTGGTTTAGTTAGAAGCTCTAAATTCAATGATCTATATAGCTTGACATCTATTATATAATTTATCATTTTAAATATAATATATATATTTTTTGTAATTAATAAAAATTATGGGTTTTACATTTATTACATAATTTATTATTTAAATATTTTAAATATTTTAAAAAAATAATATGATTTATTTAATTAAATAAGATTTATGTTTTTTAATCTTTTGAAAATGTAGAATTATTAATTTTTCTATTTATTCATTTTAAATTTAAATTTCTCTTTTATATTATTTAAAGTGTGTCAATATATTCACATATTTTGTTTATAATATAATTTTTATATATTAATATATAAATTAAATTAAATATAATATACATGGTAAAATTATTAATAAAATTATTATATGTTAATTAATTTTTATTTTTTCTTGATTGAAATCTTGTTTTTACATGGATTAATTATACCAAATTCACTCAGAGCAGGATCTCAGAGGAGATTTGTACCTTGGTGAATGGATAGACAACATATTTTACACCATCATCTTCACCATTAGAGTATAACCCACTTAATCTAATTTTTATTTTGCTAAATTCATATAAATACATAAACATGATACTTGTTTTTTTTACATAATTATATGTTCAATCATATTTTGTACTGTATTTTTTTAATATTTAAATTTAAATGTTAAAGTTTTATTCATGAAGAATGTTAATTTATAAGAGTTTATTTTATTTTAGTTATGTTGATAGACGCAATCTAGAATAAAAATAAGGATATGCAATGTTTATGGAATGCAATAGGGTGAGATGTCAATAAAAATGACTTCCCTTAAATTTGATGTATATTTGATTGTCATAAAACAATTTTACTTCTTATTTGGAGAATTTAATTGAAAAATTTTAATATCTTAAACATACAATAGAGTTGTGAACCTATTTTTTTCAATAATTTTTATTTTAAGATCAATAATAATGATACAAATAGATTAAAATAATAGACAAAATTATATAATAAATCTAAGAAAAATGCCTCAAAATTAATACATCTCAATATTATTTAAAAATATATATTCAATATATATATATATATATATTAATATTTAAATTATTATGTCAATATATATATATATATATATATATATATATATATATATAATTTGTAATGAAAATAAGTGATTATGATAGGGTGTAATAGTTTAAGATAATAAAAGTATAAGGGCCCCAATAAAGGAAATATATCCTCACCCACCCGATTTGATGCCATGTCATTGTAACCACATTGTCTGAAGTCATTCCTCCACCCTGCGGGTGTCCAAAGGGGTGTGCACGAGATGGTGATATGAGATTGTCTAAGCCCATGTCACATAGCAAGCAAAGTGATGGTGTGAAATATAAAAGGGAGATTAAAATGTTAAATCTACCATATCGCTAACCTGTAGTGATCTTGATATGACAGAGTGGTACTGCAATGAACCATTTGATTTCCCAAGATAAAAGGCATGTCTTCAAACTCAAAATATTTTTCATAAATTAAAATTATTAGTGAGGTGACCAAGCTTAGCAGAAAAGGGATTCGATGCCATTTTTGTAATCATTCACATAGCTAAGCATACCATAGGCAAGGGAGTTAAAGGAGGAAGACTTTGTAACTATTATTTTTCTAGGTAAGTTCACAAAAACCCTTTGTAATAAGTGTATAAGAACTAAATTTGCTAAATCCTACATGTAGACACTTAAATAAATCAAGTAGGAGTAAATTATTCATCATGCCACCTAAAAGAAGTGAACTTACGAGTAATAAGGATAAAGTCACAACCTCTAAAATGAAAAAGAGAACTTTACAACAATCCATACTTGATGTGTTACCCAATTTAATGGATAAGGGATTCAAAAAGGTGTTTAAATATGTATCTCATAGATGTAGACACCTAATGTAATATTTTTGTCTCTAGTTTGATCTTTCTTTTTTATTTAAATAAATATATCAATGGTATATTTGGTTTATCAAAACACATTTATTATCTTTTTGTGATTAATTGATTGCTTCCTTCAAGGAAGGACTAAATTCCTTTAAGTAAATAATAGTAACCAATGGAGAATATTTGGGATCGATAAGAAGAGTTTGGTAACTACAATCTTTCATGTTTATACATGGTATAAACATCCCCATTGCCAAACAATTGAAATTTTAGCTAGAATGAGGACACATATCATTTTGCATTCTTGACTCCATTGCCTGATAAGTAAAGGCATTGATCATATTTATAATAAAAATATTATTTCAGAAAATATATCATTTATACATTTCGAATTTATATAGTAGGAGTAGGAATAGGAGTAAGTTTTTATCTATTTCAAACCCTCATGCTAGTGTGAATAGATTATGAGTGGATGAATAAGTTGAAGAGATAACAATTAAATAAACCCTATAAATTTATGTGAGCATATAATATGATTAATTATCACCATTTAATTTTGGAAGATTTTATATTTATTGGTGATCAAGGTACACCCGCTTATGCCTAATAGAGCTTGAAGAGAAGGGAATTCCATTCATCTTGGTTGATTCCATTCATTAGCCAAATCATTACTAAACCTAATCATAGAACTTAACATACTCTTAGGGTTTGTCATCTACAATTTTGGGAACCAACACCCTAGGATCAAGACAAAAAATTAGAACTCTCCTTCTAAATACTAAAAAAATAAAAAATCTTAACAGTGTTACCAAAGCCATCATGTCTTCTGATCATTATATATTTTTATGTTTTATTTCCCTAGCAACCATTTCTCAAATCTTGAATGTATATGTTTCTAGTCCCTCATAACTAGTCACTTTTAATGAGTTTGTTCTAAAATAAAAATCCCATTCAATATCCAAAATTTGAGATTCAAACTCATATTCCTCTATTTTTATACTAATTCAAGTTGTTGATTTATACATTATTGTTTATTTAGACTTCATGAAATGAGAAAAAAGACTTTAAAGCACAAATTAGATGATAGTGATCATAATGCTGAAATTTTAGTGATAGATTATGATTTATTTTGTAGAGAAATTGTGGCCAAGAATAATGAATATTTATCACGTCTTGGTTTAACAAACATGCAAGTTGTAAATCAACTAAGTAGTATATTATTTGTTTAATAGTGTTTAATGAAATTTTATAGGCAAGAGATTTATGTATATAAGACATAATATGATATTTTTTTTGCTTTATAGGAAAGAAAAAGAGTGCAAAGAAAATGAAGAGAAAAAACAAAAGGAAAGAAAAGATACAGTGTTGCCAATTCATAGAAGCCAACATATTTGTGATTCAACAAATGTAATTGGTGAAAAGAATAGTTGTGATTATGTACAACTTGATATAAAACATGGTGATGTGCATCTTGATATAGTATATGGTGATGTTTAGCCTGATATAGCACATGGTGATGTGTAATATCATGATGATCTCTTAGCATAAAGTCTAAGAGAGATTATTGAAAAACATGAGAGCAAAGGAATAGTAAGTTTGTAGATGATTTATTCAAGATTAAAGGATGTGTTTGAAGTGAAATATATGGATAATGGTACTGATATTATACCTATTCATTCCACACCTTATGTGTCTAATGAACATGAATTTCTAGTTAATGAAAGTCATGAAGAGAAACCACTTGCATCTAGTGTGCCTCAAAGTGCACCTATTGCATCTACAACTTTTGATGAAACTAGTAGATCAACTAGAAATATTGGTAGTGGTTTAATAGAATATGTGTATGATTTTGTCAAAAGACAAATATTGAGTCAAGATTTTAATAGATCTATAGAGAGGAATGCAAAATAAATAAAATTAGAAGGCAAGAAGCCATTCTTGGTTGAGGTATCAAAAGATGGTGAGCCCATCAAGCCAAATACTACAAGTTGGGCCTCTAAGTTGGGCATAAGATATAGGGCCCATTTGGATATTTGTAAATAAAATTTTGTAGATAAAGATCCATAAAGTGTGGAAAATGTTATAAAAAAATGGAAAATTATTTTGAGACTACTGGTGGAGAAATATCTAGAAAATAATACAAGAAAAAGATGAGATTTATGATGAAATTTTTTAAATACAATTATAAAAAAACAATCATGAAAGGAAAAGAGAGGTTAGACTCCAATCTATCTCCCAAATAATGAAAGGAATTGAATGAAAGTATGCATTCTATAGAATACTTGATAAAGAGTAATAGAGGTAAGAGAGCAAGATATAATGTGAGGGCTAGATATACATTTGGTTGAGGTGGGTTGCAGGGCAAAATGGACAAATTTGGAGTAAGTGTATGGCTTTTCGGTTCAATTTACATTTTGTTACTTATTTTTATTTTTATTGAACTAACTATATGTTGAAATTGACATTGTATTATAGGTGGAAAATAGTGATAGAGAAGCAGGTGCAAAAGATATTATCAATTATATAACATCACTGTTCAAAACATAGTCCTTGATGTCAAAGGTTTAGAATTATTGGTGATAAAGGCCCCATTGCATTTAATGTTGTTTGTAATAAATATACCTTGGCTAATATGAGTTAATATTTATTTAATATTAATGAATATATTTTTGGTTGCATATGAGACAAAAGAAGGGCCCATGGAGAAGTCAAAGAGCCATGGGGTAAAGACAAAAGAAGGATGGGACACATTTTCCTGTGAAGAGTCATCTTGGGGAATACCAAGAGTCACCAAGTGAATACAAAAGAGTAAGGGCACAATTTGTCATGAAGGGACACTTTGAGGAATACAAAAAGTCACCAAAGATAAGGACAAAAGTGGGAAGGACGTTTTTGGTCATTAAGGGTCACCACATGACTTTTCAAAGGCTTGAATATGAAGGATCATCCAAGATTGGTGCCATTTTCCATGAGGATTGAAGGGTCACAAAGGGGGAAGGCCAAAGGTCATTTGGAAAGCTATAAATAAAGGCTTGAGAAGCCATTTGTAATATGGTTGAGAGAGTTTGATTTGATATTGTAATATCTAGCTTAAAAGAGCAATTGTGAGAGATGAATATGTTTTGTATCTAGATTAGAAGAGTAAAGGTGAGAGAGAGGAAGGAGATGTTGTATTTATCTATAATTTGTTGAGATAGAAACATTGAGAGATAGGTGTGTGGTATACAAAAAGGGGTTAGTGCTCATGAATTGTTGTTGAGTTGGTGCTCAGAAAAGGGGTTGGTGCTCCTATGGGTTTGTGCTCATGAATTGTTGCTGGGTTGGTTCTCGACAAAGGGGTTGGTGCTCTTGTGGGTTGGTGCTCATGAATAGTAGCTAGGTTGCTACTCGGCAAAGAGGTTTGAAGCTCCTATGGATTGGTGCTCATGAATTTTAGCTGAGGTTGGTACTTGGTAAAGGGGTATGGTGCTCCTATGGGTTTGTTCTCATGAATATACTTGAGATTGTTCTCTGTTGTTTTTCCCACATTGGGTTTCTACATTATGTTTGGTGTCTCTCTCTATCTTGTGTGATGTTTATTGTTTGAGTTTTATTTCATATATTGAATGTTTGATTAAGTGGAATTTGATAAAAGTGAAAGTTTTATAAGATATATAATATACTGATTCACCCCTGCTCTCTCAGTATATTTTGTGCTTAACAATTGGTATCAGAGTTGGTTCCATTTTGAAAAGTTTTACAGCTTGAAGGTAGATCGGGAAAGCATGATAGCTGGGTCACAAGAAGGATTTTCTACAAATAAGGCACCTTTGTTTAATGGGATGAATTATGCTTTTTGGAGCATGAGAATAGAGGTTTATTTTATGACCCTTGGATTCGACATATGGAAATTAGTGGTGGAGGAATATGAAGAGCCATAGACATCTATAATTACTCTAGTAGAAAAGAAGGCAAGTGAATGTAATGCTAAAGCTTTAAATGCTATTTTATGTGGTTTATGTGAATCTGAATTTGTTAAAGTTATGCAATGTAAATCTACTCATGAAACTTGGATAAAACTTGAGAATATTTACAAAGGTGATGGAAAGGTTCAACAAGATAAGTTGCAGACTCTTAGAAAGTAGTTTGAAAGTTTGAAGATGGAAGAAGAAGAAGATATAGCAAGTTATCTTTTGTGAGTTGATCAAGTCATAAATTAGATTCAAGGTCTTGGAGAAACATTGGATGAGTCAACGGTGTTTCAAAAGGTTTTGAGATCTCTACCAATGAGATATGATGTAAAGGTTTCAGCAATTGAGGAGATGAAGAATTTAGCCAAGCTAAAAATGGATGAACTTTATGGTATTCTCAAGGCATATGAGATGCAGACAAAATAAGATAAACCCTTAAAGAGAGAAGCAGCTTTCAAGACATCAAAGAAGGAGAAAGCTAAGATTAAAGAATCATGTGATAGTTTTAGTGATGATGAAGATGACAATGGAGAACTTTTCATTTGCAAACCGAAAAGAGGAACAGGTAAATATCAAGGAAAATTACCTTTTAAATGTTTTAATTGAGGAAAGATTGGACATTTTTTAGCTAGATGCCCAGATAAATTTAAAGATGATGAGGAAGAAAAGCCTACATACAAGAAGAATTTCAAAGGCAAATCTAAGAAGGGATTTGAGAAGAAGAGCCTGTATTCTAAAGATCCTAGCTTAGGCGAAGATATTGGAGTTAGTGATTTAGAATAAGAAGAGATTATATTCATGGCCATACATAAAGGTGATCAAGAAGAAGAAGAGGAGGAAGCTGAAGTGAATATGGAAGGAGAGCTCATTTGTGCCTTAGAAGAGTTAGAAGCTGTTCAAAAGAAGAATTGAAGATTAAATCGCCAGATTGACAAAAATGAACAAGAGTCAAAGGAAATGATTGAAGATCTACAAGCACACTTTGAAGAAGCCAATAAGAATGAAGAATATCTCATAGCATAGTTGGAAATAACAAGAAAAGATAATGAAATGCATGTTTTTGAAATTGCCTCTTTAAAAGAAGATATTAAGAAAGCAGTCAGTGATAAAGTAATCAGTGATTCAAAATTTGAAGATAGAACTAACATGTTAAGTAAGATATTGGAAAGTCAAAAAGCATATTTAGATAAGATAGGGATCAATTTTGAAAAGAAAAAGAGCTATGCTGAAGCTCTTACATAAGAGGAAACAAAAAGGGGAGAAGTGAAGAATACAAAGGACATTTCAAATAGAGAAGGCTGGAAGGAACAAAGCTACAAAAGGCAATCAGGTCAGAGATATACATATAGGTCTTATTTCTATGGCTATTGTTTTGATTGTAATGGATATGGTCATCAGAAATTAGAATGTAGAAAAAGAGATAACAATTTCAGAAACAAGGAGAAGGAAAGTCAAGTAGAGTCAAGTAGATGACACAACTCTTTTACTCCTCTATCAAGCTTTGATGAAGATACCATAGTGTGCTACAAGTGCAACAACTTTAGACACATAGCTCGGTATTGTAGAAGCGTGTTTGAGTCAGTTTAGAAGGATCAGAGTTTTGAAGCTCCATTTATCAAGAAGAAGGATCAGAGTGTCAAATCTCCATTCATTAGGAAGAAGGTTTAGATACGTTCATGGTAGAAGAAACAACTTGAAGATTCTATGATGGTGCAAATAGCTCTGCATGTGAGAGGTAAATATCAACCATGGTTAATTGATAGCAGATGTTTGAGGCATATGATAGGAGATAAAAGTAAGTTCATTACTCTAAAGAAGATCAATGGTGGTACAGTGAGATTTGAAGATAAAACCATTGCCAGGATAGATGGAAAAGGTACTTTGAGTTTGGATTATGGTAGAACTAAGACTAAGAATGTTTTATATGTAAAAGGTCTTAAGCATAATATGTTGAGTGTTAGTCAAATATGTGATCAAAGATACACATTAAGGTTTCATGCTAAAGGTTGTGAGATTAGAAGAAAAGATTCAAATGAGTTGATTATAGATGCTCAAAGGATAGGGAACAATGTATATGTTTTGTCAGATATCTTCTCAAAGGCATGATCGAAGGATACATTCCAAGATCGATGAGAGGAGTTAGGAGTAATTTCTATTACTTCCTGCCATTGATGTTTAGCATCAAGTGAGTTGGAGCTAAGTGTTAGCTCTAGGTAGGCCATTTTCCATTGATGTCAAAGGGGGGGAATAATAGGTATAGGTACAGGTGTAGAAAATAGGTACAGGGAATAGGTACAAGTTGCTACAATAAGGGGGAGTTATTGTATGTTTTTAGATGATGGTATGTGTAGGTGATAGGATGTGGCAGTTTCAGGATTGAGGTTGCCATCAATGACAAAGGGGGAGATTGTTGGAAATATTGACATTGATGTGAAAGGTTTAACATTATTGGTGATAAATGCCCAATTACATTTAATGTTGTTTGTAATAAATATATCTTGGCTAATATGAGTTAATATTTATTTAATATTAATGAATATATTTTTTGTTGCATATGAGACAAAAGAAGGGCCCATGGAGAAGTCGAAGAGCCATGGGGTAAAGACAAAAGAAGGATGGGATGCATTTTCCCATGAAGAGTCATCTTGGGGAATACCAAGAGTCACCAAGTGAAGACAAAAGAGTAAGGGCACAATTTCTCATGAAGGGACACTTTGAGGAATACAAAAAGTCACCAAAGATAAGGACAAAAGTGGGAAGGATGTTTTTAGTCATGAAAGGTCACCACATGACTTTTCAAAGGCTTGAATATGAAGGGTCATCCAAGATTGGTGCCATTTTCCATGAGGATTGAAGGGTCACAAAGGAGGAAGGCCAAAGGTCATTTGGAAAGCTATAAATAAAGGCTTGAGAAGCCATTTGTAATATGGTTGAGAGAGGTTAATTTGATATTGTAATATATATCTTATAAGAGCAATTGTGAGGGATGAATATGATTTGTATCTAGCTTAGAAGAGCAAAGGTGAGAGAGAGGAAGGAGATGTTGTATTAATCTATCATTTGTTGAGATAACAACATTGAGAGATAGGTGTGTGGTATATACAAAGGGGTTGGTGCTCTTATGGGTTGGTACCCATGAATTCTTGTTGGGTTGGTGCTCGACAAAGGGGTTGGTGCTCCTATGGGTTAGTTCTCACGAATTGTTGCTAGGTTGGTGCTCAGCAAAGGGGTTAGTGCTCTTGTGGGTTGGTGCTCACGAATAGTAGTTGGGTTGGTGCTCGACAAAGGGGTTTGAAGCTCCTATGGGTTGGTGCTCATGAATTGTAGCTGAGGTTGGTACTCTGCAAAGGGGTATGGTGCTCTTGTGGGTTTGTTCTCATGAATATACTTGAGATTGTTCTCTATGGTTTTTCCCACATTAGGTTTCCTCATTATATCTGGTGTCTCTCTATCTTGTGTGATGTTTATTGTTTGAGTTTTATTGCATATCTTGAGTTTTTGATTAAGTGGAATTTGAAAAAGGGAAAGTTTTATAAGATATATAATATATTGATTCACGCCCCCCTCTCAGTATATTCCATGCTTAACAATCACTAGATCCTAGTAAATCTAAGAGTAGGATGAAGTGGAAATCTAATTCATCCAAAAAGATTACATATCCATTTGTTAGACACATATTAAGAGACTCTCAAAATCATGTCAACTCAAATTAAGGGTACCAACTTGTAATGCGTTTCATATATGGTGTCACTAAGAAAGTTTCACAATTGGTTGCCTCCATTAAGTTTATAGTTTCTGCATGGAATGAGCATAATTCCATGGATTTAGATGAGGTAAGAGGCTCTATTGATCTCATTTCTTCTTGTTTTATAATTATATATATAAATGCCTCTTAATATGTATATTTAAATCTGAGTATAGATAACTGACCAATCATGTTGTTTTCTATTACACCCCTAAAAGGCTCTCCTTTTGCAAAAATAACAACATCCAAAAGGATATCCATAGTCTCCTCAAATGAACATCTCATCATTGGCCCTCTATCATTATGATTCTTACCATGTCGAGTAATAACCATAAAATGACCTTTATTTGTCATTGTGTCACATAGAATAGATAAATTCCTATTGTTCACATATGAACCATCAAAAGATATAATAATTCAAAGCTCATCCAAAAGAGGTTTACTCAAAGCCTCTATTCCAAAAACTTCAATAACCTCAATCAAGTGATTACTTGTTGTCCTTATATCATCTACATCTTCATGGCACATGACTACTAACATATTGACACCTTATATATCTAACATCCATTTTGTATCAAATAGTGGGAAGTTAATTTTTATTTAATATGTCAAGTTCACGGTTTCAAGTTTCTTATCATCATTTTCTAGTTTCTTATAAATATTTGTCCAATTTTTTATATCTCAATATAATGTGTATTTTTTTTGTTTTTGAAAAAAATTATTGATAAACTCCAAGAAGGGGATAAATTTGGGGTGTTGGATCTACTTGATGGTGCTACTATGGGAATTGGGTGGATTCACTCACTATCTATTATACATGAAGTCAAATTAAAAATAACAAGAGATGTAAATGTAAATATTTTAAAGGTCATAAGTAACACACTCCTTTATTATGAAGATAAAATAGATGGAGCTATCCATCTAAAAGAGAAATAAGGAACGTTAATATGATGGACACTAAAATATTTGTAAAAAATGACATGGCTGATGTTTATCATGTACTAGTTATTAGATAGCTTGGTCCACTGCTTTATGAAATAGTTTGAATGTGTTGTTTAGGGATATTTATCATGATGTATTTGAAAGTGTTGTAAGCTCTTAGGATTTGACATTTTTGATTACACAAACACACACACACACACACACACACACACACACACACACACACACACACACACACACACACACACACACACACACACACACACACACACACTCACACACACACACACACACACACACACACACACACACACACACACACACACACACACACACACACACACACACATGAACATCTTATAGTTCATAAAAATTGGATTATATTTTTCAATGCATCTTACATTTTTTTATCATGATGTTGAATCAATGTTTTAACTTATAGAATGATGTAGCTTGTTCATATATGTAATATTTTTATTTTATTTTATGTTTTAATTCAAGTTTAATAATATGTTTATTTCTCCATGTTAATGCGTTAATTATAAATAGAAATAAGGTAACAAGTAAGAAATAGGAAGATTGGATTCCTCCACCCCCTATTTAGTTTAAACTCAACTTTGATGGGGATTCTAGAGGCAATATAGGAGCTTCTAGGGAAGATTGTATCATTATAGATTGCATTGGGTCCCTTATTAGAGCAACTTAAAAAAATTGAAGGATGGCACAAATAATGAGGCAAAAGCTCAAGCACTAGTTTTTGGTTTGGAATTAGCATTTTAATGTGGCATTGAGAAGATTTAGATAGAAGGGGATTCTCAGGTAATCATTTCATCTATAAAAAGGTTTGAAACTTCATTTTAGCACCTAGACAATATTTTTCTAAAGGCTTGGGAATGTGTGGAGTTATTTAAATAATGGGAAGGAGTTCATTATTTCAAAAAGGAAAATTCTATAGTGGATTTTTTGGCTAATTATGGAATAAAACAAAACATTCTCGTTATAGTTGATAACTAAAGAGGGGCTTGGGATATTTTTGAGGTGTCCTCAAATGTTTTATTAAGCACTTAAATAAAAATTATGGTGTCATAATTGATGGGCACTCTACTTGTGTATGAAAAGGTGTTAGTGGGTCTTAGGTATGTGGTAATGATGTGGTTTTAATGAGGTTGGAAATTTTGAGAGGATTGTTATAGTTTTTAAATATATGATCTTCATTCTTAAAAGGCATTTCTTGGATTTTTTATCCTAACTCAATGATATTGATGGATCAGATCTTGGCCATGATTCTTGGGATGCTTGAAATTTTAGGTGGTAACAATGTTAAGGAGATTTCTTTCCATGGTGGAGCATCTAGTACCAGAATTGAAAATATCTTTTGGGTTCCATCCAAAGATGTCATGCACACCATTTTATTAACTCTAGGTGAAGAATTTTTTGGGGAAAGCACTTTGATCTAGGTAGATTTAGATGTCACTACTTTATTTATCTCTAATATCTTAGTGATTCTGGATGATAAGCCTTTGGTGAAGAGGATGTTGGAGTTCTTTGTCATGTCTATACATAGACTAGGCTTAGCAGAGAAAGTGGAAAAATTCAATGTTAGTCAATTTCAAGAGTTTCCTTTCTTAGGTGAAAATGGTTTTGGTTTTATACCATTATTAGTTTTTAGGGATATTGAGTCTAGATTTGTAATTATGATGGATTATGTAAATGACTTGGGCTTCAAACTGTGTCATCCCCTGCTAAATTATGGTCAGTTCATTTTGGCCCCTCCTTGGGTACAACTAAAATTTCTTATTACAAGTTTAGAAATGTGGAAGGAACCATGAAATTGTAGGGAAATGAAGGAGGTATTTAAGTTTTTGACTAAAATGGTGGATAATCCTATAAGGATGACTCTACTTTGGCTTTCTTATGCCCCACATATCATAGTTTCTTTAGCTATGTGTAACTGCCTTGCAAGTAACAAAGATACACTTTCTATAGGTGGAAAAAAAGATGGTTGAAATAGTCAATGATAGGTCCTAAATTTTTAGAGGTGAAGCTATAAATAATTGATGATTGAGGATGCATAATACTTTTTCATAACCAGAGGTTTTATTGTCATTTTGCTTTTTATATGTTTGTCTTGTTATCGGTTGGTTTTGAATGTTTTTTGTAATGTTGTAGTTGTGCCACTTGGTGGCCTTTGAACCCCAAATGACCTCATTATTTTTTGAAATTTTTTGAAGGTTGGGGCTTATTTTTTATGTATAAACTTCTCATTTAGTATAAAGGGTAGGGGACCCATCAACCCTAGTATTTATCTAAAAATATATGTTTATTTCTATATTTTAAATTGCTTTTATGTTTTAATTCAAGTTTAATAATATGTTTATTTTTACATTATATAATTTATGGTATTTAATAAATTATTCATATCATATAAATGAAAATTTAATAATAAAATATTAGTAAATATAATGATTATAAAATTAAAAAACAATGTATTAATATACTACCAATTGATAGAAATTAGTGAACAAAAATAATTAAATAAACCACCAAATGATGGCAATTAAAAATTAAAATGACTAAATTTACTACTAATTAATAGAAATCAGTCAATTAAAATGACTAAATATACTACTAATTGATGTCAACTAATTATTAAATTGACTAAATATACTACCAATTGATAAAAATCAATGAATAAATATAACTAAATATATGACCAATTGATGGCAAAATAATGATTAAAATGACTAAATATACTACCAATGGATAGAAATCAGTTAATACAAATGACTAAATATACTACCAATTGATAAAAATTAGTGAATAAGAATGACCAAATATACTATAAATTGATGACATTTAATGATTGCAATGACTAAATAAATAACTACTATGACTAAATAAATGACCAGTTAACAACAATCAATGATTAAATTAATGACTAAATATACTACCAAATTGATCAATCAAAACAACCAATAAATGACTAAAAATGGTTTAGTCATAAATTTGGTCACGTTATAAATGACCAGCAATAAACTACTAATGGTCACATGACCAAGCTTATTCATTTATATGCATTGTTTAGTAGTTTTTTAGTCATTTATAGTTATTTTTTTACTAGTATTATTTGGAGGAGTAGATGTTTTAAAGGGATACTTATTCCTCATATTTTAATTTCCATTTTTCTACTACTAAAAGAAATGCATTTTTTTAGAGTTATCCTCTAGTTGATTGTCACTCTTTCATTTCAAATACCATGGTGTTGTCTAAGGATCCAACTTCAAGGTAGAACTTTGGTGGGTTGTTCATCAAATCCCACCTTATCATCTCCCTTTGGAAGATCTCAGATGTTACACATAATTCCACACATTCAAGTTCACCATGTTGTGATTTATTATGGACTCTACACCAATTTGGTAGAGTGATTTCTAAAATATTAATTTTTGGCAACTTACTGAGCTACTATTATTCTATGTTGTTTATAGAATGATATAAAGGTTAATTGTATCTTTGAAATTAGTAATTTTGGTTATTATTCTAGATAGTAGCATTACCCATATTACTTTTCATGTTAAATAAGTTATTACTTAACTTTTAAACCATTCTTTATATAGAATCTAGTTTTTATTTGGTAGAATTAACACCTTGTGAAACTATAGTATTATATGGAATTGATTGTTGGTTTTATTCATGACTATTCATTAGTACCTAATTATTCATATAGTCAAAATTCAAATTTTGTGTTTGTTTCATTAGAGGAGGAAACACATATAATTAAATCTAGTTGAATCTAGGAACATTTTTATTAACAAGAGGCACTTGATTTAGGGCTAGGAAACTAGCATTAATATTAGGGGTGATTAGTATTTGAGGATTTAGCTATCTATCAATGTTGATAGATTATTCATATTCTAAGGCCAAAATGTTGGAAGTAACATCCATCTTAGGAACACTGTAGTGATTGGATCCAAGGCATTCTTTTACATACCTAATGTTAGGATTTCATCTAATTTTATGCTAGACTCATCCAAGTGTACATATTATGAAACCTTACATTAAAATCTTGGATTATATCATAGGATCCTACTTCACACTCATGAAATTTTGATACACCAAGATAGGGCTATTAACTTTTATAAATTTGGAAATAAAAGTGTTTTGACATGCATTCTAAGAAATAATTGAGTCCTCTTGAAGGTTAAGGTACCAATAATTGGTAGCATCCTACAATGTAAATAGGAAAATACTTCATGTAACATATTCAATAGTAGAATTCATTAACCTCAAAGTATCCTTGAAAGACTTGATATGTTTCTCTGTAATTCTTACTCTTGAGAGGGAAAAAGAAGGTAAATACTTCTCTTGATTCCTTGGTAAATTGTTCACATCCCCTAGGATGGTAATAATTGATCCAATTAACAAAGGTGGTTGGGCCATAAGATGATTAATGGGATGGATATTTATTACTATATAAAGTGTCCTAGCATGAGGTATATTGGGAATAAATTGTATATATTTAGGCCTTTGATGTGTTGACAAAGGGGAAAACATAAGACTAGATCGGGCCCTAGACTTGGTAACTCTCTTGGCTATCTTTAGTGAAATTCAAATATACTAGATAACCTCTCACTAGGGATGGAAAAAAATTGGCCCTCATTGTAGCACCACCTTTTCTCCATTGATTTGGGTCTTATACATATCCACAAATTTAATGAGGTGTCCTAAAATATTTTATAATCTCAATGGAGGAAAAATACTCTCTAGGTCATGAGTTGTAGGTATT
Source organism: Torreya grandis (assembly GCA_037957365.1). Lineage (NCBI taxonomy): Eukaryota > Viridiplantae > Streptophyta > Pinopsida > Cupressales > Taxaceae > Torreya > Torreya grandis. Next base: position 705,170 of record JARHVA010005593.1, on the reverse strand, counting down.
GGTTAAACAACCTAGTGGTGGAATAGCATGTTGAGCATTCAAGTTATTAACTGGGTATGTTTGTAGTGAAATGAAACCTAGTAAAAAAATCAAAACATAAGTGGGTTAGATGGATGGATAGAATCTATTATAGATTAGGTAGATCTTAGTTAAATAAACTTCAAGATGAGGGAAGGGTAGATTAAAAAATAAGTATTTTATGGTTTTAAGGGATTAGTTTCTAGTTTGGTTCCTCAGTGGTGAAATGTTTCCCAAATTAATAATTTCTACTTATAGTTGTTTAACACTCAAATAAAAACATAGATATGTAATTTGGGATGAAATGGTATAGGAAACATAAGGTCCTCAACTGAAGGTTTCTCATTTTAGAGTGATTATTACCCACCCTTACTTAATAAATTACAACTCATACCAAAAAGGTATATGTGGTAGCATGGCTCACACCTAAAATTTTATATCATGGAGAAACACTCATGCACACTTATAAAACCAAGATAGTCAACCAATTATTTAAAATCAATAATACTTGGTAACTATTCAATAGATTATTCAAATCTAAAATCATTAGATATAAATGGTAACCAAAATAATTATCCATAGTTTTTTCATACTTCAAATTACTGAATTAAAACAACTGAAAGCAAAAATCTTAATTACATAGAAAAAAAAGGAAAGTACATGCACATAGTTTCATGATAATAAAAATGATATATTCATGTATTGATGAAATTTAAGACATTTTGAAATGAAGGATTACATGTATATATATACTTTGGAAGTGGTTTCCTCATCCTCCAAGTTTATGTGAACTCAAAGTTACAAAAAGTAATTAGAATTTCAGTTCTAATTTTAGTGTCAAAACTATCAACATAGTTACAGTTAATTATAATTGTGTCAAAAATAAGTTTGCCTATATAACATGATATAACATGTGAATTCTTAAAAATATCCTAAGATATTTTTTCACATTCTCAAATAAATTTAAATTAAATCATAATTACATATATGAATCCTATATGCATGACTACATACAAAATTAGCCTTTAACAATTAAGTCTCACTCGGTGATTGCATGGCACTACTTAGCATAGTGTTAGGCACTTAAGTGGTGTTTATAACTAAAATAATAGTTATATCATTGAATTTATTCTTGAAATATGATTATTTAAAAATAATTGAAGCCAAAATCATGCTACTACCTTATGGTATCCATGTTCAAGAATGTAGGTTTTAGTACCCTACTTGTTTTTTCTATTAGCATTGTATGTTTAACTTTAGTGTTACTAAAGTTGATTAAAAATATCTCAAATTTAGTGAATTTATTCTATCCAAAATTCAACTCAGGTTTAATTTCCTCCAATTTCAATTCATGTAGATTTTACTTAAAGCTATTTGAGGTATGTTGAAGAAGATGTTCAAAACTGGCTCTACTTATTATCTTACTTATAGAGTCCCTCACCTGGGAGATCTTTAAATATTAAATAATTTTAAAAATGAGACTCTCATGTTATGCATACTTAGGAATTATTAATTCTACTATTGTGACCCATTCCCTTGCCTCTTATATCCTAATGACCACTAGGTTGAGGGAACTTGAAACCTCAAATGGTGTCATCAAATTGAGAGGGCTATAGACCTTATTTATTATTTAAATGATGAGAAATTTCAGATTATTCTCATATTATTTTAAATAATTAAGTAATTTATCATATTCAATGATCTGAGGAGATAATTTATCCCTCATTGAAGCAATTTCCTCCAATATGTTGAACAACTTTGATGATGAACTTTGGACATCTATTTAAATTTATATAGGAACATGGAATATTTTTTTCCCTAACCTAATCTAAAACTTTTTCAAGTCCTTATTTAATATTTGTATTCATTCATGGAACTCGAGTAGAGAATATTTATGTCTCTCAAATAGGATTTGAAATCTTCAATGTAGGGGTATTACCCCAATTTCCTATTCTTTCTCTTTGAAAAAGTGAACACCTCTTGTCTTTCCTCTAGGATTATCCCCTATAAACCTTGTCTTTAAATTTTTCCTTCACTCTCTAGACACTCCCTGTGTATTTGTCAAAAATGGATCTCACTATGGGAAACTCTATGATTATATATTTTGGCATTTGAAAACCTATTATTCCAAATCAACTACCCATTATGGGATGACTAATTGGTTTGAGTCTATTAATTAAGTGTCATAGGTTATGGTATGAACCAATAGATCCCTTGAAGACTATTTTAATGCCTCTTAAAGAAATGGGCTAGGAAGGGAAGGACAAATTATCTTAGACCACTCCACCCCACCATATTGGGGTAATGGGTGGAATGTATACACTTTTTTCTTCTTCCCAAACTTATTCTATGATATTACATTTGTAGCTTTAGAATAAATGGAATAAGGCATTCACAAGAATAACTAAGTATATGACAATTTTAGATGTGGACTTACCAATTCTCCCATGCATTTATTGGATGATTTACTATCTTAGGGGATGTTTGGTTAGTATTAGAGGCAATCATAGTATAAGTAAGGGGAATGGACATTGAGGATACAATTTGAGTAGTAGATATTATAACCAAAAATTTAAATCTATATAACTCAATAAGACCTTCTCAAATTTGGGATAACATGGAACTATCTCTTTGTAAAGGAAGATTGCCACAAGAGATAGATCTCTAGAATATGGGCTAGATCCCTTGATCAAACTATTTATGCTCTCAAATACACTATTCTAACCACTTACTGGGGTGAAAAGGGAAGAAGGAAACATGAAAGTAACCTACACTAATGGATGTGATACACCAAGGATATCTCCACAAACATACTTAAAACTTGCACCATGAAGGCAATTTACTAAAATTGATCTCAACTCAAAGTTTTTATATCATAAGTGTTTCTACATGGAGGTAGATTGTTATGTATTTATAAAGGGTGAATGAATAAGAGGTCTGATCTTAGACACTATTAATATTATTCAAACTTCAAATACACCTAAAAAAATTCTACACTTCATGAGACTTTTTAGAAGAAATATTAATCACACAATGCATATAAGAGCAGAATGGAAGCAAGGAAAAAAAAATAATCACTTGTCATCAAAATAGACTACTTGACATACTTAGGAAAGATTTATATAGACTAAAATAACTTGATAAATTTATTCTAAGTCAATATAATATGTCAAACTAGCATGGTTTTACCATACCTATTGTAGATTATTTACAATGTCAAAATGGCTTCACTATATAGAGCAATAGGAGGAAAGAGAGAAAGAGTGACCTTTGGAGAGTCACAATTCCAAGTGTAATGTATTGAAGAATAGTTACAATGCAATATAAAAATTTCATGAAGTTCTCTTGAATAAGTTTCAATTTGAAATATGACACCCTCCTAAAGTTGGCATAGAGATACTTCACTATCTTTCATAAAACTATTATTCTTTAATTAGAGTTCATTAACTATCTAAAACTACCTTAGAATGCATTAAAACATGTGAACTAAATTGAGAAGGTGGAAACAAGATTGGTAATATTTATTTTTCACCCCTGAAACTGATGATCTTCTCTTTTCGACTTGTTACTTACCCTTGCAACAACTCACTAGTCCTCTAGGCCTAAACTCTCACACTTGTCACTAGGGTGACCTACATATGTTCAAGAGAGTTCATTATATAAATGTGAGACACATTCATAATTATTTTTCCTATATTCTATCATGTAGAATTAAATAAAACTCAAAACCACACTTTTCATCTTCAACTTAGTAGTCACCTTTCTTCTCATTGTTCTATCCAAGACTACCTACAATAATTATCTTATCATAGGAGTCTCAATACATGACTAAGATAATAATTGAGTTTGATGAGTTAGGATACATCTATATATACCTTCCACCATGAATTTCACTCATATATTCCTTTTTACACCTTCAAATCACTTCAAATTTTTCAATGCCTTTATTTATTCCCTCATAGAAAATATCTAATATAAAATAGACTCATTAGAAACAATATTAATCATATTTTGTGAAGATAAAATTTTCATAATATATTCATAAGGATTAATCACCTTAAATATTGGTATAGTAATAGCATGGATCTCCATAATAGATGTATGGTAGAAATTAGAACCTTCATATTGAGAAAGGGGGAAGAAAAAATAATATTAAAACCCCATTATCAATTAAATATAAAACCTTTACAAAATAATAAAATCATAATAGTGTCTATAGAAAAAAAATATGAATTAAAAGATGATAAGGTTACTCCTCTTTCATTTCTTCTAAATAAATTATATAAGGTAATGGTATAAGATATTATAGTTCATTTTATTAAATGGCGTGTGTTGAAATTACTAGTTTATGAAAGACTGAATTCATCAAAGGTGAACATGAATAAGACAATTTCATAACTCTATTCACCCTTTATCAATTCCAATCTAGTGGATTATGGTATTGTAAACTATTTGAGACATTTTTTTATAAATTTACATACATGAGTGACTCTTAAGCAATTATTATCTTCCCTTCCTTAGTAAAATTTTACTTGTGAGTATATGGTAATAGTTTATATATTTTCATGTGTCTTGTTATCACTCCTTTCTCACTTTCACTATGTATATAGAAACATGTTATATATTATTAGGATTTAGCCACTTTTGAATAAAATCATTTCTTCTAACCATGGAGGATATGTTTTAGGAAGGCAAATCTAGGATGGTGTAATGGTTGTATATGAAATGACACATTCCATGGCATAAAGTAAACAAGTAGGTAGGATTTTTAAAATTGATATGGCCAAAGCTTATGAAAAATTTGATTGGGATTTCTTGGATTTATTTCAAAATAAATTTGGTTTTCATAAGCATATTAAAATCTAGATTTACAATAACATTTAAATGGAAATATTTTCTATTATTATTAATGGCTTCCCAACTAGATTTTTTGGTAGTGAGCATGGAGTTAGATAGGGTGACCCATTGTCTCCATTCTTATTAATTATAATTTTAGATTCTTTAAGTAGTAACCTTCTGAATGCACTTGCATAGGGTAGCTTGAAGGGTTTTAAATTGGCCTCAAAGGCACATCCTTATCTTCACCAATAATTTATTGATGACATGATCATTTTGGCATCAAATTAAATAAGGGAGGCCAACAAAATAAATTTTAATCTAGATAGTTATGCAGTTACCTCAAAATAGTTGATAAACTACTCCAAAAGTGACTTATTTTTTATTGACACATTGGTTTCCCATCAAATAAATATTTCTCATATTCTAAATTGTCAGATCAAGTAACTTCCCTTAGTTTATTTAGGTATGCCATTGTTCAAAGGGAAAATTAAATTTGAATTTTTGGTACCCTTTAATTGAAAGGTTTCAAAGGAAGCTTTCTATTTGGAAAGGGATTCTACTTTCTTAGGCAAGAAAATTTTTGCTCATCAGAAGTTTTTTACAAAGTATCACTATCAAAATTAAGTCCCTCCTCAAAATACTAAAAGTTATCCAAGAAAAAAATGATAAAATCCAAAAAGGGTTCATATGGATGGGAGTGGAGGATATTCATAAATTCCCTATAGTGTCTTAGGATGAGGTATACCTTCTAAAATCCTTTTGAGGGATGAATATTATAAATATTTCTTTTATGAATAAGGAATTAGCTATAAATCTTCATTAGAGGCTCTTCAAGGAACCTTCTCTATGGGAAAACATTTTAAGTGCCAAATATCTTGGTTATAATTCTCATTTATCCTTCCTTACTGAGCCTACTTTTATTAAAGGATCCACAATCTCAATTCTTTTTTCCAAGAATGGGGATACTTTACAAAAAAGACTACAAGTGGAAGAAAGGTAATGGTCATAATATTAGATTTTTGAAGGATCCTTGGATTCTAAATCATTCACTGGAGACTATTATTCCATGGCATCAAGTTGCTCATTTTGTCTGTTATATTTTAGGATAAATGGTGGTAGATTATATATAGGTTTGCAATGGTAGAAAAAGTTTGAAGCATTTAACCCTTGATAATATTGATGAAGATTCAACCACTATTATTTTAGATCTTAATTTATTTCTAAGGGTGATTATATTACAAATATAAAAAGTGGGAATAAATTAATATGGATTCATTCAATGAATTTAAATTATCATGTTAATTATAGATATTTGAAGATTCAAAATTTGATAGAGAAGGGAAATCTATCAGGTCAGATTTGGAATAAAAATCTAATTCTAAAAATTAACATTTATAGCTAGTTGAGTGTCTAAAACAAAATTCTTACATTGGATAATCTATGTAAAATAGGTCTTAATGTGGTAAATATGTGTGTATTATGTGAAAATGCTTGGGAATCTATTAATAATAGCTTCCTTGATTGTGTATACTCTTACCACATTTGGGGTTCTCTGATACAAAGATTCAAAGTTTCTTGGGTTCTTCCTTCATCTATTATGGATGTTTGGTAGGCTTGGCATTTTCCCTTAGTTAACCAAGAACTCAAGGAGATTTGGAATTTGGTTTTCCCTCATCTTCTATGGGGAATTTGGAAGGAATGCAACAATAGATTATTTAGGGACAATGAAATCCCCTTTATGAAGGATCATTTAAGACTAAAATAAGAGGTAAATAACTTGAACAAAAAATATGGGATTTATTGCAAAAGGGAGAGGGAAGTGGAAATGACTACTTAGACTGAGATTCATACTAATAGAATTAATTTGTTAGAGAAATAAAATAGAGAGATCAAGGACAAGCTTAATATTTATGTTAGATTTAGTTAGGTAATGATTAATAATGAAATTAAAATTATTTAAGGGTTATCTATATTTTCTAATAATGTAAAACCAAGTGAGAGTGAAACCAAGACCAAGAAAAAGCTTAAAGGAGTGACTAATATTACTAAAAAGGATCAAATGATAGGTAGTTTGGAGAAGAATTTTGAAAGTATGATAGAGGAGTGGAATGTAGCTTATGAAGAATGGAAGAAAAGCCACAAATAATTGTATTTTTTATGTAATGTAAGCTATGTATCATTTTTTTCTATTGTCTTTGTTGTTTCTCTCCAGTGGAGTTATGCTATTTTCTATGTATGTTAATCTTTTATTCTATATTACTAGACAACGAGGTGGTTATTTTGTATGGATAGGGTCCCTATAAAATCCACCACTTTTAAATTCAATAAAAAAATGTTATATCTTATTATGGGCATGTTTTTTCTTGTTTAGAGTTTGTCAATACTTCTTTGTTTCTCCTCTTTGGTTCAGTTGGTTTTTTTTAAACTTAATTTATCTTTGGTGGTCAATTTTTTACCATGGATACTTATCATTTCCAATTATATATATTCTTATTTATACTTAGAGATGGACCCAACCCTTTTTAAACAAAATAAAACAAAACCATATGACTTGATAAGCTCATAGAAGCAATGAGAAGAAAAACAAAATTGCAAGGAATTTTTGAAAACAAAGATTGTTTCTTGATAAAATATAATAGATAAAAAAAATTGAAATTATTTTGAAAATAAATGTACCCTTCACTATCTATAATTAATTTAATAAAATTAGTAAGATACTAATTATAAAATAACTCATACATAATTTTGGCAAATATAAATAGATTTTTAATCCTAAAAAAATCATAAGGATTTGAAAATAGAGTTGTTTTGAATAATATATTTAGACAAACAAGGAAAAAAAATAAGATATGAAACCCTAATAAGATAATAGGCATTAAACCTTGTGGGAAAAGAGTGGAAAATCATATTTTCACCTATCAATATGAAAAAATTTAGGAAATCATGTTTTAAAATAAAACCCTAAGACATAATTATGAAACCTTAGAAATAAGGAAATAAACCTAAAAGAAATCCCAAGATTTGATGTGATCTCTATAAAAATGAGTTCACCAGTGTATTTTACCCTTTTTTGATTAATAGTGATCTAATAAGATAATACTTTACAACTATTTATATTATATGATTTATAGTAATAAAAAAGAATATGGACATAAAATGTAGAACATGATTTGATAATTACACTTACTATAATTATTAAAAACTTAAGGGAATAAGATACTTAAAGTTTTAATATAATTTTAAGGTTTGATACTAATTGTAGATGTTATGAATCGCTTGAAAATGGATTTTGAGTTGTTTAAATAAAGATATGAGTCTATGGATGCACCTAGAAGGAATCACCTAAATTTGGATGGTACCGACTAATTCTATTTGCTAAAATTTGATAGATTCATTTGTGTGATTTTTTATTCATTATTTTTGAATAGATGTAATCCATATTTGTGTTATATTCAATAATTTCCTATGTGTAATTTATTAAAAACTTTATAATTGGCTTTAAAACCCTAGATAAACTTTTTACATGAGGCTTTGGTCTAAATATGGGAAATAATGTGGGATTAATTGACCCCAAAACCTCCTTGATGAATGGTTGACTATTACCTACATATCAAATACTCCAAAGATACAAATCAAAATGGATGTAGTTATCCATGTTAGGTGTATGTGTCTAATACTTCTCATTCTATAAATACAACCTATGATCTATATTTTGATAGTTGGTAAATGATTACTTTGACTATGATTTTAGGTGATTAAAACTTGGATAGGACCTATTCCTTATGAGTTATGGATGGATTCAAAATAATATGGAAGTCACTTTTAAATTGAAAGTTGTTTATTGATGTTTGATAGGTGATTTCTAAATAAATAATATGATTAAAAATCTGATTTATTTATATGGGACTCTTTGGGTAATTACTCACTCCACCTAATTTCAAAAAGTATGATTTAACCAATATCAAGGATTTGAATTTAAAATTTACCATTGGTTGGCATGAGTTGAGCCCCTTAGGTTTGGAGGAGTTTAAAATTTTAAGATAGTCTAAGTTTGACAATGTTTTCTAAAAGGATGGATTATTGGCCTAATAATATATAAATAATCTTGTTGTGATCAACACACACCGTTATTCTATTGATATGTACCCACACATAGAAAAATAGGACATGAAAATCATTCAAGATATCATTAGAATAATTATTTGAGTTTTATTGTTTAGGTCTAATCATCCTTGTTATTCCAAAACTTGTTATAATATATGTTAATAATTATCTTAAATATTATTTCAAGTTAGACATATATAACTGAATCAATTTTTAAATAAAATATTTCAAGTGATGTTTTAATGTGTTTTATCATACTTTTACATTATTTTTAAAAAAATTGTGCTAAAATATTTTCAAAGTGTCAAAATTGACATTTTTTCTCTATGCATTATCTCATAGTATAATTAGCCTAATTTACGTAGTCAATCTCATTAATTGGTGGTTTATTACTACGAATTATTTGTCACTAATTCATAAAATTCATATTTGTTACATTTTTAACTCATCTTCATAGTCAACCTGATCTTACCACTTTTCATGCATTCTTAACTTCACAACTCATCACAAATTTTTGAAGAAGTTCAATTATTAATTTTTCTACATGGCTAATTATTTCAATTTCACAGTGTTCAAAACCAAAAATTGTAAACATTAAAGTCACAAATGTTTAATAGATTATAATAAGCCATGTGTCATCATCATATTCACTAGTGGCTTCAAACTTAGTCATAAGCAAATTTAAATAGAGTAGTTCACATGAATGTGACAAAATTAGAGCAATGCCACTTGTTAGTAGTGAATTCAATTGTAAATTAAAAACTTAGTTAACAAAAACATTTTTAAAATAATGATTAATTCTTTAATAATGTGAATAAATGTCATAATTACATGTTTCAAACTCAATGACACTTGGTAAATTTTAGCATCATCATAAAATTTTCAAGTACAAAAGGGAGATAAAATTATGTTTTAATGTTCATTCCTTTGTCTTTATGCCACTAAATCAAAGGGTTTCACTTGTCATCATCATAATTTTCCACAATAAAAATTAGACTTCATACATGTTATTTATTTAGACAACATGCCCCACTTTCACACTAAAAACATGGACCCTCTATTCTTAACTGATCTAAATGTTGTTACTTCTTGTCTAAAGGACCTTTGAAGGGATTTGCCATCTTTGTGAGTGGTTAAATATAATAAAGGTTTGTGATTAATATATGATTTATGGCTAAATCTAGAGGTGATATATTTTCAATTATAATCTTCAACTATTGGATCAATTTATATGTGCTAGGTCTTGGTTTATTTACCATATGAGTAATATTTTATCGAAGAGGATAACCTAGGTTTTATTTTAACCTATAGCTTAGAAACTATCTAATTTTTTTGTAAATCCTTTATTTATTATCCATGTGGTTGTACTTTTAAACATGTTTTATGCAAAATAGATTAATTAATTAATTCTATTTTATGTTCTCTCTTTTTATTTTAGCTAAGTATTTTACGATAAATCATTATACATGTCATTATGCCTTAGCCATACATGCAAGGTTGACTTACCCATGTTTGTCAAGATTTTAATGTTGTGTTAGGTTCATTTTAAATTGAGCAATAAGGTATGTTTGACTTAGCCTATTATATTTTTTTAGGTCTTTGCCTTTGTCAAATCTATTGAAAAAGCCTCCCCAAGTCTATATCCACCTAGAGACTAAGATGGTGATAAGTGTCACCATATAGGGGCCCCAAGCCCAATTAGTGGTAGCTTCCTCCACTTCAAAATCTCCCATAGTCCTTCCAAGCCATTTATATTTCAATCAATATCTTGGGCCATCATATGCCTGAATTCAAAAAAATCACTAGAGATTTTAGACTCTCAAGTACTTTGACTATATGATATTGGATCTAATGACTCGTAATTAGCCAAAGATTTAAGCATTTGCATTTGATAAAATTACTAATTCATTTAAACCCTTAGCTTTCTAATATTTTAACACATATCATGATTTCATAATCCTATAACACTTGGACCATCTAAAAAATCCTCTAATTGTATGTTAATCCTTGGGGAGCAAAGCATGAACCCATAGACATTTTCAAGGCTTGATATCGTGCCATGTGGAATGATCTTGGGAGTCCAAGAATATAAAGATAACTTGGACCATAACATTATCCAGAAGCTCTATGATCAAAACACATGGCATAATCACATATTAGATAAGATCTACCTAGTGAATCAGGATGGTGCGCTGTTGTACCATCCCATAATCATGGATCCACAAAACTATGAATAAGGTACTTTTATGTGGTATTGTGATGATGTCAGATATCCACTTAATATAAATTTTACAAGTGTTTATCTATCAGCCAAACATTAACCTTGGGTCTTCGAGCCATTGAAAGTTTGCTATGCGGATCTTGATAAAGCCTAAAAACCACTAGGTTAAATTTGACTAGAATTTAACCATCATTGGGATGTCAATTTAATATAATTATTTTAACCTATGAACCATTATTGATATTTATCAAATGTTTTTCCATGTTTAACAAATGCCTAATTATCATGGAAAAAATGCCCTCATTTTAAATTTGCCAAAGTTTTGAATGTTCATAATATGCTCATAATTCCTTACATGTTTCAATTCATATGAGAAAATATTATACATCATTGAGTTTAATTTGAGTAAATTATCTATGTGTAAAAATTCCTATTTACTTTATGATAAAGTGCATTGACATCTAGTTTTCCCCCTCTTAATTGTAAGGTCCTACTTTGCACAGTACTTATCTTTGAAAAAGATGACTATGCAACCATGACTTATATATTATGATTATTGATATATGTTATTAATTCATATACAAATGAGACATACAATGATTTATGAAGGATTTTAATGTGTTGGGAATAATTTAAAATACATATTATCAATCATGTTTTGATTGTTTACTTATGAAATAATGATTCTTACATTTCCTTATACAATATCTCTTTATAAAATTTGATTATGTCTATGAGATATATTAATTTAAATCATGTTGAATCTTTGATTCTAAGATTATGAAATGGAAATTAATTATGAAGAGAACCATAAAAAATTATCCTTGTGTATGTTGATATTTCATGTATATTGGTTATGATTAATTGATTGAAATTGTCTTGTTTGATTAAATTTTATAGCTTTGGTTATTAGGTTAGAGGAATTTTATGTGTGCATCAAGTAAACATGAATATGAAATGTAACAATGAATTAAATAGACTATGTAAAGCATGGTTATAACACTAATTAGATTTAAACCATCCTAAACTCTTGCTATGTATTTAGTTTCCTAGTCACCACATAGAGATGCAACATATGATTGGTGGCCAACCTTTAAGCCTAGTTGGTGGAACTTGTTGTTACCTAAATTAAACATATATAACCAACATAGATAATGTTTAGTGGATAATTATAAAATCTTATTTTCATTGTCTTACTATTAGGATCAAGTAGGAAAAGAGATAAGGGAGTATGGTAATAAACCATAAGAGCATGAAAATCCACCATGTACCTTAATGAAACATGGGAAATAATGTCCCTTAATGAGGCATGGGTTGGAAAGAGTATAGTGGATAGATATTTATTAGATGTCTATATGAATGAGTCAATATACTTTAGCTTGGTACTTTTACCTATTTAAAATTAATTAGACTTAGCATAGGATAAGGAGAATAAAAGATAAGAATAGCTGGTTAGGAGAGTTGAGTCTATACTATTGGAGGATAATGTTGAGGTAGTCTAAATATTGATAGGTGGGATTCCTTTTAAATTGTGTTTTCTTATTATTCATTTGGAATGAAATTATATATTATTTCTTTCTTCTTTGTTATTTTAGGGGAATAAGACCACTTGTTTATTCTGCATATTTTATTGTTTACCCATGGTTGAGCATTGGTTTCCATGTAGTGTTTGCCCATTAAAGGGCATTGGAAATATTTTTATTGTTTAGTTTGGATGAAATTATTATGGTTATTTAATTTTTATCTTATTTAAAGGATAATAATATTACTTAGTTTATTTTACCTATCTTATTATTGTACCATGGTTGTGTATTATCTTCCATGCAGTTATTTGCCCAGTTTAGGGAATGGGAGAGTTTGTGTTGATTATCATTTAAATTGGATGTTTAATATTTTGATTGAAGTTTATTAATTCTATTGTGACAGTGCATTGGTTGTTTATGACCAACATATTCACAGTGGAATAATGACAATCCCTCCATTGTTAGGCATGGTGGTAAAATTCTGGAACCTCCTATGAATGTCATAGTGGAAGTTGTTAATCCCTCTAATGGTGAGACATAATGGTAGATTACTTAACCCTCTCATGACTATTATACTGAGTCAATAGATTAAGATATACTCTTGTTATGCTAATATTTTGGTGGGCCTTATTATGTTACATGACTTTGCCTGATAATATTATATTCATTAATGTTTTTATTCACTTAAATGATCATTTGAATTCATTTTTTATTTGTATTTGGGGTTGGAAGTCTATTTGGATAAGAATTAGGGATAAGACTATAGGTGGTGCATGGTCTCTCCATTGAGTTGAACACCCTTGCTTAGATATACACCCTTGCCTTCACCAAGTGATGTAAGCATGCTTGAAGTTATGAGTCTTGAGCTTAGGGGTGTCTAGAGTATCATATTAATTATGAAAAAAGGTTGGGAATTGAGCCTTAATTCTAATGTACAATACATGCTTGGGGAGCTGACTTGGAACATAGTTGAAGACAACTGGATTCTTATGTATTTGATCAGATTGAGAGATGTATCTCTAATTTATGTTAATAAATAGATGAATCTAATGTATTATTAATGATTTATAAACCAACATGATTTTAATATTCCTTCAAAAGATAAATTTTGGATAATATTCAAACTATGGATTAAAATATATGTTTTCTATTTTTTTGAAATTTTAGTGTTAAACTAAGTTGTATCTGTTATGAATACTTAGATTATAGGACTTTGGGAAGGATCCAATATGTATGAAATATTATTTATCCTTTTGGGATATTTTAATTAAATTAACATATTGATTTTCTTGCTTAAATATTTGTCCTCCATGACTTTTTTACAAGCATTATGTCTCCATTTGTAATTAGAAGGTGTTACATGATTTAGTGAATTGAGGTTATGAAAATATAAGTAGAACTCAAATAAATGTTTGTGAGTTTTTTAGTGCAATTAAAAAAATTTCTATATTATTTAAGTAATAATGGTGATTTTATTTGGGTTAAAAAAGATGTCTTGTAAAAATTCCCTTTGGTCTTAGTAGTTGAGTATACTACCTGTTATAAACCCTCCCTATAGTTAGACCATCTAGTAACTAAAGAAGAATTTTAATAGAATATTATCATTATTGTTATAATTATGTAAATGTATGAATCCTTTAGGTTTCATTGAGGTCACCGTTAATAAGGCTTAATGATTTTGGAAGGTCCTACAGATTAAACCCTGAATGTCGAGTGTTTAATTGTTAAGTAAATCTATTGTTATTCTCTCAGGTTTAATGGAATGAATTCTACCTTGGGCCTTACCACTGTAATCATTAAATTTTCTTTTTAAAATAGTTTTAATTATAAGTGGATTCATTTTAACCATTTATTTTTCTATTAAAATATGATCCTCTCAAATTATGTGCATATTTGGCTAAACTAATGAGAATATTGGTTTAACATCGAAAGCATATGTTGCCTTGGAACCTTCTTGCTCTATCATTTATGTGATAAAAACTTAAATTAGTATATTTTATTCTAAAGAATTAAGACTTTTCCTAGATATTATAGTAAATAGTAGCTAACATAAGCATTTTATTACCTTAGTGGAGTTCTCTTTATTCAAGTTATCTCTACATTTTATTTCAGCATGTGCATCAGTCGAATCATGAATTTGACTACACCTAGATTTAACTTGTATCAACCATATCATCTTGGGAAAGTTTACTTGTGTAGCATTTCCTTATATTCTTGATGAGTTTCATGCATAGTTGTTATTGAGGAGTGCTTGTATTTCCACTTTAATAAGAGACTTCATGGACCTTTTTGACTTAGTCAATTTCATGACTTTTAACAATTGGTTTGGAGGAAGCCACATATCACCATCATAAGACTTGGGAGTGATATCAACATGTTCTGAGCTATGGTCAATGTCAAGCTAGTAGATGACTAGGATGTTACCACATGGCATCATCCTAATGACATGTTATCCCAGAGAAGACTATATAGAGTGTGAAAACTTCAGGCTAGTGGATGAGAAAGATGTTACCATATGACATCATCCCAATGACCTATAATCTAAAATAAGACCATATAATGATAAATACCCCTTGGATAGTGGGATAGTGGGATGTTTTCATGTGACATCATCTTGGTCAACTAAAAACTTGAATATGCTTATATAGCTAGTGAGGACTCTAGGTAAACAGGTTGGTGGAATGGTTCTAAGTGGTAAAGAAGTTACCCCATAGTCCTAAGGCATTAGAGTGGTCATAATTATTAGACCAAGAACCTATCAAAAATTGTCATTTGTTATATGTTAGGACTCAGACCAATTAGATCACACTAGAATATAACATGATAATATCCTAATCATAAAAGAGATGTTAGATCCTAGGAGATATTGGTCCAACTAAGAAGTGATATGCCAAATAAAGGAAGAGTGGTTAATCTCCTAGCCTTGACTACGATGTTAGAGCTTAGGAAATCTTGACTGATTGAAAAATACCATGCCTCCCATTTATCATAGTTTTTAGTCCGCTTAGTTTGATAGAGATGTTAGAGACTAGGTGAACTTGATGAACCACAAAGACTAATGTGGCCAATCCATTTGCATCAATAGGTGGAGCCCTCAAGATCCCAAAGAGATAAAAAAGAGGCTAGCATGGTATTGAAGCCACCCAAGTAACCAAATGGAGCTAGATATACCTATGGTGGTTGAGGTTAAATTTTAAGGTCATCTCAATTTCATAAGCACAGTTATTATTGACACAAGCTCATAAAGTAACTTTGAGTGTTGGATGAATGAATCAAGACTATGGGATTCTTAATAATGGTTTTCGATTGTTAAAGTCTTATGGAAGTTATGGGATTTATGTTTATGTTTGAAATGAATTATATTATATATCCATGTTTATAGGTTTTTTATTGGTAATTATTATGTTATGTTGTCTTTAAGGGAAAAAATGGGCATGAGATTTTGGTATCATATTTTTTGTTACTGCACTAGGAGATCTAGGTATTTTTTAATTGACTTTGGCTTTGTTGTTTCCACATTGGTTTTGATGTCAACATGTTGGTATAAAAAATTAGAGGAGGACATCAATAAAATCATCATGATAATTCCTCTAGTGAGCATGAGCCTCCCATTTAGTTGGGACTAAATGAAAATGGACCCCAAATATTTTTAACTATGCAATATATGTGAGACATCCTATAAGATATATTGCTAGAAAAATCACTAGGGGTAGAGAGGCACTCTCCACAACATCCATAAGATGAACAAAGATTAGTATAAATCTAAATTTCTAGGATTCCTCCCCATCACCATTTCAAGGGCAATAGAGATTAATTATATCACCATGATTAGTGATAAGAGAGATGAGAGATAGACCATTATCCTAAACCTATGCTTGGAGATTTAGTGAAATATTTCATTAGGATACACACACATATTTTTTATGGTAAATAGGAAATATTTGACATAGAATCTTAGTTGATAAGTATGAGAGGATTTTTTACCTTGTATGATTATGAATGTAATGGGAAGGCCTGTTTGGGTACCCATATTCTCAAGAATGAAAAAAATATTTGGTGGGAAGGAGAGGAGCAGAAGATCCACCTGACACTAGTTTCCCTCATTTGGGAATTATTTAAGGAGCATTTCATTGCATGTTATTTATCCCCTCACTATGTTTAGAAGAAGGTAGATGAATTTTATGAGCTTAAACAAAGGAGTGTCATAGTGGTACAATACAATTATCATTTACTAGGTTTGATTAAATATGTGTAAAGTTACATGGATGAGACAATCCAAGTGAAGAGGTTCATTATAGGCTTAAATTTGGAGATAGATAGCACAATATACATTTTATCTCTCATAACCTTAGTAGTCATAGTTTAAAAGGATTACTTGGTCAAGGAACCTCATGGAAAGACTCATGATGTTCAAGATAAGTTTCATGGTTAATATAAATTAGAACATGAATCATGGTTAGGTGTGTGACCTACACCTAGGGGAGGTTAGAAATCAACTCAATCCAACTTTAGGCCCCCTTAATAATAGCAACATGAGAGTAACCATTACAATCATATATAAAGAATAAAATTAGTTAAATCAATACCACTAGATTAAAGGTGATGATATACCTTGAGAGTGTCAGTAGTCTATGACTACAAAAATCCATCAATCCAAGTAGAAAATACCATCAGGATTAATTACTTATTTTAGACCTAGAACACCTCGATCCCCTTCAAGGAGAGACCAAAAAAAGGGTGCTTGTTTCACATGTGGATCTATGGATCATTATGTATGATATTATAATTTTAGACCATCATCTATCATTAGGTAGAAGGCTCCAATGTCAAAGTAGTTAGAGGGTGATGAAGGTCAAGGATATAGTATTTATGCAACAATAAATGATGACCAAGATGAGCACCAAAAAACATTAATAGAGACCACATGTATGATATAAATAATTTAAATTTTAGTTTTATTATATTTAGGAGCATAAAACTCTTTTATTTCTTATGTTGTCATGGATCATTGTGGGCTAGTGACTGTTAGGTAGTTAGAAAGATAAGTAGTTAAGTTAACCTCTAGGGCCCAGATGTTCATTATCTCCCTAGTGAGTAGTTTTGTATTATACTTTGGTGTCTTCTCCACTATAATGGACTTTCACATTATTCCCTTAGGCACCTAAGATGCTAGATTGGGTATTGATTGGCTTGTGTCTCATAAATACAAGTTATATTGTCATGAAAAGGTTATCAAGTGTGAAGATGAACTCAAGATGATTATGGTTATATAGAGAGTCAAGAGACTCATTTCATTTTTCATGATCTCTATGATGAAAAATAAAGAATAATGTAAGGAAAAGATGTAAATTATTTTCTATCATGGTGGATAATAAATTGGATGATTTAGAGAAGATTTATATGGATGACCATATTTTTCTCTATGAATTTCCTAATGTGTTTCTAAATGGATTTCTAGGTATTCCTCCTTCATGGGAGATTGATTTTCAAATTGACTTGATACTTGTGGATGAGCCCATATTGAGATAACCATATAGAATGACTACCCTATATTTATGAGAACTTAATTTCCACCTTGATAAATTATTGAATAAAGGATTGATTTATCCTAATGTGTCCCATCAAGGAACACCAATCATATTTTTAAAGAAGAAGATGGATCCCTTTCATTGTGTGTTGGTTATTACCAATTGAATAAGATAAAAAGTAAGAATCACTATTCCTTGCATATAATTGATGACTTGTTTGATATGTGGGGATCCAAGTTGTTATATAATATTTACATGAAATATGGATACCATAAGTTATGTATCATAGAACCTTATATTCATAAGACTACATTTTGAATTTAGTATGGGCATTATGAATTTATATTTGTACCATTTGGGTTAACTAATGATCCAAAAATAATCATGAGCATTATGAATGGAGTGTTTTTTTCCTTGTTGGATTGATTTGTGTTTTTTTCTTAATGATATTATGATCTAATTATATAATGAAGAGGATCAAAATGACCACTTAAGTTAGGTCCTAAAAATTTTAAGAGAAAAAATATTATTTGGTAACTTGAAAAAGTGTGAATTAATGAATTATGTCATGTAATATCTTGGGCACGTCATTTCAAGAAAATTAATTTCTATGAACCCTACCAAGATTCATGCCACTATGGAATGGAAAACACCATATAACATTGTATAAGTTTGTAACTACATAGGTGTGACATGATATTATAGATTTTTTTTGAGAATTTATCTCACATTATGAATCCCATCACTTAAACTCAGAAAAATGGGAAGAAATTTGTTTGGACAACAAAGTGTTACGAAGTGTTTTAGTTATTAAAATAGTGAATAATTAGTGCATGGATTTCGGTTGTGCCTTATCCTATGGGATAATTACTTATTTTCATTGATACATCAAACAAAGGATTCGGAACCATACTCATGCAAGAAGGCAGAGTTATAGCATATGTATATCAAAACCTCGAGTCCTATGAGTTGGGATATCTTACACAAGATATAAAAATTGTAGACATAATTCATGATTATTTAAGATGGAAACACTTATTACTTGGTAATTATTTTATTTTAAAGATTGACAACTTAAGTCTGTATCATATATTCAATTAACCTAATCTCAATACACATCAATGATGTTTGATTGAATTATTGTGTGAATATAAATGTGAAATTTTGTATATTAAAGGAAATAAAAATGTAGTTATTGATTACTTGAGTAGAAGATGCCATGATTTGGTAGAAATGAGTTTTGAAACTAACTTAAGAAATCATATTTTGAAGTAGCTTCTGAAGGACAACCTCTATAAATAAGACAACTATTAGATTCTGGTATGAATATAAAAGGAAAATTTGATGTCTATTTTCTTTATTTTGATGATTTTTTATTCCATAAAATGCATATTTTTGTTCCTTTATCTAGTGGATTGCATGAGCTAATTTTATCTGAGTCTCAAAAAACTCCTTACCAAGTATATCTAGGAGTTAATAAAATGCATGTCAAGTTAAGGTGATTATATCATTGGGCCAACTTGAGGCATGCCAATATTGATTCTATAGTTCATTTGTTAGAGTTATAGAGGGTAAGGCCAATCATCAGCACCCATTAGGATTGTTATATCCTCATGACATTTGAAAATGTAAGTGGTACACTATTTCCTTATATTTTATTTTAGCCTTTCCTATTTCAACTTATCATCATGATGTGATCATGTTCATAGTGTATTACTTGACCAAAGTAACTCAATTTTATCCAACAAAGATCGTTTACAATGCCAATTTAGTGCCAAAGGTCTTTTTGGATGACATTGTTAGATTTCAAGGGATTCCCTATAAGATTATTTTGAATTGAGATTAGGTATAGAGTTCTCACTTATGGACTTCTTTATATAAGTCATTGGGTACTCAACTCAAATTTAGTACTTCCCACCATCTTGAGATTGATGGATACATTGAAAGAGTCAATCAATTCTTGGAAGACATGTTATGTATGTATGTTATGGACCAACAATCCCATTTTGAAGACTATTTGTATCTTGTTGAATTTGTTTACAATAATAGCTATCGTAGTTCAATTAAGATGGCACCTTTATAGATTTTTATGATCAATAATTTTGAACCCTAATGAGTTGGGACCATCTTGAGAATATATTTTCAATTGTCCCTACCATGTTATAAGACATGGAGGAATGATTAATTAGGATATGATAACACTTGGAGATTGAAAGGGATCAACAGAATAAGTATAATGATGCAAAGAGAATTGATTGATGTTTTAATCTTGGTTTTAAATTTTTCTTGAGGGTGAGACCCAAAAAGATCCATAAACATTATGGAAAAAGGTCAAAGTTGGCACCTCATTTTATTAGATCATTTGAATTCTTGGACACAATTGGTTGAGTAGATTATAGACTAGCATTTCCACCTAGCTATCTCATGTTCATGATGTATTTCATGTCTCTATTTTGCATTAGTATGTTATTGAATTTACTCATGTATTGGATTAGATGACTTTAAATGTTGAGACTGATAGGGCTATGACTTTAGAGCCCATTATGATTTTAACACACATGGCACTAGCACTTTGAGGTAATGACCTATATTAGGTCAAGCTCTAATAGGAAAAATATGATGAATCATCAACTACTTGGGAAGATGATGTGATTTTGAGGTCTAGTATCCTCACTTTTTTTAGTGACTTTAGGTGGAACTTTGCATAAGGAGAGGGGGATCTAAGGCCCCATTTTATATAGTAATTTTCTTTGACATAGATGACTATGAAACCATGACTTATGTTTTTTGATTATTGAATTATGTTATTAATTCATGTCCAAATGAGATGTGAAAGGATATATGAAGTTTTTTCGTGTGTTGAGAACCACGAAAAAGACATATTATTAATCATGATTTGATTACTTATGAAATAATGATGTTTACAATTCCTTATGAAATAATGATGTTTACAATTCCTTATGAAATGTCTATTTATGAAATTTGATTATGTCTATGAGATATATTAACTTAAATCATTTTGAATCATTGCTTCTAAGATTATGAAATGGAAACTACTTATGCATTGAACTATATGAAATATCCTCATGTATGTTGATATTCCATGCATGACTAGATATGATTAATTGATTAAAATTGCATTGTTTTATTAAATTTTGTAGCTTCAACTATTAGGTTAAAGGAATTTGATGTGTTTATGGAGTGTGCAAGACCAAAATAGTCCAATGAAGGAAAGATACCACACCAAGTGTGGTTATATCACTAATCATATATAAACCATCATAAACCCTTGTTAAGTATTTAGTTTCCTAGTCTACCATCTATTAGATAAACCATCTAATTGGTGGGCAGCTTTTAAGCCTAGTTTTTTGAGCTTGTTATTTCCTGACCTAAAGATTTTACATCCAACATATAGAATATCTAGTGTTTGATTAGCATAAATTATTTTTATTGCCTTATTACTAGGATCAAGTGGGAAAATAGGCAAGGGATTTTATGAAGTAACCATAAGATCATGTATATATTTCATATGCCTTAATGGAACATGGTAAATAACATCCCTTAATGAGGCATGGGTTCAAAAATGGTTAGTGGTTAGCTATTACTAAGATTTATATATGTAGGATTAAAACTCCTTTAGTTGAATAATTTTCTAGTTCAAAAAGAATTAGACTTAGTATAGGAGAATGAGAAGTAGTAGGTAATATCAACTGGTTAGGAGACATAATTTTAGATATCTAGAGGATTTTACCTAAGTGGTTTGAAGGTTGATAGGTGGCCTTACTTTTAAATTATGTTTTAGGTTGTTCATTTGTAATGAAATGATATATTATTTCCCTATTATTCTTATTTTCAAGAGAATAAAGAAACTTTGTTTATTCAACCTATTTTATTATTTTCCCATAGTTGAGTATTGATTACCGTGTAGTGATTACTTGTTTGAGGGCCTTTGAAATATTTTTCATATTTAGTTTAGATGAAACTATTATGGTTATTTATTTATGATCTTGATTAAAGGAGAATAATACTACTTGGTTTATTATTCTTATCTTTTTGTCTTGTCATGGTTGTGTATTAGCTTTCATGAATTTATTTTCCTAGTTGAGGGCCTGGGAGAGGTTGTGTTCCTCTTTGTTTGACTTAGATGTTTAATTTTTTTTTGAAGTGTATTAATGTTGTTGTGAAATAGTGTAGTGGTTGTTTCTAACATATTCATGATGGAAAAATGTTAATCCCTCTTGTGTTGGGCATGGTTGTATAATTCTTGACTCTCCTTTGAATGTCATGGTAGAATTTTTTAATCCCTCTCATGATTAGACGTGATGGTAGATTAATTAACCCTCCCATGACTATTGGAAAGAATTAATAGAGTGAGATATCCTCTTGATACTCAAATATTTCAATAGGCCTTATTATGCTATAATCGTTTGCCTAATAATATTATATTGATGAATATTTTACTTCACTTGAATGATATTTAGAAGGATTATTTGATTTGTATTTGGGATTATAAGTCTCTTTGGGTAAGAATGAGGAATAATACTATGGGTAGTTCATGGTTTCTCCCTTGAGGGAAACAACCTTACTTAAATATCTACCCTTTTCTTCACCAAGTGATGTAGAAATGCTTGGAGTTGGGATTCTCAGGCTCAAGGGTGTTTAGAGAAATATATTAATGATGATAAAAGGTTGGGTTATGAACCTTCCTTATAATGGCTATAAAATGCGTTGGGAAGAAAACATGAAACACCAATGAAGACTATTTAGTTCTTTTATATTTGATTAGATTAAGAAATGTATCTCTAACTTATTTTAATAAATGGATGAATCTAATGTATTATTAATCCTTTAGTAGTCAACCTTCTTGTAATATTATTGTAAATGATAGAGTTTGCATAATATTCCAACTATGGATTAAAAAATATGTTTTTTATTTAATAAATTGTTAAATTGAGTTGTATCTATTATGAATACTTGGATTAGAGGAACTTTGAAAGGATCCAATATGTATAAAATATTATTTAGACTTCTGTGCTCTTTTAATTAAATTGAAATATTGATTTCCTTATTTATATCTTTGTCTTGAATGGCTTGTTTATAAGCATTGTGTTTCCCTTCTTAATCACAAGGTGTTTCAATTCAATGATTTGAGATCTTTCAAATATGAGTGGAACTCAGATAAATATTTGTGAGTTTGTTATTCAAATTACAATATATTTATACTATTTAAATCTTAATGGTTACATTATTCTAGGTAAAAATGATGCCTTATGAAAACTCCATTTGGTCATAGCAATTAAGTGAGCTACATGTTATAAACCCTCCCTATAAAAAGACCATTTAGTAAATAAAGAAGAATTCTTATATAATTTTAGTTGTAATATTATAATTATATCAAGGCATGAATCCTTTAGGTTGTAATGAGATCACGCTAGTTCAGGATTAATTATTTTAGAA
The DNA here is from genome assembly GCA_037957365.1 of Torreya grandis. NCBI lineage: Eukaryota > Viridiplantae > Streptophyta > Pinopsida > Cupressales > Taxaceae > Torreya > Torreya grandis. The sequence goes on along the minus strand of JARHVA010005593.1, from coordinate 681,480 downwards.
GGTCTTATAGACTAACCCCCTTGATGTTAAGTATTTACTTATTAAATAAATATCTTATTGTTCTCTCAAATTTAATGAAATTAATTGTGCCTTAGACCTTACTAGTCAGATCATTAAATTGAGTCTTTAAAATAGTCCTTGTTATAATTGGATTCATTTTAACCATTAAATTTAAAAAAAAATACGAGTCTCTCAAATTGGTTACATATTTTGCTAAGCCAATGAGAATATTAGTTTAGCATCAAAAGTGTGTTTTGCCTTAGAACCTTCTTACTTTATCATTTATGTGATACATACTTAACTTAAAAGAGTTTATTCTAAGGAATAGAGACTCTGCCTAAATCCTACATTTAGTAGTAGCTAATGTAAGCATTTTATTACCTTATCCAAGTTATCTTTCTTTAAGTTGTCTCTACATTTTATTTCATCTTGTGCCTTAATCAAATCATGACTTCGACTACACTTATCTTTGCCTTATCTTAGCCACAACTGTTTGGGCAAGTTTAATTTCACAGTGTTACCAAATCTACTTGATGAGTTCTCTACATAATTATTCTTGAGTAATGCTTGTATTGATGCTTTAATATGATCTTTCATGGCCATTTTTTCCTTAGTTGAATAATTATTTTGGCCTTGTATATTTTACTTTAGTCAATTTCATGACTTTTTACAAGTAGTTCAGAGGGATCCATATGTTTCATCCTAGGATCAAAGAGTGATGTTAGCATGGTTTGAGGTATAATTAGTGTTGAGGTATTGGGAAAGTGATATATTACCATTTGGTATCATCTTGATGATCCATGAGCCCAAAAAATATCATATAGAGTGAAAAACCTCTAGGTTAATGGGTGAGAGGGATATTACCATGTGGCATCATACTGATGACCCATGATCTCATAAAAGACCATATAGGGAGTGATGCCTCTAGTTTGATGGGATATCATTATATTTCCATATGGCATCATATTGGTGAAGTATGAACCCTAATTTTTTTATACATCTAGTGAGGCCTCTAGGAAAGTAAGCTAGTGAAATGCTACCAAGTGTCAAAGTAATCACACCTAAAGTCCCAAGGAATAAAATTGGATAAAATTTTTACACTGAGAACCTATCATAGGTTTCCACTTATCACACATTAAGAATCCAAATAATTAGATCACCCTATAATCTGATGTTCCAATCTCTCAATCTTTACAAAAATTTTAGATCCTAGGAGATCTCAGTCCAACTAGGAAGTGACACATTAATCAAATGTAAAGTGTCAATTTCCTAACCTTGATAATGATGTTAAATCCTAATATATCTTAAACAATTAGAAAGTTACATGCATCCTATTTATCATAGTTATCAATACCACTAGTTTGAAATATATGTTAGAGATCAAGGGGTCCCAATGAACCATAGAGAGCCACATGGTCGATCCTTTCACATCAACAAGTGGAGCCCTTATGATCATTGGGAGTTGAAAGAGAGGTTATCATGGCATTATATCTACTAAGGTGGCCACATCGAGCTAAGTTTTTTTATGTTTTCCAAGGTCAAATTTGATGGTCATCTCAATGTCATAATCACAATTATCATTTGGCATGAGGTCATGAAGGAATTATAAGTTCTGACTAAATAAATCAAGACTATGGGATTATTAATTAGTGGATTTCACCTATTAAATTTTTATGGTACTTATGGTATTTTTGTTTATGTTTGGAATGAATTATGTTATCTATCCATGTCCATAGGTCTTTTCTTATTACTTATTGTGTCATTCCTATCTTTAATTGAAAATGGGCATGACACTAATAAATGACATTTTGGATCTTTTGATAAATGGGCCAAGTCTTGATCAATATTTTAACATAAGCCAAAAATTAGGTAAATGGGTTGTTAATCCTTACCTCTCTTGAATAGAAGTTATCTTGAAGTAAAATTCTTCTCTAAGGTCTAAAATCACCAAGTCTCAGTATACTGGTCTTCACTAAGTTATTTTATGTGGACTATTCCTTTATGAGGCCAATTTTAATGAATTAAGGGGGTAGGGACATTGATTTGGTTAAAAAAATATTAAAATACTACATACTTTTCTATTAATCCCTGTAGGGTTAACCTCAGATAGAAAATAAACATTGTAATATTTATATAGAGAGAGAATGGTTAATTTCTATACTAGTTTACCACTTTAATAAATATAAAAATAATACAATGGTGATAAAAAAATATGGATCTACAATAAATATAAACTATTAGTTGTGGATTGCATAGTTCCTAAATTAACTCATTGTCATAAATGAATTGAAAAAGATAAGGGACAAAGGGATAAAGGTAATATTAACACTAAAGATTATTTTTAAAACATCTAATTATATGCACTGACTATAAATTGATCCTTGTTTGATCTAGACCTAGCACAAATTTAATCCAAGAATGGTGCAAGAGTCTGAGAACTAACTAGAAAAGAGGAAAAAGACATAACCACAAAGTGCATGTGTAGGAAATGGATTTAAAATCTTAACATCCTTTAACTACTAGTATATGTGTTTTTATTTATATAATGGGATTATTAAAATCATTCTAATGATAACAAACTATTATATAACAATGGGAATAAATAGGGAATGGGAGGAATTACACTAAGAAATCATAAAGGTGTCTAGTTCCAAATGGCTTTGTTATAGTTCACAAAGATAGAAATAGGAACATCATCATATAATTATAAAAATGTTAGCCAGAAGAAATATTCTCAAAGAAAAATATGTACACAAAGGGGCAAGCACTTATAAATATTGTCAACTCAACCCACTAATGGATAGTTTCAAATACTCATTTCCAATTGAGGGAATATGGATACATGAGGCCTAATTTTTGACTGAGATGGAGGCTTACTCATGCCTCAATTAATGCACATGACAACTTTAAAAAATTGTTTTGCAGATGGCCTCAGTATCCATCATTCCATCTAGTAAATTGTTATTTGTGACTATCATTAATTCATAGTTGTCTCATTTTTCCAATTTTTTACTCAATAAATACTTGTCCAACCTCACTCTTGTCTTATAATTTATTATGCTTGATCCATGGGCATGGATTATATCATAATGACAAGCATATGGATTAAAATATTGTATTGGAATACTGACCTTAGAAGATTAAATGTGAAATTCATTCATGATTCTTTCAAATAAATGACAAGGTAAAAGTAATAAGACTATTTAATCATTAATAATGGATCCAATAATCAACATAGACTAAATACAAGAAACAAACAAAGTATTTTTTATTTGGATATAAAAATTATTATTTAAACAGATGCATAATCAAATATAGGCCCTTACATAGGTTCTTTTAGTATTGACATATATGACTATTGTCAAGTTTAGTCTCTTTAAGTACCACACATCACAAAATTATAAGGTCAAACACTCAAGGCTTATGGTTTAGTGATAGGTGGGTGTTTATAAAATTTGAACTTAGTGAGGATCCTAACATATCTTCTAACATGTCCTCATATTTCAAGGTCATTACCCATGTCTTCCCTATTCTTTCCCATTATTCAGTTGAGGCCTTTATGCAAGCTAATTATTCTTCATCATGGTGAAGTGAGATTTCACCATGTGATGTCATCTCACTCAACCATTACTCTAATAGGATACATGTACTACCTCTTAGATACATAGGTTCCACCATTATTGAAGAAGACTATTCATATCCACCTCAAACCTAGACTAATGTGGGATTGACCTATAGGTTGTGTGATACCTAAAATGTAAATAAAACATTTAGATTTTAATGGGGATAGAACCCATTATTTTTTACTTGAATGTTATATCTAAGTCCTAAATATTTTGGGATTAAAATGGAAGAGAGATTTCATAAATGAGACCTACTCTAAAGTGGTGATGCACGAAGATGATAGTTCCATCCACTCAACTTGAACTCAAATAACATTGATAGATTAAGCATAGAATTGTACCAGTATCTCCAATAGTTTTTAGGCATAAATATTTCATGTAGAGACTCATTTTGATGACTAAGTTGTGAGGGAAATGAGAGGAAGACCTAGTTTTAGAATCTTACAATCAAATCTCAACTCATAAACACAACCATCAATATTCTAACACATACACACCCTATAAAGAACACTTATTAGCACCTAGGTGAAGGAATTGCACATGTAAAAAGTGAATTAGACTACTTAATCATATAAGACAATCATTCACATACTAGAAGCTAATCAAAGAGAAGCTAGAACAAACTATTAATAGTTCAAGAGGTCTCATAAAGTACAAAGCTAGGCAAAGTTTCCTCATACTAGCATAAGGGATACAATACAAGGCCATAAAGACTAAATAAATAGTATAATGAAAGAGAGATAAGGATAAAATGCGTGATAGATATGTAGACGAGAGGTAATCATTGATCAATATCCACTCAAATGGTAGTTACATCAATTATGTAGTCCTCTTTCTAACCTTCTCCATGTGTAGCTCCTCTTACTTGGGGTCTTCAATGGATCTTAGGTGTTGAATAAGGAGAATGGATACTGTAACTAACCCATTTTATTCCTATAAAATCATGAACATGCCAAATAAAGGTCAATCACTCCATCTTATGGTAGTTATATAGCATAAATAAGGGTAACTAGTCTCTCAAGAGGCATTGAAAAACCTATGTCCCTTTCATGCATTGATAGAACTAGGAAACTAAATCCATAATATCATCATGGCTATGAATATTTACTATATATCCTCCAACATTAGTTACTTATTTTAATTAGCTTACATTAACTCCTATTAGCCTTCTATGCCAACCTTCAACCTTCTTACTGACCAAATAGGTTAATTAGACCTATTAGGCCTAACTGCTTGACTGTGTGAGAGTTGGCATCCATGAAAACTAAAAGATACCTTTTCAACCTATGTATGTGTATGTGTCACACTTGAATCAACATCATCAACCATAATATAGTCTTATATAGATATTGGGAACTTGAAATTCACTTCTCCTAGTTGACTATTCTACCTTTCTCTAACATGTATTTTTAAAATGAGTTGAAAATACCCTTATAAGTGTATAATTTTAATTATTATGACTTCATGAGATTAAAAATTCATAAACTTCCCCTCCAATGATTGAAATGATTCCAAATAGCTTTTCACCCTTTTTTATGCTCATTATCTTAGAAAAGTGTAGTTCTTTTAGCATTCCATATGGATTTCATACAACTAAAACCCATTAATAGGATCTCCTCTAAGTTATATTTACATTACAAGTGTTTTTTATACCATTTATGGGAGCTAAGATACCAAAATATCAAGATTTATAAATGTGGGTCTACCTAGGATTTTAGAGAGGTTTTAGGTGTCCAGTACTCTTAGCAATGATTCATATAGTAAAGACCCCTAAAATAAAAAATATTGCCATGTATTTTAGTTACATGTACCCCTTCAAATAATATAATAAACTCAAGATCCCATACAAAAGAATCATCTAGGTATGTAGAGAAGTAGTCTTATCTCCTTCTACAGCCAGTTTGAATAGGCTAACATTCTTAACCTTTGTTGATAAAGGTGGGCCCCTCATTCTTATTTAAATTTACATGGATATAAAGTTTTTTAGGGTCATTATTCCCCACTAGGATCATTTCATATGAATTCCCTTATGGTGAAATATTGATGAACTTGAATAGAGTTCCAAAAATACTAACTAGGACTATGATAGCTTGAATAGACCTCAAGACTGAGTTGGCCCTCACACTTTCATTAACCTACCTAAAATATCCTTATTTATATGTTCAAAATACTCTCAAACATTCTCCTACTATCAAACTTTCTTAGGGGTGTTTGTGTACATTCCATGATGTTATAGGGTCTCTATACTTAGTTAGTGTTTTAGGATTTACAAGCTGAGGCTAAATGTTAGATATCTAACGCACCTTTAGAAGCTTTTAAGACTTAAATATTATTATATATCCTTTATCACTCATCCCCTATCTCCTAAGTCTTCCCATAGATGTCCATGCCCCAACTCTATTTTCAATTTCCCACAAAAGGCTACTTATAGGAATAATCTACTATAATATAAGTTATATGGGGTTAAGAAACTCTAAAACATATTTACAAGGATTAAAAAAATCCTCAAATTTAAATTTTCATACTCTACCCTTGCACATAACCCTATATTCAGGTTAGAGTTTCTGCACATTTAGGATTATGAAACCTTGAGGCCTAGGTTTTAGTGATTTCTACCTCAATTGGGGTTATTATTGCTCTTAAAACCATATTATAAGTCTCTATTTATAGGTTTCCACCCTAATTTCACTTCACAAATGAATATATTCATCTTAATACAGGACTATATATGTCAGATTAGGCTTAGTATGCCTATTTTGAGTCTCCCTCTCAACTTTTGATATTACCTCCACTTGAGGTTTTTGACACATCACTATTACCATTTTTCAATTGTTCTGATTCTAATATGACCTCAATAATTATATATTATCCCTTTATTAACTTACATCAACCCATTATAAGATCTTGGATATGTCTTAAGATGATAATAGTGTCTAAGATTAGACTTAAGGCATGCATACTTAGTTCCATCCTTAAGGCACTTGATTGTAATGTTGAATGCTAATATATTTATAAGAGGTATAGGGACATTAAACATCATTTTTAACTAATAAAATACCATATTTGGATCCAAATCTACCTATTTTCCCTTTAAGGTAAGCATTCACTCACTTGGCCTTATAACTGGTTGCCACAGACTGGGCTAGGTCAAAGATAAAATAGTGTGTATACCCACCATTTTACTATCCCAAATGGAAGTATGGAATCCTTTAAATACTCAAAATGACCATATTTACTAGGTTTTATGGCTTGTTTATGACTATATAGTTCTCAAACACTCATTTTACTTAGATTGGCAATGGGTTATCTATTCACTGTCTGTTTGAGCATAAGAGCTCTAAGTAGGGTTGTTGTCCTTTTGATTATTTAGATGCCTATGATGGTGGGTGTTGATAGCCTATATATCAGTGCTATAGACACCTTCCAATATCTACTTCGAACATCTATTCCCTTGTATATAAATCCTCTTTTCAACCTTAAGACCTATGGCTATGGAGGCCTATTTGTCTCAGGTCTAAGGTTTGATGTTCCTTTACTTTCTTAGATGTGATGACCATAATACTTGTAATATAATTTAGTGTGAATCATACCTTCTCTATTATGAAAACTAATTTTCACCACAATCAATACGTGGATCTTCATACATATCAACAATGTTGTATGCCTTCATCTACCTATGTTGACTATGTATAGGGGTTTGAATAATAGGCTTACAAGTGAGGAAGATGAATTTTAATATTTTATGAATACTTTATGAATTTTTTAGAATCTCATCACTTCCCTAGGATATGCATTCTTTCATTCTCATACCATTGTGTTCCCATAGTTGGTTTGTATAGTTCCCTTTGGAGACTCTCATATTCTAGACATAAGTAAATTGTTGTAGGTGGTGATTAACTTCTTTATCTTGGTATGTAACTCATATAGGCCCAACTTTCCATGGTTTAATTTATAGTGAGGGTCCTAAAGTTATATTAATGTTTTTTTATGTCTTATATTGGTAATGAATGGTGGATGGATGGAGAAGGGTGATTGTGGGGTGAAATGCGGGTATGAGCATCAAAATTAGGATAAAACATAGTATAATGGTTGTGGGGAATAAGTTAATATTTCAAGTTATGAAAATGGTGTATAATTGAGTGTGGGAAACCTTACAAGACAAAATATATAAATAATTTAGACCCTCAAACATGTATATATAGGTAAATATAAAACTTTGGAGGCATAAAAGGGGCATACATAGTCAAGAAATGAAACCTAGGAATCTTCAAGAAACCTTAATATTTGCAAAGGGCCTTAACCTTTGTTAAGATTGATGGGGTGATCTTTGGAGGCAATATGAGTGACTACAGGCCTACTAAGGATACCATGGCAAGTTAAGAGACCTATTCACATCAATATGATGATGAAATATGATGATTGCAAGACCTCATTTCATGTTATTATCTACATTTAAAGGCTCTAAAAGGTGCCATTGAGAAATACACAACGTTCACCACATTATGAATCTTAGTTATATATGACACTTTCATTGAATACCCCCTTGATATGGTGTGATGTTATTATGAAAACCAATCTTAAAAAAATATGTATGGGGAATCTTGGAGCACTTGACCAATCTTTTCAACATTGTCAACTCTAATTAATGAGAGATCTCAACCTTTGATTATTACTCAAACTTTCTTGTAGATTGTATAATGTGTTATTCTTGATGTTTGTTGGTTATAAAAGATCACACATGTCATTCAAGGAAAAATAATTGAATGATAAGTTCCTTTGGGACTTAATAAAACTAAATTACTCACTATTTTGATCAAAGAAGCCAACAATCCATGAAAACTATTTTATTGAACCTGGCCTATGCAAACAAGGATGACATATAGACTCCTTAAGTTATTAAGTAATGTTCATAAAGTTTAGGGGGTCAATCCTAGAAAAAAATTCCCATAAATTAAAGATGATTGAGTGTACATCCCTTGAATAAGATCTTGGGCCCTTATTCTCTCTCCTCTATATGGTATAAGCATAAACCTAAGGAGCTATCTGAGCCTATAAAGAAGATAGGTAAAGTGAAGGAATAGTTTTGAGTCTATTTGACATCCTTCCACCATGAAAATTATTTGAAGCACTTTTCATGACTCTAACATTAGACTCTGATCCTCCTATGTATGGTATAGTTCATACAAGTATAGAAAAATCCTAAAAAAGTGTGTTTTCTTACATTTTCTTCGAATCTCTAACTTTTATCTACCATTTTAGGTCAATATGGAAGGGAACATCAGTTAGTATACCATTTTAATATAGGATATATGCAAGAGGAAGGGGAAGGTTCACAATTTTGCATGTGGGACCCATTTGACTAATGGAAAGGTGTGAATGGGTCTCAAAGTATGCTTTTAGGGCCATGAAATGTATAATTCATGGCAATATGGCATGAATAAGAACTTTTTAAGACCCAATTTTAATTTAATTTTATCAAAAACTTCTCTTTTATAAGGATTTATAGGGTAAATTGACTCATATGAGGTGATTTAAGGGTCTTGAAAGGGCTCATGAGACATTATGAGAGAATTGAATAGTAAGGCTGTGGGGTATGGTTTTGACGTGAATCACTAGGCTTTATACCATGAACCAAAAAGGAATTGAGTATCCTTTAGATTCCTAGTGGTGCCTAATTTCACCTTGATATGACCTAAAATTTTATTAGGGATATTTAAGTATATAATTCTTAAGACCAATATAACCTCCCTAATCACTTTGTGATCACCATGATCATTGTTATATTACCAAATAGGCCCAATGTAACTATGATATGTGATGACACAAATAATATATATGGTAACATAAGACCTGTCATAAGACTCAAATATTCTCAAAGGATAATCATGAAGTCATGACAAGATTTGACACAACATATAAGCTAAAAAGTGGGGGTCTTATGTCAATTTTTGATAATAGGGGTTGACATTTGTCCTTGTGAGGAAAAAAGTCAACATTTTTGGTGACTCTATGTTGTGACCAGCTTACTAGTCAAGAGAACCCATATTTTATCATGATAGTGATGACTCAAAGAAGTTAATATGACTTGAATACCACTTTGATGGACTGTCTAACTGATCTATTACTTAAAAACACTCTTCGACTATAAAAACAACAAGAAACACAAATTAAAGTAAAGAAACAACATCTATCTCTAAGAAACACACCTTACCCTAGGAACAAAAAAGGCAAGGAGCTAAAGAAATAAGACAACTACCTAAAAACTTGTGTGACACACTTATTAAACTAACACAACAACTACTAAAAAAACTAACTAAAGCATACCTCACTTATCCTCTATGATAAAAAGGAAAACTCTTTTGGTTATGTTCACTCCATGAGGTCAATTTTTCACATGATGATAGGATTGAAATCATGTACTATTTATTTCATGAAGGCTCCCACTTGAATTTGAAGACACTATCATCCTCATAACCTCTTAATAAGATAAATGAATCTTCCTGATCAACTCTTAGGTTTATGCATTGGTTGGGTGAGTCAATCACCAAATCATAGTCCTTCCACACTCATCATCATTTCATGAACACCATGAATTTTACCTCAATCATATACTATTCTTGATCATGTTTGGCAGTTTGAAATAAATCTTATAGTATGCCTAGAGGGTTACTTTAAGGAATAGGTGGATCTTGTTTGATAGTTTCTTGAAGCCACTTAAGTTTAGTCCTATCTTCTAATAGTGATGTTTTATTTGTAGATAGAAGGAGTTGTTAACCTTGATATAACACTTCAAACAAGTCATCTTCACATGGAACAGTCTCCTAGAGTGGCATGCTTAAATAAATTCCTCTTTGATTGATTACATTGGCTTCTTAAACTTATAATAGATCAAAACATGATTCAAAGAGAGAGTATCATGCCTCTATGATGTCAAACAAATCACTTGATCGATCATTTGAAACTCTTCCATCCTTAATAGCCATTTGGTGAATTTTCAAGCTTTCAAAGTTGTCTTGTCCTCTATCCTCACTAATTTTTTTATAACTTTCTCTTTTTGTTACTACAAGTTATTGAGGACTACCATGATTAAGTGTAGCTACCATGTTATCAAGGTGGTCTTAGGAGTCATCTTCAACTTTTCCAATGGAATAATCTCTCTTTTGTGGTTTGTCATATTCCTATAGCTCATCATATCCTACATTTTTAAAAGTTGAATGGTGTTATTCCTTGTCAAGGGGTGTCCATATGACAAGCTCCTCCTAAATCTTACTCAAGTCATCATACTCAATTTCAAATCTAAATTGATTTTCTTTGCTTACCTATTTAATGATAGCCTCTCTCAATTAGTGGTAGAGGATATTTTTGGAATGACTTTAATATAGATGAGTTTTATGTCACATTTCCTTCATTTAGTTGCTTTTTATAAGCAACCACCATCTCCTCCTTCTACACATTGATTTAGATAGATTTACATGAAGGAAATGAATTTGAATCTTGAATAACCTTAGGTTTTCTTGACTTTTATTCTTTCTCCCTTGATTTTAGTACTTTTTTAAAAGACAAAAACTTAGGTTTAAAATTTTCTTTCATAGTGTGCATCATTTACTGAGGTATGAGTAGAGATGTTTGTAGCTAGATGGGATTGTTTTTGTAGCTAATATGGACTAATTCAGAGTCTTGTTTACATTCTTGATTTATTTTACAAGATAGGATTAAAATCAGTCCTTGATTGATCAAGGTTCTACTCATGATAACTATATGCCTCAATTCACACCTCTCCTACCTTTTGAGAGCTATCTTGGATATATTTACATGATGGAAAAGTTAAGAGGGGTTAGGAGGAGATCTAAGGGATTTTATACTCAATTGATTTGATATTTTTAGGGGTGGTGGGAAAATCAACATGAGACTAACATGGGGTGAAGGAGGGGATATAATGTTGATGTTGGTGAGCCTCTTACATTTCATAAACTATCAACCTATTTTGAAGTTTGGAATTAGACCCTTTATATTCAACATATCATTATTACCCCTTGAATGACCCTTCCTCATGAAAAATTACTATTATCATTTGGCTTGTTGCAATGAAGTTCTAATCCCCTTAATGACATGATTTGGGATCTCTTACCCATACCCTTCAATATGTCAATGTTTATCATATGTCTCTCATGATCTAATAAGGTCTATTTAAACCCTAATATATACTAACTTGAGGCATGTTAAGAACATCATGCTACTACCATGACTGATTAGACTAGTAATTATACTTCTGAAGAGGTATATGAGAGTCATAATAGGGCTTTTAGTCTTGAAAATATGGAGACTCATCATAGGACTGATGAGGGTGAATATAGAGCTGATAAGGGTGAGGATAGGGTTACAAAGGATCATGATGAAATTGTAAAGGGTCATAGGTCTATTCATAAGGGAGTGAACAACATAATTCTACATCATATACATCCATGATTCATCATTAATCACATGAATATTAGTGAAACAATGATCAACAACCTTTCTTATTCTTTGAGTGATGATTTGTCATGAACTTTATTATGAATCTTGATTGTAAATGTGCTAATGTGGTACTTTAAATTGCTTTGATGATGGCATATGCTACTACTAAACTTCCTTAACTTTTGTATGTCCTCCAAGGCTATCAAGGTATGCTTCAAAGAACTCTAATTCTGGTCCCACTAGGAGTGCCAAAATTGTTAGCTATCTAGGTTACAACCTTCTTGAGATAGACTATTCACATCCACCTCAAACCTAGATGAACATGGGATTAACCTATAGGCTATGAGATAACTAGGAAATAGGTCAAACCTCTAAATTTATATGAGATGATATCCTCTAATTTTTTTCTTGAATGTTATCTCTAAGTCCTAACTCTATTTGGATGAAAAGGGAAGAAATATTGAATAAATGAAACCTACTTTAAAGTGGTGATGCACTAAGATGACAGTTTTATCCACTCAACTTGAACTCAAATAATAGTAATGGACTAAGCATAGAATTACACCATTATCTCTAATAGTATCTAGGCATTATTATTTCATTTATAGGTTCATATTTATGACTAATGTCTAAATTAAATGAAAGGAAGGTCTAGTTTTAGACTCTTACAATTAAATCTCCACTCTTTAGCTCAACCATCAACATTCTAAAAAATTACACAACTTGAAAAGAACACTTGTTAGCATCTAGGTGAAGGCATTATAGTTTTAGAAGGGGAATTAGAAAAATTAATCATATCAAAAAATCATATACACACTATAATATAATCAAAGAGAAGCTAGAATAATCCATTAACCATATAAGAGGTCTTATAGATTACAAAGCTAGGCAAAGTTTCTTCATACCATCCTTAGTGATATAATAAAAGGCCATAAGGAATTAATAAATAACATAATAGAAGAGAGAAAAGGAGAAAATGTGGTGTGAATATTAATATGAAAGGTCATCAATGACCATAATGATCTCAAATGGTAGTTACATCAGTTATGTATACCTATAACCTTGTCCATGTGTAGATCCTCTTGATTGGGGTCTTCAATGGATCTCAGGTGTTTAAATGGGATAATAAAGGCTGTAATTGACCCATTTTATTCCTTTAAATCATGAACATGCCCAAAAAATTTCAATCACTCCATCTTGTGGTAGATATAAAGTGTAAATAAGGGAAACTAGGCTCTTAAGAGGTGTTGAACAACCTATCTCCCTTTCATGCATTGAATAAACTAGGAATCTACCTCCATACTATCATCATGGATATGAAGAGTTCCCATCTCACCCTAAAATCAATTAATTATTGTATTTACCATGAATTAACTCCTTTTACTAGCCTTGTATTCCAATCATCAACCTTCTTGTTGACCAAATAGGCCAATTAGGCCTATTAGGCCTAATTACTTGACAATGTGAGAGTGTGATTCTATGAAAATTGAAAGAGACATTTTAAATCTATTTTTAGTGCATTTTATACCTGAATAAACATCATCAGCCATAATCTAGGATTATATAGGCATTAGGCACTTGAAATTTCACTTCTCCTAGTTGACTAGTCCACCTTTCTCTAACATTTATAGACTTGTAGTTTTGAAATGAGTTTTAGAGACATTTAAAAGTATATCCTTGGACATATTATCACTTTATAATATTAAAATTGTATTGAAAATTTCCCTCCAATGATTACAATCATTCCAAATAGCTTTGTACCTTTCTTTCTACTCATTCTCTTAGAAAAGTACAATTTTTTAAACATTTTGTATGGATTCTATAGAATTAAAACCCATGAATAGAATATCCTTTGAGTTATATTTATACTATAGGTGATTTTTACACCATTTTAGGGTAATATGATGTCAATATATTAAGGTTTCTAAAATTGGGTATGCTTAGGGTCTTAGAGAGGTTTCAAGTGTCCAGTACTCTTAGTAATGATTCATAGAGTACAAACCACTAAACCAAAAAATAATACCATAGAATCTATGTACATGCAACCCTTAAATTTATTTGACAAACTCAAGATCCCATGAAAAGTAAGTATCAATATAGGTATGTTAATAAGTTAGCTCATCTGCTTTTATAGGTAATTTGAACATGCTAACATTCTTAACCTTTGTTCATAAAGGGGGGCCCCTCATTCCTACTAAAATTTACATGGATTTAAAGTGTGTTAGGGTTCTCATTCCCCACTTTAGTAATTTTCTCTAAATCCCCATGTGCTGAGATATACATGCACTTGAAAAAAGGTATCAAAGGACTATCTAAGACTATTAAAACTCAAATATACTTCAAGAATGAGTTGGCCCTGAACCTAAATTACCCTACATAAAATATCCTTATTTGGAGTTTAATTATCCTCTCAAACCTTATCTTAGTGCCAAAATTTCTTATGGGTGTCTGAGTACATTCCATGATGTTTTAGGGTCTTTAGGAATCATCACTATTTTAGGCTTAACAAGCTTAAGCTAAGTGTTACAGATCTAAGGAACCTATATTAGATTTTAGGACTTAAATATCATTACAGATCCTTTCTCAATCAACCCCTATCTCCTAAATCTTCCATTAGATGTCCATTCTCCACCTCTATTTTCACTTTCCTAAATAAGGTTGCTTATAGGCACAATTTACTATAATCTGAGTTGCATGGGGTTAAGATCCTCTAAAACATATTTCCAATGTAAAAAACATCCTCAAATTAAAATTATCCTTATATTATACCCGTAAATATGACCATATAGTTAGGCTAGGCTTTTCTACATAGTAAATATTATGAAACCCTAAGGCCTAGGTTTTAGTGCTTTTTTCCTCAATTATAGTTCTTATTGGTCTTGAAAACCTATTATAAGTCTCTTAGGCTTATTAGGCCTATTTTTAGTCTCCCTCACAATTTCTAATATTACCTCCAATTGAGGTTCTTAGCATGTATCTCTTACCAATTTTCAGGTGTTCCAATGCTAAGATGATCTCAATAATTATATATGAACCCTTGATTTAATTATATAGAATTATTGTAAGAGCTTGGAGATTTTTCAATATGACAATAGGGTATGAGATTAGGCTTATGGCCTATTTTCTTAGTTACATATTTAAGGCAATTGAATCCAAATATGAATGTTAATATATTTGGATGACATCTAGGGACATTAACCATCATTTTGAACTGATCCAAAACCATATATGGATCTAAATCTACCTATATTCCCTTTAATCAAAGCATTCACTCACCTCACCTTATAAATAGCTACCATAGACTAATCTAGGTCTAAGATAAAACATTAGGTATACCCACTATTTGCCTATCCCAAATGGAAGCATGGAATCCTTTTATTTCTCACAAGGACCATCTATACTAAGTTAAATGGTTTGGATATGCTTGTAGAGTTCTCAAACACTCATTTTTCTTAGACTAACAATGGGTTTATTACTAAATTTGTGTTTAAGCATAAGAGCTCTAAGTAAGGTTATTTTCCTTTGCTTATTGAGATGCCTATGATGGTGGGTGTCAATAGCATATGTCTCAAGGTTAGAGACACCTTCCAATATCTACTTCCAACATATATTCCCATGTATATCATTCCAATTTTCAAGCTTAGGACATGTACCTATAGAGACCTATTTGTCTTTAGGTCTGATGTTCCTTTACCTTCTTAGATGTGATGACCATAAAAGTTGTACTCTCCTTCAGTGTGAATATTACTTTTCTTATATGAACATTAACTTTCACTAAAATCAAGATGTGTCTCTTTATACACATCAATAATGTTGAATGCCTTCATCTGACTATGTTAACGGTGTACATGGGTCTAAACAATAAGATTAAAATTGAGGATGACTTTTAGCTTGTATGAATCCAGTATGACTTGTTCACACTCTCATCACATCCCTAGGATATATATTCTTCTATGATCATACCATTATGTGTGCCTATTATTAGTTTTTATAGTTCCCTTTGGAGACTCTCATATTGTAGAACCAAGTAACTAGTTGTAGGTGGTGATTATCTTCTTTAGTAGGGTATAAGACTCATATAGGCCTAAATTTCCATGGTTTAATTTATCTTAAGGATACCAATGGGATATGAAGGTTTTTTCTCATGGCCTAAATTGGGAATTAAGAGTGGATGGATGGATAAGGGTGATTGTGGGGTGAAATATAGGTATGAACATCAAAATAGGGGTAAAACACAGTATAATGGCAGTGGGGAATAGGATGAGATTAAAAGATATGAAAATTGCATGGAATGGAGTGTGGGAAACCTTCCAAGACAAAACTTATAAATATTTCAGACCCTCACACATATATCTAGGAAAATATAGCACTTGGGAGGAAAAAAAGGGGAAAACATAGCCAAGAAATGAAACCTAGGAATCTTCAAGAAACCTTATTATTTGCTAAGAACCTTAACCTTTTCTAATACTAATGGGGTGATATTTGGAGGAAATATGAGTGGCTAGAGGCATATTTAGGATACCATGGGTGGTTAAGAGACCTCTTCATAAGGGTATGATGATGACATATGATGACCCCAACACCTCATTTCATGTAATTAGTCACATTTGAAGGCTTTAAAAGGTGCCATTGAGCAATATACATTGCTCACCACATTATGAATCTCAAGTATATATGACCATTTAATTGAAAAAACCTTTAATATGGTGAGATTATATTGTTAACACCAGTCTTAAGCAAAGAGGTATGGGGAAGCTTGGATCACTCACCAATTTTTTCAGCACTATCAACTCCTGCTAACGAGAAGTCTCAACCTCTGATTATTACTCAAAATTTACTAAAAATTATATATTATGTTAGTTTTGATGTTTTTTGGTTCTAAAATCTCACATATATCATGAAATAACAAATAATGCCATGAAAATTTCCTTCAAGACTTGAGAAAACCATATCACTCACTAGTTTGACCAAATAAGCCAACAATCCATGAAACCATTCTATTAAACCTGACCTATGTAGATAAGGATGACATATGGACTCCTTAAGTTATTAATGAATGTTAATAAATTTTAGGGGGTCAATCCTAGAAAAAATTCCCATGGATGTAGGTTGACTGAGTGTACTTCCCCTAGCTAATATCTTGGGGCCCCATTCTCTCTCTTCCAAATGGTATAAGAATAAACCTAACGAGCTATCTAAGCCTAAAAATAAGGTAGGTGAAGTGAAGGATTGTTTTTTATTCTATTTGACATACTTTCACCATGAAAATAACTTGAATCACCTACTATGACTTTAACTTTAGACATTGATCCTCCCATATAAAGTATAATTTGTACAATTTTGTACAAGTATAGAAAAATCTTAAAAGCTGTGTTTTCCTGCATTTTCTTTGAATCTCTAACTTTGATCCACAATTTTATGGAAATATGGAAAGAAAAATGAGTTAATAAAAGATTCTAAAATGTAAATATGTAAGAGGAAGGGGAAGGGTCACAATTTGGCACATGAGACCTATTTGACTAATGGAAAGGTGTGAATGGGTCTTAAAATGAGATTTTAAAACTATGAAACATATAAATCATGGTAATATGGCATGAATAAGACTTTTATAAGACCCTATTTTAATTCAATTTGATGAAATACTTCTCTTTCTAAGGCTTTACAAGGCAAATTGACTCATATGAGGTGATTTAAGGGTCTTGAAAGGGATCATGAGGCATTGTGAGAGACTTGAACAGTAAGACCATGGGGTATGGCTTTGACAATAATCTTTATACCATGATACAAAATAGACTTGAACATCATTCATGTTGATATTGATTCTTACTCTCACCTTGAAATGACCCAAAATTATTTTATGGATCTTTAAGTCTATCATGCTTAAGACCAAAATAACCTCCCTAATCACTTTGTGATCACCATGATCACTATTGTATCACCAAATAGGCCCAATGTAAATATGATATGTCATGACACAAACAAGATATATGGTATCATAATACCCCTCATAATACTCACATATTCTCAGAGGACAACCATGAGGTCATGACAAGCTTAGACACTACAAATAATGTAAAAAGGGAGGAGAGGTTTTATGTTAGTTTTTGATAATAGGGGTTGATATTTTGCCTTGTGATGTTAAAATTTCAAAACTAAAATAAGGTTGTGGAGTATTTTATTTTTACCATGTTTCATCATCTCAATCTCCCACTTGTCTAGGGGATGTATTCTTGTAAGGGCCACTCTAGGCTAGTGGGTTACCTTGATGATGCCACATGGCAATATCTCACTAACCTACTCACCCAAATCTTGATAATGTCACTTCTTGGGTATAAAATCTATACAATAGTGGATCATTAAGGTGATGCCACATGTTAATATCCCTCTAACATTATTTTTTGGACATTGATGATGTCACTATTTTTAAAAAGGATATATTATTCTTAACTCTAGAATGGAAGATCACTAGGATCATATCACGTGGCACAATCCCATTAACCCTTTTCTAAGGAGGATAATACTTTTAAGGATCATTTTGGGACATCAAATCATTAGTATGATGCTATGTGGCATCATCCCACTAACTTTCTCACCTAAAGTCTTGATGACATCATGAATGAAATGTGTCACATGGATTCAGGTAAAGCTAAAAAATTGACTAAGTGTTGAAATATTTTTGAATGGGTTCAAACTATTGAGGTTTGTGAAAGAGAACCAAATGGTGTCAGGCTACACTAAGGTCCTATGGGCACCATATGAAAACACATAATTAGTAACCTTTAAATTGAAATCAATGTTTATAAATTTAAATTGAAATGGATATATCATTTGAGAATAAAAATTGCTATGTATTCTAAATTTAAAAAAATTAATGCTAAGATTTAGCAATATGAAACCATTTTGAATGAAAATGAAAGAATTTTAAAAATAAATATTATACCATTTTAATGAAATTAACTAAGTTAAAAAATGAACATAACCAAATTTTAGTCAATTTGTAGTAATTTAGAATAGAAATGGATCAAAAGAGGATAAATTCAAAAGAACAAAAGAGTCCATTTTCATAACCTTAGTAAGATCATGTTTTATTTAAGGAAATTAACTAAGTTAAGATCAAAGAAACCAAGAACACAACCAAATTTACTAAATCAAATAAAAAATGAATGAGATTTTTAAGGTGAATGTCTTAAAAAGAATATATAAGATGGATAGACTATGTATACACATAATATTTTCAAATTTTATCAAATATTGATGATTTACATCTTTCAGGAACCCATTGAGACTCAATCTCTTTGAGTGCACACCCTAAGGGTTACACTGGGAAAGGGATGGGTAGACATTCGGTACTTTATAGGATTATTGTCCCTTATTGCCACATTATTACCTATCTAACTAGCCCTTAAAACCATTCACTAAGATATTACTCCTCCCTTGAATATTCTTCTAGTCTTTTCCTCTTTCCATCCCTCCATTTATTGTCTTAAACCCCTTTTGGTCAGTCAACTATACTAGGTCGACTATGTCAACCCAGTTCAATTTAAGGGTATTTTTCACTTTATTAGCTTGTTAGCCTTTTAGCCTACCTAGCTCAAACCTAGTGATTTGTCCCTGAAAACATGCTAGGTCAACTGGGTTGACCCTATACATGAAAAATTTCCATAAGGATTTAGGGGAATGTCTACCTATATATACAAGATCACATTAGTCATTATTCATATGTGTAATCAAGAGTTATTATTCTCTCACACTTATTCACAATATGCTCTTCCACCATTCTACTTGAGGAGACTTAGCTTAGGTTTATTATTTGGATAATCTAGTCTTGTGGATAATTCTTGGATACTTTGGCCTTTCTTAGTGATAATTAAAAACCATAACAACCTCTTGCACAACCCTTTATGTAATGGAGAGATTGAAACTTGATGGGTTCACATTAAGGTAAGTATATTCTAACTTTTCTACACTCTCTTTTAGTAGATAGAAGTAGAATATGTGTTGTCTTTAATAATACTAACTTTCATATTTCATGTATTAGGGTGTTATTCATATTTAATATTATTGAAGTTCCCAATGAATATTTATTTTATTGTTTCTAACCACCACTTTGTGCCACAAGATTTGGTGTGCACTAGATTAGATTTACTTTCTTGTTATTAGAATAAGTGAAATGTTTTAAACCTTAGGAATCCATTAGGATTATTGTGTGATTGTGTTAGACTATAGGATTTTGAACCCTTCCTAGCATGATATGTTGTGATAAGTGATCCCTTCATCAGGTCTAGCAGATCCCCATATTGGTCATGCTCCTACTTAACAAGTGTATCCCCAATCTGAAGTGTAGGTATGCTCTATCTTCTCTAAGTTGAGATTGATTTATAGACATCTTGCATTTCCAATTGCATACATTTTGGTGAACCTAATGTGAAACTAACCATTATAGGATTTATTTCACTTTATTTCATTCTTTTGATCATATATTTTGACATACTAGATCGATTCTATTGACCAACTATTTTTATCTATGCATATATTTCCAAGAATAGGCAACTAGATCGACCTAGTCAATCTAGTATAGCTTTCCATCCTTTCAAACATGTATTTCAACCTACTAGGTTGACCTAATTGACCCCTTATAGTTTTGACACTCTATATTAGGTTCCTACACAACTTGATCAATTATGTCGACCTAGTTTGTAGGTTTTTCAAACAAACTTCAAGGTTATTCATCAAGAATTTTCCCTCATTAAATTTATGATCCACTAAGGTTCCTTTCTACCTCTCTATTTATTTATTTTATATCTTCCCTTTCATAGTTTTTAGTCTTTAAAATTACCCTTGCACAATCAACTAGATTGACCCTGTCGACCCAGTTTTATGTTCTATGTGTTATCTGAAATAACTGGATTAACACTACCAACCAAGTTGATTTTTAGACATTATTACCATAGTATAGGTTTATCCCTATTATTTATTTTGTGCATATAGTGTGAACACTATACCTTGTTTCAAATTGGAATTAACTTCATATCTACTAGTAATTATCTCACACATTTCTTTTTCTATTACTTACATGCATAAAATATCTCACATAGTTTAATTATGATATTTTTAATTAGTCACTTAGTTTTGATATTTCTATTCTATGCACACATAAAATTTTTAAAAAAAAAACATAAAAAATCACTTTAATTTTTTCTACCCTAGGCCAACCTACTTGGATGTCATCACCAAGGGGGAAGCTAACTTGATGATCTAGTTAAGTATAAAACATGGTTAATGGTATATTTTGGCTAATAACTGACACACTTATCATTGTGGTGTGTGAAGTGATGGGGTAGGCCCTAATACCAAGCTTGAATCATTTCCACTACAATCCTTTTCAACCTAAACTACTTGAACCCATCTTTAGATTACTATCTAGTACCTTGTTTATAGTCAACTTATAATCACATTAAAAATAATATAATAAATATTTAGGTTGATCAATTAGTTCTCTTTAATTTTAAAATTTGATTGCATGTTCTTTGCTTAATTATGTGTGTAAAATTTTCATTATCTAGTATCAGTGCAATGTTTAATTTTATGTCTCAATTAGATTGGCCTACATTAATCCAATTTATTGTTTGTTTCCTTTTATCTCTTACTTTGCTAAATTAGCTAAAAAATTATCTTGTTTCATATCATAACTTGTTATCATCTTTCTCTTTTTCTGTCTATTATACTAGGTCAACCTAATCAACCCTATACCTATTTCATCCCCTATTCAATGTATTAGATCAACCTAATAGACCATGTATAGGTTGTCTCTCTTTTTTCCTCCTTTTCCTACCTTTGTTTACTATACTAGATCGAACCAGTTGACCCTATAAAGTTTACAGGTCTTACTTTCTATTCTTGGTCAACCCTGAACTATCTCCTACTTTCCTTGTTCATCAATCTATTTCCTCATTTCTCCACTTTTACATTTTTTTCATCTCTATTTAG
Organism: Torreya grandis; assembly: GCA_037957365.1. NCBI lineage: Eukaryota > Viridiplantae > Streptophyta > Pinopsida > Cupressales > Taxaceae > Torreya > Torreya grandis. The sequence goes on along the minus strand of JARHVA010005593.1, from coordinate 659,416 downwards.
TTAGAACAAAATTTCATATCAAAATATTCTTTGATAACTTGAATCCATTTAGATACTATATGGGATGTTCATTTCTTCCTCTCTTTTCCTCCCAAGAACACCATAATTCTTGGGGCACCTCTTCTCCTCCTTCATACATGAACTGTAACATGGTGGAAATGATACCTCAATATAAATTTGATGAATAAAACCATTTCCTTACCAATAAAATTCCCAAAATATCCAAACTAATGTGGGAGTGATTAATAAAAATTTACTTAATAATCCCGCTAGTAATCCTTCTTCTAGTAATCCTCCCCCAAATACCAATTTGAGGATTGATCCTACAAACACCAACCCACCTCCTGATATAACCCAAATTTTATCTCAAGTTATTCAAAAAATTATAACATTATGCAAAATTATAATACCATCCACATGATGCAATTCCAACACTTAATCAATGTGGCTAATCAACCTCTAGCTATTCATCCTTAAGTTAATCCTAACTATATTCCTCCACCTCTTAGAGATTCCTTTGGTAATGTTATTTCTCAAATCATAATAAATAAAAAGATGCTCTAAACCATTCAAAATGAGAATTTATGACCCTTTATTGTATCCATTGATATTGGTAACATGTCTCCAACCATCAAATATAATGGGACTAAAGACCCTGCCTCATTTCTTAAAGCCTTTAGAAACCTTTAAAAAGAGTGGATCCAAACTAATACCTTTACCACTACTAAAATCTTATTCAAAAATTTTATTGTTGATTTATTAGAATGGTATAATCAAATTCCCCAACATTCTATATGGCAACTTAAATATTTGGTTAATCCTTTGGTTAAAGAGTTTTAACATAATGACCTTCCTAAAAATTATCTTAGCCACCTCATTAATGCTAAACAATTTCCAACTAAATTAGCTCATGAATTTATCAAAATATAGAAATTTTTAGCTTATAAATCTGACCATAACATGATTGATGATAATCTATTTAAACTCTTTATCATGGGTTTTACTCCTACTCTCCAATATAAGGTTCTAACCTTTACTCCCCAAACACTTAATGAAGCTCATAACCAAGCTAAGCATCAAGACTTTCTTATAAAGAAATTAGAACCTAATCCTAAAATTCTTAAAGTATATTTAATAAAATATAATGTTGTCACTAATAATTCTCCATAAACCAAACAAGGAGTTGCCAAAAATGATATTCCTTTATCTTCTCATACACCTCTTTTATTTCAACAAATGAAACAATTTTTACCTTCCTTGAATCCTTTCATCTATCCGAATGCTCCTCCTAAGTGGTATGATCCTAATCTATTTTTTTGATTCCATGCCGACATTGGGAATTATCATGAATCTTGTAGAGGGATCAATAATTTTTTATCTTCTATATGTTTGGTGATTCATTTAATCATGAAGCTATGATCAATCTTTGTCATCAAGAACACACTATTGCTTCCCAAAAATGATAATCTTTTAAAGCTTATACATATAATAACCAAAAATCTTCTTCTAATAACCAAGCAAATGTCAAGGATGTTTGTGTCATCAATGCTAATTATATCCAATATTATAACAATTCTTAATATGTCAAGACTACCAATGTTAATTATCATCATAAATTGGCTCACAAATATCCTATTACCAATCCTAAAAATCTATATTTAAGAGAATAACTTCTTAAATATACCACTACTAGTGTTGATTTTGAATTAGTTGAGGAAAAACTCCCTCCTTCTGATCCTCTAACCACATCTATTCCTTTCAAAACTAATTTACCTTCTAAACGTCATGTTGGTTCTTTTAGATCTCACTAGAATTTTCTTGAATAACTCAACTCTATGCCTTGAAAGATTCCACTTGTGGAGTTAGTTCACACTTCACCCTATCATCATAAATTCCTTATGTAACAATTTCAATAAATTGAAGATCCCCATCAATGAAAAACTACCTTCTATTGATTATCAACCTACTAATGTCAACATCATTGGAACCTCATGTCCTTCTTCCAAACGTTATATTCAATTTATTAAAGAGGACATGATTAATGATGAAATTATTTTTCTTGATAATGATCTACCACTCTTTATTTAAATAACCATTAATACCACTCTTGTCTAAAAAGTCTTAATTGATGAAGGCTATAATATTAATGTGACATCCTTGTCATTTATACAACTTGGTTATAATAAGGATCATCTCAAGAAAATTCATCTTACTTGTCCTAGCTTTGATAAGACTAATAAAAAACCACTTGATTATATCTATATTCCATTAACCATAAGACCTAATACTATTCAAACCAATTTGATGGTCCTTAATCTCCCTTTATCTTACAATATCCTTCTTGCTCATCCATGGACACATCGAATGAGATTCATTACTTCTTTTGGTAGTCAATGTATTAAATTATTACATAATGGCAAATGGTACAAGCATGAAGCTGACCCCAATCCATTAATTATCCAACATCCTAATCCTAAAACTCAATATTTTATTCCTACAAATCTTAAGATTAATATTGATCCTTTACCAAAGTTCATCAACATGAATCCTGATTTACAAGTTACTCTTGTAGATTTTGATGATGATGAGCCCAATCATTTATAACATAATTACAATACTACAAAGTTTTCTCCATATATTTTGCAATGGATTCCTCCTTTTGTCTTACCAAGAGACCGTATCATTCCTCTTATTAATGAGATTACTAAATTTCCCCCTCCATGCAATGGTCAGGAATCTTCTTTACTAGAAGATGTTATCACTTACAATGATTTTAGAGCGGCTAAATTATTTCAAGATCCTCCCATCATTTCTTCTCATAATTTACAAATATTAGGATTTCACCTTTTAAAACTCCCCTTAATTCTTAATCATGTACAATTTATCTAACATATGATGACAACTATATCATGGCTTAAGCTCAATATAGAGACTTGAATGTCCAACATTACCATAAAACTTTAGCCCAAATTCATGATTCTAATTAGGATGTGCATACCATTTCTATGGATCCTACCTTAGATTTTGAGGGTCATGTACCTCCTATAAATCCTCCTCTTATCAATACTCCTTGGGTGGTAGAGCAAATTATACCTTCCAAACCTCCAAAAATATCTACATCTCCTTTACCACCTATTAATTCAATAATTGCATCAGATCCTTTTCCTATCACCAAATCCACTAACACATCAATCTCTTCTATTCCATCTGATTCTTCTACTCCCAAAATTACACTTGATTCCAAGGAAACTAATGTCCATTAGATTCATTCTAAATATAATCTCCATGGAAATAGGATTCTAGATCTTGAAGTAGATGTCAAATATTATGGTCCTCTTCCTACCTTGCCTAGCGATGAAGCTATTCTTGAGTTAATTCATGACTAAGAACCTCAACTTCCTTGGAAATATTATAAACTTGTATATTTTAAGACTAAAACTCCTTTCTTTAAAAACTTTGTTGCTAGCATTAATCCTAAGATGAATCTAATATAAGCCTTACCTAATACATCATACCACTTTCAAGATGGTAATGCCATGCTTGTAAAAGAAACTAATCACATCAAATATGGTAATCCATCTTGTCTTTGACTAAGTATAGTTTCTCAAGATCTTTCACCTATTGAACATGATAATTGTAGCTTATTATTTCATAGATAACATGAAGCTTTCACTTGTTCCTATGAGGACATGCCTGACATTGAACCTAACATTTTGGTACAAAATATCATTACTTATCTTGATGCCAAGCTTGTGAAACAAAAGCAAAGAAACTTTTTCCCTGAAGTTTCAACTTCATGTTATAAGTAAATTATCAAATTACATGATGCTATATTTATTAAACTAGTTTATTATTCTGAATGGATTTTTAATATTGTCCCCATTCGTAAGAAACTCACTATGGTTATTCACATTTATATTGATTTATGTAATATTAATTTTGGTTATTCCAAGGACAACTTCTCCTTCCCTTTAATAGATTCCATTATTGACTCAATGACTAGTTATAAAGTGTTATCTCTTATATATTTATTCTCAGGATAAAATTAGATTCATATTTCGCCTAAAGACCAACATAAGACTACTTTCACCACAAAATGGGGGACCTATTTATATGTCAAAATAACCTTCAAACATAAAATTTTATAACAACTTACCAATGATAAATAACTCATATATTTCATGACCTCATTCAAAAAATTATTGAAACCTATGTGGATGATCTTATTTCTAAATCCAAACATCATAAGAATCATCTTTCCAATCTCACTATAATCTTTAACCATCTTCTTAAATATAAATTTAGACTTAATCCTTACAAATGTATCTTTAGAGTCACATTTGGAAAATTTTAGGATTCTTAGTCTCTCTCCATGGTATTGACATTGATCCTAACAAAATTAGTTCTATCATCAACATGCCAATTCCTCATTGTATTCCTAACATTAATACTTATTTAGGAAAGCTTGGGTCAATTTGATGATTCATCATTGAAAAGGTATATCAAATTCACTCCATCAATTCCATTCTTAAGCAAATTAATAATTTAGAATGGATGGATCCATGTCAAAAATCCTTTGATAACATAAAAGAGTCATTACATCATCCACATACACTTTGTCCTCCTTTTAGTCATAAACCTTTGATTTTATATACTTCTTTCACACATATTTCAATTGGGTCAATGATTTCCCAATAAGATGATATGAGAAAAGAATATGCTATCTACTACATTAGATGATGCCTTATCAATTATAAAACATGTTATACTAAGATTGAACATGATTACCTCACTATATATTTCATAGCTGACCCCATTCATCATTTATTTTGCAAAGATTTTCTTCCTAAAGATAGAATCGATAAATGGATGGCCTTAATTATGGAATTCGATCCCTGCATCATCACTCAAAAAGTTGTTAAAGGGCATGTCATAGCTGACCAACTTGCCATAACTCTAATTCCAATCACTTCTTCCCTTAAATATGACCTTTTAGATGACAATATCCTTTACATTAAAGGTCTTAATCAAGCTATCTCTCTTAAAGATTATTTTCATAGATTTATCACTGATCTTAAAATAAATCAACTTGAAAAATTTTCCACTCCTTTTGGTACTTTTAAACCAAAGGTATTTATAAAAGAGCTTCTTAAGATTAATTCTAACTTACATGAGGATATGTGTACCCTGCACTTTGATGGTGCTAAATGCTTTCAAGGAGATAGGGAAGGTTACAATCTCACAAGTCCTCTTGGTAAAATAATTCCTTTAGATTTTCACTTCACCTTTGATGTCACCAATAATATGGCCAAGTATGAATCTCTTATCTTAGGCATGAGAGATGATCTTGATTTAGACATTCAATACCTTCATGCTTTAGGTGATTCTCAACTTATTTATCATCAAGTTAGTGGTTATTATCAATGTAAAAGTGATAACCTCATCACCTATCATCAAATTACAACCACTCTTACTAAGGATTTTATCTCTTTCACTATTGAGCCTATTCCTAGAGATCAAAATCCCATTACTGACTCTCTTTCCTCTTTATCCTCTCTCTTTCATCCTCATCAGGTACCTTTTTATCTTTATTTTATTATAAAAATAAGAAAATATCCATCTTCCACTTAACCAATAGATTAGCTTATCTATCATATTCAGGATATTGCCATACAAAAAATCCCTTAGTATTAAGACATCATTCAATTATTAGAACACCAAACTTATCCTCCTAATTTAGATTCTCATAAAAAGACAAGTATTCATAAATAAGCTTTCAAGTATGTATTTTGACACAACATCCTTTAATATCACACTTCTAAAGGTACTTTGATCGATTATGTTATGCAAGATGAGGTACTTCCTCTTTTTAAACAAGAACATGGTGGAATTTATGGTGGCCATTATAGCAGACATGCTACAACTCACAAATGCTTATGTATGGGTTAATTTTTACCTACTCTTGAAAAGGATGAAATTTAATATGCTAAATAGTGTAATCCTTGTTAGATTCAAGATGATATAATATGTTCACCTCTAGCCAAACTTTAAACTATCAAATATCTTTTTACTTTTATAGATGGGGATTTGATCTTATTAGTAAACTTCTTCACTCCCAAGATGGGCATGTCTTTATCATCACAACTACTAAATATTTTACCAAATGGGTAGAATCCATTCCCCTTATTAACATCAATATTCCTACCATTTCCAAATTTATTCTTAACCAAATTAATTTTTAGTTTATTATTTCTCATACCATCATTCATGACAATGGTGGTAATTTTAAAAATAAACATGTTAAACAACTTTGCAATAAATTGAAGATTAATCACAAGTTTTCCATGCCTTATCATCTATAATATAATGTTCAAGCTAAGGACATCAATAAAATTTTTCAAAATATAATTTGTGAAACCTATATGGATTGGCATATTCATCTTTACCTTGGAATTTAGGCCTATCAGACTAGCATATGTAATGCCACTAGGGCAACACCATTTTCTCTAGTCTATGGTTTTGAGTCGGTTCTTCCTTTAAAAGTTTAGCCTCCATCTCTTTGTATATCTATTCATGGTATTATTCTTAATGAATAATTACAAAATACTCACCTTTATTTCCTTGATATAATTGATGAACATTATATTTCTACCTTGCAACATAACTACCAATACAAGGCTCACATTACCAGAAAACATAACAAATGTGTCAAAACTCACACATTTAATGTTGGTGATCTTATCTTAAAATTAGACCAAACCCATAACAAAGAAGGTAAATATGCCCAAAAAAAGTGTGGCCCATATTTAGTTAAAGATATTATTGGTCTAATCACCTACCATCTTCAAACCAATGAAGGCCATGTTTTCAAAGAGCCCACCAACGCTCAATTCCTTAAAAAAAATTTTTACCTAAACATTGCCTTATTTTCATGATTTCTATGTACATTTATCTAACACTTTTTTTAAGGTTACTTAAGCATGGGTCTATCCCTCTACAACAATTCCCTCTTTTTCACAAACCCTTAGTCCTACCTTTTAGTCTTTTATTTTCTTGATGTACAATAGTTTTCTTTAGCTTCTTGCATTTTCTCTTGTTTTTTTCACCTCTTGGGTTACTCTTTTGTGAGTTACTTTGTAAAACCATGGATAGGACCCAACATTCCTCACAAAACCACCATCTTTTATCTTTTTTTGTCTTTCACCTTTTGCTTGCAAATGTTGTTTTAACATTCCTTGGGTTATTATTTTGTGAGTTTCTTTGTAAGACTACAGATATGACTCAACATCCCTCAAAAAATTACCATATTTTTAATTCTTAGTTTATCTTTCACTTGCTTTTTGGCACCCCTTGGGTTTCTCTTTTATGAAGTTGTAGTGTAAGACCATGGAAAGGACCTAAACCTCCTCATAAAATTACCACCTTTTCATGTCCTTGATCCTTGTTCTCAAAATTTAGCTTTTACTTATTTTGATAGATTGAATTTGTGTAAACAAATTATGTTAGCAATTTTTCCTCCATTTCCCTCATTCTTATGATAAGGTATCACACTTTATTGTTATTGTATCCCTTTATGTGCTTTCTCACATTTTTTGTAATTTGAAGTAATTAAACTTTATTCCATGTGTCATGTATCTTGATTTCCCCTTTCTTTCACCCTACATTAGATAAAACAAGGTCAAAGTTAGGATAGTACTTTTATTTCACCTAGATTTATGAGACTCTTATACCCCATGCTCTTTAAATTTTCTCTCTTAGTAACCTTGTCCCAAGTGTTAAAATGAAATACATCTTTATCACCCATGTTTGGTCTTCTAAGTTTTCAAGGAGGAGGAATATAAAAATCCATCAAGAAAATTAAAATCCAAATCATTTGAAACAAAAGGCAATGATATCTAAAAGGAAACATACAAATATCAAAAATCAAATTCACACCAAAAGATGTGATTACAATAACATATCATATCTCTAATAGAATCTAAAACTCCATAGTTGGCCTCACATAGAGCCGAGGTTCTTTGGGGTGTGGTAGGCCAGTATATTGGAATAGGGGATTTTAAAAAAAAAACTCTATAGTGCTACCTAATTTCTCATGCAAGTACCCAATTTTTGTAGTAGACTAATGGCTCTGTAAGGGGCCCTGAAGAATAGGGAACACATTATGGGAAGGTAGGTACATTTTACTTTTCATGCATATAGCCTTCATGGGAAGATCTATATACTCAATTTATTGACCCAAGACTTGTGTGTCTAAGAGAAGTTGTTCATAGTCCTTAAGGATGATATTCCTTTCATTTGGACAAACCTAATTTGAATGTCTTGAATTTTATAAAAAGTTCCTCTAGGTAATACAAGATAAAAAAAATTTGAAGCACCAAAGGTCTACCCACCCCTTTCTTAGTGCATCCCTTAGGGTATGCACTCAGAGAGATTAAGTATTGATAAGTTCACATTTGGGTAAGTATATTCTAACTTTATTCTCCTCTCTTTTAGTAGATAGAAGTATCATAAGCATTGGCTCAAATAATACTATCTTTCATATTTCATGTATTAGGGTGTTACTTAAACTTACTTTAATTGAATTTCCCTATGCATTTATGTTTTATTATTTCTAGCCCACATTTTGCGTCACAAGCTTTAGTGTACACTATATTAGATTTACTTTCTTGTTATTAGAATAAATGAAATGATTTAAACCTTAGGAATCCATTATGGTTGTTGTGTGATTGTGTTAGAATGTAGGATTTGGAAACCTTCCTAGCATGATATGTTGTGACAAGTGATCCCTTAATCATGTCTAATAAACCTCCATATTGGTCATGCTCTCTCTTAACAAGTGTATCCCTAATAAAAATTGTAGGTATGTTCTATCTTCTCTGAGTTAGGATTAATTTATAGACATGATGCATTTCCAATTGCATATAGATTTCATAACTAAAGTCATATTTTAAATGGGTCAAGACCTTTGAATTTAGAAAAATTCACTTTAATGAACCTAGGTGCATAGCTTGGAATAATAATTTAAACGTGATAAATCATTGAAAACAAGTTCTTCTAGTCCCTTAAAACTTAACATCTAGTAGATGGTTTCCCATAAAAGACTTAAACAACCAAACCCTTAAACTCCCAATGGGGAATGACCAAGAAAAAATAGGGTCCCCATTTTGGTTTAAAATGTATCATGTTGTGAAAAAAGCAAAAAATAGTGAATCCTACTAGTAAATACCAATGAGTATTTCAAGAATCTAGAATATTTTATTTCACAAGAATAAAATGCATTAGCTACGAGTAATCACCTAGAATAAACTAGAATTCAAAGGCACTAAAGTATGTAAGAACAAGTGACATACTAAGATTATAATCTAGATAAATACCACACAAATGTGTGATAAAGTGATTAATTCATTTTATTTTCATTCACATTAGTAATTCAGATTTACACAAGGCCCAAACTAATAATGAAAAATAAGATTTAACATTTTAAGTAGGGAAAGTGATATAGGAATTACTCTACTACTAGCTAGGTGTCTACAGCTCCAATGGAGATACCTCTAGTAACTTCCCAAGAACCTTATTCACTTATAGATAGGCAAAAAATCATGTGGTGGAGGTTATCAGGATCATGCTTTCAAGGAAAAATCTCAGATTTTACACTTCACCTCAATTATTTGAAAGGATATTTTGCATTTTGATCCATAGAGGGTTTGGTACCAAACCATGGTAAAATAAATTAGCAAGTTCATTAAAACTTAAGATAAAATATAATTGGATATTTTATACATTTTATTAGATATCTCATAAAGTGTTTTAGATGATTTTGAACAAGATAAAAATTGTTTTAAAATTCATATGTTTTGTTAGGAATCATTGACCTTTGAAATTCAGTAAATGAAAAAATTAATCACATTAATTAACATTAAATTTTCAAGAAAAATTATAATTGGAATCTTTGAGTTCTATATACATTATTTATGCAACATATTTTTATATAATTTATTTGATTAACAAGGGAACCTTAAGGAATAATAGTTGGTATAGTCACAACATTGAAATCAAAAAATAAATAAAAGAAAATCTAAACTAACAATAAGGGATGGAAATGAGAGAAAAATAAAAAGAATAAGAAGGAAAAAAGAATAAATTATTTATAAGGTATTCCATACTAATTCAATCTTAGAATTAGTGATTGAGTAATTTTCTATTTATAGGCAATGATACATCCTCATCAGTTAGACAACTTAGGCAAAATGCATTCTTGTCAAGGATTTCATAGTTTTGTAAGGGAGCTAACCATAATGCATCACATTTTTTATGTTTTCCCTTTCGATCATGGAAATTTTCCCACACAAGGCCAAGGTTAATGATCATAAATGATTTTGATCTAGATCATTTGTCATTAAAAAATTTGACAACCTCTTTATGCCTATTAAAATGTAGTAGGGTTATATCATGTTTTTTGTCCAAATTTATAAGGTTTAAGAGGTGAGCCTCTATTTTATCATTTATTTCCAGGTAATCCATCATAAATAATAGGGTAGGGATTCTTAAGTTGATTGAAAAAATATGCTCTTGTCCATAAACCAAATGGTAAGGGGAAGTGCCTAGAGAAGCTTTATTTCTAGTCCTAGCAACCCATATTGAAAACATTAATTTAGTATGTCAATTCCTAGGATTATTTTCCAAGATCCTTTTGATTATGCTTACTAGATTATTATATGTAGATTCAGATAACCTATTCCCTTGAGAGTAATAATTATAAGATAATTTTAGATTTAGCTAATGATCATATTCCCATTTAATAAACTATAAAGAGGAAAAGGCAAGTCTATTATCACATACTAGAGTATAAGGCATACCAAACTTTGTGATGATGTGTTCCTCAAGAAAGTGAATGACTATAGTAGTAGTAAAATTATTGAATGGTTGGGAATCAACCCATTTAATAAAATAATCATTTATATTAGGGATTTATGGCCTTTAGATGAATCCATGTTGATTTCCCCCACTAAGTTTAGTCCCCACTAAGTGAAATTTTGAGGTTTAATTACTAGAAATAAAGGCATTGTTGGAGTGCACTCTTTATGTGCAATAATATGATAGATATGGTAGCTTTAAACATGTTAATGTACATCCTTAAATAGTTGAATATAGTAATATCACCCTTAATATTTGGTGGGTAGTGTAATTTGTGGATCCATACTGAGTCCCATGTTTTTTATGGATGTTACTGAGCACCTCAGTTGCTTATTGTTTACTCAGACATTCAAGATATATGCCTTCTTGGTTCCTCCTATAAATTATACTTACTTTGATCATAAAATGGATAATTTTTATGTTCAAGTAAATACTCTGAGTGAAATTCAACTATTTGGGACACTTATTATTGACAAAATAGTAGATTGCATCTTGATACCAATCATCAATTATGATATCTTACACCATGTACTTCTGAAAAACTATTTTTGCGTCTACTTAAACCTTCAAATTATTTAGTCTTTGATGAATTATAATCCTTATTAACTATATATTCAAGTCAAAATATTAGATAATGATCATCCATTTTCATCTTCACTCAACCATCTCATTTTGCATTAACATATCTTTCATGGCTGGATCAATCACAATTATGAATACCTTACTAAAAAAATGTAGTGTCTAATATTTTTTACTACTTTTATCAAGAAAAAAATTACTTATATATGGTTTAATACATTAATTTATCAGTATGGATTGGATAAATTATAAATTATATAGCTATCTCATCTCTAGTTCTTTCTTTAGTGTCAAAACAGTAGCACTCAAGTGCTCTAAGGAAAATGAGTAAAGGTAAAAGGGTTACATGTATTTAGGACTAATCAACACTGGAGTATTTAAAATTACTTTATTGAATTGATAAAAAATACACTTTTACTTCAACCATCAATTCAATATTTGTATCTTTATTCAACATGTTGTTTAGTGGTCAAACTATCTTAGAAAATCTTGAAATAAACTTGTTTATGAATATTATCTTACTATAAAATGACTTCAACTATTTTATACTACCAAGCACATGATTAATAGAATTTCCTCCACTCTCTCTATGTCTATTGAAATGCCTCATTCTAATAATATGCGACCTAGTAACTTTCCCTCTATAACCCCAAATATGAACTTCTTCAATTTTAGGGAGATTTCATGATCTCAACACCTTTAAAGTACTATTCTTGGGTCCTTTATGCCATCTCCCTAGTTCTTTTAAAATATAGTTATATCATCCATCTATATTACTCTAAATTTTTTGATAAGATCCTTAAATGTGATGTACATGCCACATTATAAGGTGGCACCTACATTGATTAGGCCAAATAACATCCTCTTGTATGTGAATGTACCCCACTTAGTTGTAAATGTTGTCTTAATTCATTCTTCATCATTGACCATTAGCTGATTGTATCCTTAATACATGTCTAGGAATAACACCATTTTAGATCAGTTCACTATATATACAACTTCATCAAGTGAAGGTGATGGGTAAATATCCTTTTCTAAATATGTGTTCAAGTGACATAAGTCCATGTAGAGCCTTATCTTTCCATTATTCTTTTTGACCATTATCAAATTGGCTACCCACATTGAGTTCCTAACATGGAAGATGATCCTATCTTATACAAAAAAATTCACTTCCTTGAATATCAATGGCTTTAGTAGTAGACTCACTGGTCTTTGCCTCTATCAAAATGGTTTGACTCCTAGCTTCATAGGGATGGTATGTGTGAGAATGGACATGGTAAATTTTTTTAATTCCTCATAGGTCTAATTAATAACATCCTTGAAATACTTCAAGTCTTGAACAAATTCTTTCTTTTCTCTTTAATTACATGTCATGCCTAGAATCGCATCTTTTGATTCATTTAAATTTCCTAGATTATAATGTTAATGTAGTATTCCCTTAGCATAGACTAGTTTTTCTTTCTCAACCTTGTAATCCATGTCAAACACTCATTCTAATAAGACCATGCCCTTAGGTATACTACTCATATTCAGATTGACTATCCCATATTCATCAATAATCTAATCTACAAACACCTCAATTTTGGTCATGAAGTCTAAAATGTGTTGATCATCATCAAAGACTTGGAAATTGGTAATATTAAATAAAACTAAGCTAGTGGAAACCAACTCAATTAATAATCTTTTCAATATAGAGTTAGTCATTAGTTTCAAAGTACTTGTAGTTATTTCTAATGAATTTATTGTATAATTTACTTATGATGTAGTATTTGAATATTAAATTCATTAAAATCTTCTATCAAGTTCCACACTCAAATGTAGTACCAGATGTTGGGACCCTATTTTAGCTAAGTATATACTCATTCTAACTCGAATAACTTCTCAGTGTGAGGTAATCATTTAGTTAGATACATGAGTCTAGAATGAGATTTCAAGTGAAAGCATACCTTTGACCCCTCAAATAAAACAAATGGAACTAAGTTTAGTGACAAATAAACTTGTGACCTTGAGGTTATATAACCAAACCAATAAATATTTGCACCCTTATGGCCAGAATGAGTTTACTAAATAGGCTTGCACCTATAAATCATCAGTCTTAGCCCAAAAAGGATTGCACCAATGAACCCACCAGATCCTTAGTTAAAATGACCAAGTCGTATAAGTAATGAGTTGAACCATGGCACAAATAGCCCAACATGGGCCCTGATTCTTTCTCTTTTATGCTTTGGGTGAGTGTATAAGGCTCGTTCCTTATGTAAATTGATGCCAACATAGTCAAGTGATAAATGTTGAGTGCTATGAGAATATATTAAGTTTGTGCCCAAATTTAATGAGCCTAAGATTGACTTGGATAACCAGATAAACACTTGAATCCCAAAATGATTAATTGAAACGCTAATTAAACTAAAACATTTTGGTTTTATTTTTTGGACCTATGTTAAATTTTATTATTTTAATGATATAATACAACAATGCTCTAAATTTTCCTAGAGAACATTAAGTTCTAGTTACAACATGTGGAAGATATATTTACACTTAAGCATACATCCTATAGAGGATAGAATCCAAGGAAGCAGGTCTAGAATAACTTTTATGATGCTTTGTATGCGGTATTCTTTTGCAAACTACTTGAACATGTGTACTGATGGTTGGCTACTTGTGTGACCCATACAAGATGAAGCTATGGATAATGACTTGAGTGGATGAAGGAGCACTTAGAAAACATTTAGAACTTTGATTCCATTTGGACTAGAGTTGTACATAAATGGTGGAAAGGAGTGTTGAATAGTTACATGCTTAAGTTTATAGTGTCACAATATTCTTTCCCTAAGAAAGTAGAGTTTTAGTTTTTTATGATCCCAGAGGTACATTCATGAAAGAATTTAGTGAAAATATTAAGAAACTAATGGTATATTATGGATTTAAGACCATGATAATGGAAGTATTAATTCTTTCTATGTATGAGTAGCACAACGAGGAAAATGGGGATGTGTAGGAGAAGCACAATGGAAGGAATCAAGCATATTGACACTTGAGAGGTTAAGTGATATAGCTATAACAAGAGAAGTTGCAAGATAATACAATATATGGAACCTAGAAGTGCTAAGAGATCTTGTAATGAGTGAGGATGGCATGGGGAAGGATCTCTTGAATTACAGTAGTGCTAAAAAAATAAAAACAATGAAGCTATATATTGAGATCAATAGTTGATAGTTGTAGGATTCTCTGTTCTCGTAAAGAATTTTACCATTGAGGATGCATTAGATGCACTTACACCCTTTAATTTTTTGGTACAAGCTCATTTGTTGGATCTCCCATAGGAATAAATAGGAGTGATAATTGACACTATTGTCAACATAGACATCAATCATTTTATAGACTTGGACTATAATTTTTTGATTGAACAAGTTGTTCCTTATGAAGATTTAAGTGAGTATACCTCTATAAATTTGGGTTCTAAATAGACAACATAGAATGTGAGTGAAAGAATTGTATTTTAGCTAATGTCAACTATATAGACTGGGTACTAGCCCATAAAAAATGGCCCAATCCCACTAGTGAGTAGCTCTATGATATAGATCTCAATAACACCAAAATTAACAACAAGGATAATTCCCAACCTAGTAACTAGAGGCATTGGAGGATGACTACCATGAAGTGTACCAAGGGGTAAGTGCCTTAGATTCTAGTATTTCCCCCACATAAAAAACATACTATGTGATGGCCATGCACTTACCAGAATACCATGGCATGGAAAATGCCATAGAACATGTGATAAAAGGTGAACTACAATGGCACACTCAGGGTATAACCTAGTTATATCATAAGGAAATGTAGTTTAAAATAAATATACTTGATTGTACCCATATCTAAGAGAGTAAATTTGATCCTAAGCATGCTATGACTAACTACGACACTTTGAAGGAAGCATTCCTGAAGGAATTAGACATACCTAGGTTTGAACAACAAATAATCATCACATTCAAAGATATTAACCAAGGTAACTCTAAAATCATGCACCTATATGATGCCATATTCAAGACACTTCTTTTCAATATTCCTTATGACATTCACCCCTCTTATCATGCACAATGGTTCATTGGAGGATTGTTAATACCATTTTGAAGAACATTGTCCATAAAAATAGTCATCAACCCTCATGAAATACTTAAATCCATGATCATATTAAAGGTATTAAAGAGTGAAAATAATGGAATTATCCCATTAATATAGGCATAAATTATGTCCATGGCCAACCAACTCCAAAATTTGACCACTAGTTTACTGAAAGATGCTTGAAGTGGGTTATGGTGTACTAACTACGAGATAAAAGGCCATAACATGAATAACTAACCTGAAAGGAATGTGTCCACATTACTTCTTAGCTATGAGGTTTATCATGAGGTACATTATGTTCACAACATCCCTTTATTGTAATGTGCTAGTTAGGTTAACACAACCATTTCTTTCTAGTTGTGATCCAAAACTCAAAAGTTTTGATTGACATATATTTCAAGAACACAAATATAACATAATAACAATGATTTCTCTAAGAAGATATGTTTTATTAATCAATATTAAAAATACAACCATATGCTTATCTCTGGGAAGAGTTGTTTCATTTATATTTCAAGTTACATCTTCATTTATACACATTTTGAAGGTATGAGGAGGATGTGTAAGGTCACCAATCTTGAGGGAGATTAAGTGGTTTGACTTCCATGATTTAAAACAATACATAATTTGAGGAATTATTATTTTTAGAAACATAATGTTTTTAGACTACACTACTAAAATTTAAATTTGGGGACCTTTCATTAGGGTTTTAAGGGTCAAAACCCACTGAGTAAAGATCTATGCCATCTCACTAGATTATACTCATTATTATATTTCTAATAGTTCAAATGGGGAGTCAATCAAAGTTATGTTGCAAAAGTTATGGCTCCCAGAAGTTTTATCATCAATCGGGGTAGAACCATCACCCAAATTATCTCTTAAATTGGTGCCTGAATCAGTATGTTTGTTCAAATAGAATATAAAAAGGAAGATCATAATAATCATCAAGTAAAAGGTATGAATGATGTTATTTATTTCATTTGTCATCAAGTTGTTCATATTGCTAGATATTGTAGAAACAAGATCTCAAGTCATAAGAAGGTGCATGGACATCATAGTGTGCTCAAGAAAGGTCAATCCTTGGTATGGAATCCTATGGAAGTGAAGACAAATAAAACAAATTAAATTGAGCTAAAAGATTAAGGTGGATTTCCTATTAAATCAAAAGAGGAATCAAATATGAAGAAGGTTCAAGAATGCCAAAAGAATGTGTCATCTATCTAGATAGAAAAGGAGAATCAAATGTCAGTTCAAGTCAAGATCAAGAAAAATACCAAATATGGTTTGTTTACCATGATAGACATAAATTAAATTCAATATTTTCTATTGTATACTTTTGTTGAAAAGTCTAAAGTAAAGAATGAAGTCAAGGATCCATCCAAAGTCAATTTGGTGATGAGGTAGGATTGAAATTCAAATCAAACTATGGAGATATGGGATTCTCTTGAGTTTTGGGAATTTTAGTATCACTATTTCAAAGTTGTGTATCTATCTAGGCTTAAAGGAGACACTTGATAAGTAAGAAGAAGCATGGTGGATACTAGTTAATCTATGATTGATGTTGTAGGACAAGAATATCATTTGAAGATGTCCATGATGTGAGGGGGAGCATATGTGAGATGTTCCAGTCATGTTGAGATATGAATAAGTTCAATTATCTAAAGGTGATTACATTCTTATTTTTTCTTTTTAATATCTAGACTAAAATTACATGTGTTCAAGGTATGTTTAGGAATTTTGCTCCTAAAGGTTTACAGGTAGAGTATGGAGGTTTCTAAGTGTCAAAACATGAAAGATCAGTTGTCAAGATTTTTTTGTTGCATATAAAGGTGTGTTTACTCTGTTCAAGTGTACTATAGGTGATATTATGCTTTAAATATCTTTAATTTAATCTTTTTGAGTGATCTCAAGTTTTCCTAGTTCTGGCTTAAGGGAAAGTAGGTTAAAACCTAGCTGAAGGGTCTATCGATTATTCAAAGTGTGTGACCTAGAAAATTAGTATATAAGTATGTTCTATTTACCTCCAAGTGTGAGAGAAGTTTAAAGTTTTGATGTTTACCAAAAGGTATGTTTTATAATCATCTAAAAGTATGTGGTGTCTTCCATGGATGAGGATTTTTGCAAATGGAGGGCTAATTGACTAGTACATTTGTGAAGGAGCTATGTAAAAATTCAAATTTGGAAGATGTTTTTTGGCATGAATGAGGGTGCACATGAGTTTAATTTATATATGCAATTTTAAATCTTGAAGTTACATACACAAAAAGATATCAATTTTTCAAGGTTTAGGTAAGGATATTAGGCCTCTAGGCAATGATAGTGAAGATAAGAGTGGCCTTTGGTCATTTTATCCAAATAAAAAAGGTATGATTATTCTAAAATGAGTTTGTTAGTTGTTTTTGTTCATCTTTCTTATTTGAATATTGGCTTGTTCATCTATTGGTAATCATGGAGGCATCCTAAAGTAAGAAGGTATGAAGGCAAGTGTGGGGATGGTCTCAAGGTGCTCAAAGGATGCCTAAGCTTAAAATCTATGTATGATAAAATAAGAGTGTAATCATGGAGTGTGTGTGAGATGTTTGTATAAGTATAGTCTCATAACAAATGACATGAGATGGAACATAATGTTAGGGGGAGCTTTCTAAGCTTTGTGAGCATTTTGTTAAGTCCAAGGATCAGATAAGTTTAGTTTCAAGACTAGTGCATGTCAAAACAGGAGAAATTGATTCATATGCTTGAAAATTTATAAGTTTGTTGAGTAAATTAATTATATTTAAATACATACATAATGTTAAGGAATGTTTATTAGCATGTTGATGAAGAGACCCTTTGTCATTAATGCCAAAGGGAGAGAAAGATCAAAATGGAGTTCAAATTAAGTCATTATGAGGGTGCTTTTACATAAATGACAAAGGGGGATATTGTTGATCATTGTCACTGATGTAAGGTTGTCATTGATTTCAATGAGAACATGTTATACTAATGCATTAATGACAAAGTGATTAGATTGATGGTTTGGAGAGATACGACACTTGTGTAGGTTTTTAAGGACAAATAAGAGGTTGTAAGGAATCTATATATATTAATAAATCTTTGGTTTGTTTTGTGAGAATTTTTAAAGAATAACATGAATATTCTAGCTTAAGAGAAGCTAGACCATCACTGCATGTCATGTAGATATGTATGAACTAGTAAGTTTGTGCATTTGACTTGGGTATGAATAAAGTCAAAAATGATCAAAGGTTTAAATGGAGATATTTTATATAGTTCCAAGAAGATACCCCAAAATTTTGGAGTCTTGAAGTGATTTCTATCTCAAGTTATAAAGCTTCAAAGTTGTTCTAGCAAGCTATGATGGCCTAGAGACCATCCAGTTTAATCACATTAAAGTCTAAGGTCATCTATTCAGTAGATATAATGGTGAAAATTAAATGATATATATTGATCCAATAGTGTGCATAAAACTAAATATGTGAAAGGTTACATGTGTTGGTGACAAATGTCATAAGCTCACTAATCTGACAGAAGATTAATAGTTTATGGGTATTCATACTATCAAAAGATTGATGATGTGAGTCAAAGTCATAGAGTAAAAAGTGTAGAAGACATGTAGACATACTAATTGGTGTAATCATGAGAGGTAAGATAATACATTAATAGTGAGTGATGTAAGATAAAGACTTAGTTACTTTGTAGAGATCAATGGAGCATGCTTATTCTAAATTATCAGGAAGTAACAAGATGATAAAAAGTGTTTGATGTTTAACAATGATTAAAGGTGAAAAAAATTGATACTTATAAGGAGATAGATGATTAATATTCATTAAATCAATTTTATTACATGAGATGATGGTGAATTTTACTAAGTTTAATAGTTGCTCAGTGACCGTTGGAATTCAAATATTCAAATTTGTGAGGGAAGACTAGTCTATAATTTGTGTGCTATAACTTTTGATATATGTATAATTTAACTATGGTGTAAAAATAAAAGTTTTATAGGAATTAAATTAAAATAAATAATTATTTATTTAAATATTTTAATGTTTTGAAAATCAAAGTTATTGAGCTCCAAAGTTGATTTTTTATGTGTTCATGATCTACAAGTAACCCAAGAAGGGTAATTGAGTTGTTATTGATGGTATTTCAATATATTAAGATGAAATAAGTGTTGGATAATGTTTTATACTTCATTTTGACCACCTTTTTGGATTATTTAGGTTTTACCAATCCATATTCTCTATGGTCAAATGCTTATAAGTTGATGATGTGTTTATTTCTCAGTAATCATATGTACAAAAGGATGTTTGGGCTAATTGTGCTATATCAAATATGTGTTGTGATGGATGTTTTCCATTAATGTGGACATATATATCATATGCCATGGGTATATGTACTATTAAATTTTTCTTGTTTTCTAAGTTTTCTTAGAGAAGTGTCAAAGAGGTGAATGGGTCTCCATAAGACCTAATAAGACACTTACGCCTATTTGAAACAGGGTACTTCTTAAAGGTGACCCATGTAGATGAATTAAGAGTGAAGATATGTGTTTTTGATGATAAGTAATTTTTTGAACATGATATTCATGAAGATTATATATATATATTGGAGACTAAGTTGATGGTTTCCTGATTGGAGTGAGAAGAGTTGAATAATTATGTAAGGATTCAAGCAAAGGAGAGAACCTTTGTAAGAGAAGGTACTAGTTATTGAGGACCAATATAGAGTGAAAAATATCATTCATGATTATTTTATTAAGTTTATGTATGAGAACACAAAGTTCATTAGACCTATTGATCCTAGAAGGGTCAGTTTGAGCAAGTTAGCCCTAGAGGCATCTTGAGAGAGATTAGAGGTGAAGAATGTAGATAGAGGTGATCATCATCAGTTGAAGAGTAGAAATAAGTATTCAAAGGTGATCTAAGTTTCAATGTATATGATTGAGTTCTTTGTTTCCTAAGGGGTTTTAGACTCCTTGCTAGTTGGTGTTAGCTAAAGGTCAAGTGGGTGCTTGACTAAATAATGGAATGGGTGTTCCTTGATCAGTGGGTGCTAGTCTAAATTTTAGATCTTTTTTTATAGGAATATATTCCATATTTCAAGGTTTAGTGGGTTTTATTCCCCGATAGGGTTTCCCACATATGTGTTATGTTCATGTGATGTATGCTTTAGATGCATGTGTTTTCATGTTTATGTTTCTTGATCAAGTTGATGTATGTTGATTATTTAAGAGTTCTGAATTGACTTAGATTATCTAAAATAATTTATTCACCCCCACTCTCAATTATTTTACCTCCAACATAATCAAATTTAAAATCAAAGGAAAAAATAGGTTGTGTTATGTTACAATCACATGGATAAGAACCCCTATTGCCCTAATTACTACCTACATTAACCCTAATGATAGGATTCTCAAAAAATATGTAGTTATCCCTTACGAAATGTGCACTATCAAATTTAATGATATTCTAGGATTAATTTCACCTAAGCCCTTATTTTATCAAGCATTCAAATGTATATATGTGAATGTTAAGAAGTATACAAAGTATTTGAGTTATACTATTGAATTATTTTATGTAATAAGTAGCAAGATGGTAACTACTAGTTTTAAAATTCCTTGTAAGGCTCTTTATATAAGAGGATATTTGATATGAATATAATACCTTGTTCCCTAGATGACATGTCATGAAGAAGATATAAAAAACATAAATAAGGTTCACAAAGGGATTGGGACTCAATCACGGATGAAAGGGATAATTATACACTAAAGGAAAAAGTGGAAAATAACACCATGTGGTAATATTATCCTTAAAATGGAATTAATGTATAAAGGCTTAATATAGAGCAAAAATCAAGGGTGACAGGCTAAGGGCCCTTAGGATAGGGAAAAGGTCACTAGTTACTATTGGGGGTGGCATAACAATGAGAAAAAGGCATATGAAAGATCAAAATACTTAATTTGGCCATGTAAATAATGATTATATCCATCAATAAGACCGTTTGTGTGAAAGAGAAACAAAAGACATAATACTCATGGTTGCTTGATCAAATTAGGGTGTTTACATATTGACCTATGTTTTACATTAGAAAAGAAGGATCTTTCGATACTCATTTATTACTTCAAGCCTATAAATGTGTAATCCCTATGACTAGTTTAGAAATAGGAATAGAAAGGGAATCTTTTCTTAATTGAATGCTCTTTGGTATTTTTACTAGGTATCCATAGGTGATGAATAAATGAGGTTAATATTTTATTTATATCAATACTTTTGGAGTAATAACTCACTTTAACTCACTTAGGTTGATAATTTGAATATGTTTCATTTACAAACTAGATGACTTTAGGGCATTATACACTCATGTCAAAGTAGGATAATAACATCAACACTAATGTTTATCCTAAATGTTAGTGTCCATTGAGTAGAAAAATAGGTAGAGGATCAAAACTTATATAGGTTTAAGATAATTACATTCTAAGCATTCTATCCAAAATATAATTTTTGTTCATTAATTTAAGACTTGTTAGACTAATAAATAGGTAGGGGAACAAGATAAAGTAGACATGAGGTTTTTGGAAGCAAGGAGAGTGTATAAATAAGAGGAACAACCAAGGTTTGAATTTGACAAGTGTAAACTATTTTGGTGCTACATAATGACAAATATCATCTACAAGATCTTATTGGAAAATGCATAGTCATATACATGGATGATTTAACTATCTTTTAAAATAATTGAGAATACCATATGAAATAATTAAGAGTAGTTTTGCATAGGTGTAGATATCAAAAATCTCCCTAAACCCTAAAATGTGTTTATTTGGGGAGATAGAGGGTAATTTTCTTGGCCACATATTTTTATAATGAGGCTTAGATATATACCCTAAAATATTATAGGTAATACTAAAAATTCTATTCCCTGATAGTAAAAAAGAGTTAAATCTATTCTTCAACAAGATCAACTTTGTTAGGAAGTTTATTTTAGGCTAGGTAGAGATAATCCAACCACTAAATAATATGTTAAATAAGGGTGCTAAGATTGAGTTTATGGCTGAATCACAAGAAAAATTTTCTCAATTTAGTTAAGTAATTGTAAATACAATGGTGCTAATCAATCCTTATTATACACAATCCTTTTATATCTATTCATTTGCCTCATAACACTATTGTCTTGTTTTCCCAACATAGAGGAAATAATATCAAGATGAGAGACCTATCTCATTCATAATATAGCTACTCTATAATACTAAAATAAGGTTTTCAAATATTGACAAATAAATTTTTTCCTTGATGAAAGTAGTCAAAAGGCTCAGACACTACATTATCCACAATAAGGCATTTGTAGTTGTGTTTGACCCAATAGTGAATTCTATGTTAATGACAAATGAGTTGGGTGAGTTAATGAGAAATTCTATGAAAATTATCCAAGAGTTTAACCTATAAATCTAACCAATGAAGATCATAATAGGTCAAAGACTTAGTAATTCCATCATTGAAGTAGGTCCATGGTTATTTTCATAGCAATACATAGTTTAAGACATCACAAATGATGTTTGGTACCAAGATTTAGTATACTATTTGTTTAACAAGGAGTATGCAAGTCACATTAGCTCAAATTAGAAGAAAACAATATTCCTAAAAAATAAATACTTTATGATCAAATGATTTTTGTTGTATAAAAATATTCATGAAGGCATGTATTTTAGATGCCTAAAAAATAAGAAACAACTAGAGTAATCAATGATTTCCATAGTAAATATGAAACTAGTCATGGTTTAGGGAGTTCTATAGGTCGTTAGATACTTAGGATAGGATATTAGTTGTCGCATGTTTTTAAATATGCTCATGCTCATATCTAGAGATGTCATACCTACCAAGTTGCCACATGTAGAAAATGTACCCCTACCATGCCATTATATATATGTATTGAGGTCTGATCATTTAAAAAATTGGGATGGGATTCCATTTTTGGTATGAATGTGAATTCATACATAGGACACAAGTTAATCCTTACAAAAACTTATTATTGTACCTAGTGGATTGAAGGTAAAACATGCAAGAATTATACAACCAACATGTTAATCAACTTCCTAGAATATATCATCACCATGTTTAGGATGATCACTACTCTAGTATGTGATAATATCCTTGCTTTCTCATCTCATTAATTTCATGAATGGGCCTAGAAAAACTAGCTAATCATAGAATTATCTTCTAGTTATTATCACTAGGGTAATATGGTATCAAAATTAAATAGTGAAAGCTTTTTTAATGTAATTAATAATATCTTGGAAAATAACCCTAGGGAGTGGCATATTATTATGAATTTTAAATTGTGGTCTAATAGGATATAATTAAATAATCCTTATTTATGTCACCATATCATGTTGTTTATGGATAAGAAACTATATTTCTAATTAACATGAGAATCCCTACATTACAATTCATGGGAGACTACCTCAAAATGGATGATAAGATAGAATCTATCCTTCTTACCCTAATCCAACTATTATAAAAATGTGATGCAACTCTATTTAATTTTAAAAAACACTAAGAGGTCATAAAAATTTGGTTTTATAAGCAATACCATGTGAAATCCTTTAGAATATTTGATCTATTCCTTTTCTTAAACAAGGCTCATGTGAAAATGGGATAATGTGGAAAGTTTGATGCCCTATGATTGGGTCCCTACCAAATATATAAAATCCTAGGTGAGAATCAATTCTACCTAAGGTGTTGAATTGGTGAGGTTGTACCATTTACTATCAATGTATAGTTAATCAAACACTAATTATAGGATTGAATTAGCTTGGCAAGTTCCTGTAAATACGTTACTTTTCCATTTACCGCTTTATTTTTATTTTATTATTATTTTAGGTTTTTTTTCCTACTTTTCCCACTTTTTATTATTGGTCCATCATCATTCCTTATATTTTATTTTCCTAACCCATATATTTTGCCTTGTAGGCTCTTCTATTGGTTAAAATATTTAATAACATAAGCCATGTACGTAATAAGTTTGAGTGATGTACTATTACATGAGTACTCTTAGTATTTTGTAGCCTTAGATTATGTTTCTAAACCAATTTTGAAATCTTAGGATATCATGTGTGTTATGAATTTATTTGAGTTGGGTTAAGTTTGGGTTAAACTATCTATTATAATAAGATACTCTAACAAAACTAAGCACAAAATTTGCATCTTAATGTTTTTTGGGTTTGCATGGATTAACATGTTATAGTAAAGGTTTAGGGTGAAAAATATATATTTTTACCTTTCACTTGATATAGTGATACTCAACCTAAAATTGAGATTCTACATAAGAAATATAAAATATAAATCAAGACAAGAAAATAAAAGAAAAGTCAATATCTAAAAAACTCACTTCTGGGTAATTCAAGTAATCTCTATTAAGGCTATGCATGCCTAGTCGATAGTAGAATAAGGCCTTGAGTAGGATCAAAGTAAATTTTGATAGGGATATGGATACATGTCTAGGATTAGGGTAATATATAAGTACTCATTTTCATTGTATGATTCCATATTCTAATGATTGTATCCATAGTAGTTATTCCTTGCAGGTAATAAGAGGTGGTAAATTAACTCACATGCACACACTCAATTAATGAGAATGTCTAAATTGGTCCTTTATCTTCTTCCATATTATCCTATCTCAAATCCATTCACATAAAATTCATAGTATTATCCATATATTCTTAGTTCACAAACACATTTTTATATTTTAAAAATACTCAAGAGTATTTTATAGTAGACTCATCATTTTTTGTTGTTTACACAACATGCCCTAATTCTTCAAAGAATTAGGGAACCCATTTTTTTTCCTTTTGATATTCTCCCACTTAGACTCACAACTCATTTTTCTCATCACCCACAATTTTACTTAGTTTACATGCCAAAATAGGATCTAAAACCATCACCATTGGAAACACCATGTCTATATGAGAAAACTTCATATATAACACTTAGAATGAAAGTGGAGTTTTTACCTATGAATTTATATTTGAAGAATGGGTATCTTAGTTCTCTTAGCCTAATATAGGATTCATTTAAATTTTCATAGTTTTTAGTATCATGACAATTATCCCATTATGATGACCAAATATGAAAAATAAAGTTTCATATATAGCACTTGGCCTAAAGCTAATTTTTATTACACTTTTAATTGTGTGGCATTTTTGCCTATCAACTCTCTCATCTCCTTGTAGTATCTTAGTGGGGTCATTTTTATTTTTATGCATGTTGTACCCCTAGGAACTATTCCATACTTTTAAACACACTTGTATAGATAAGTTTCATTTTTAATCAATGAGTAAAAGCACATTTTTGAGACACTTATCCCAATTACAAGGTCTTTAGTACTATTGTTCTCTAACTTACTCTAGCCTCTTAGTTTGCCTTGGGGTGTGATTTTGGTTTTTATACGATTTTAACCTATGGAACCTATTCCATATTATCCACCAGGCTCATTTGGGTAAGTTTCATGTCAAAAAATTCACCTTGAAATGACTTCTAAGTCCCTATATCATACTTACAAAATCTCATTGGTCTCTAGTAAAAAACTTGTCTTTTTTCCTTGATTAGGTCTCCCTATGCCTATTTCCCATTTTTTGTATATAATGGGTATTTTTCATGAGATTTAGTCTAAGTTTGAAAAAACTTAATTCCTTAGACTTAATTGGGTCCCCAACCCTAATTAGGTTTAGTAGGGGAGTCATTTAGTCACCCAATGTTGATCAAAGAAAAAACTTTGATTAGGTTTACGATTGGCATCATTTTTATCTTATTTTTTAGTTAGAGTTCAAATTACAATTGAGTCTATGTTTAGGGTTAGGGTGAGTCATAGTTTTAGTTGAGGATATTTATCTAACTAGGTAGACATTTCACTTAGATAAGGGAATCCTTTGTTAATTAGTGATGGATCCATAAATAGGTCATGGGTCATCCCCATATCCATTTTATAGTTATAATCAGGCCCTTGAGCCCTAACTAGGTTGTTATGGATATTGAGACCCCCTTCTATTTCTATGTGAGGTTTTGATACCCTAACCCCCTGATCACCTATGTTGTGATCTTTTTCCCTTCTAAAACGTCTATGAATAATATCTAGGTTATTACCCCCTCAAAACCCTATCAACTATTACCAATGTTATTTGATATTTTGATCCCCTTAGAAGTTGACATTTTATTTAGTATATTTCAAGGATGTTTATCTCAATTACATCTAGGCCCCCTTAAACATAAACTAGATTCTTGTAAAGTCTTGATTAGGTCTACTAGATCTATTTTTGACCTACTTTTCCATTATTTATAAAAACTTGTGTATTTAATGTTGAAAATTTGAATCAATCATGTTATTGAATAGTTGGTTCAGTTTTAGACAGAACGGTACCATCAATTTTATTTGATCTTGCCTAGTTTAAATTTTTCTCAGATTTTTGTGGATAGTGTACTATACATTTATTTTAATTGCATATTTTAAGTCATTTTTGGTCTATTTTATAGGAAATGAATAGTAAAAGTGGAAAATTTGTAGGGAGAGGAAGGAAATGGATGTATCTGAGGCATTAATGGTGGTTTTTGAATCATTTTGAAGGGAAAACCCTCCCTTGGATAAGCTTAAAAAGCTATATTTTACTTGGATTTTATAGTCAAAGGGTTGGATATTCTTCTCCACACAAGATATTTGGATCCATCCCTATTTCATTTATATAATTATTCATGCCTTAATAGTGTTAATCTCTCCCTCAAATCCTCTCCTTCCATTATGTTGTAATTTTTTTGGTGGAATGATTGTAATGAACCCCAATTTTAATTATCAAAATGATGAATATTGATAAATAGAAATCTTGGAAGTGTTTACTCATTAATTTACACATTTATACAATGGTTGTGGCTACTCCATTATTTTTTACCTTAGATGATTACATTAGATTTTAATTTGATTGTGCATATGTTTTTTAGATCAAAGGTTGGTTTGTAGAGATCATTCAATCATGATCTCAAATTTGTCTTCATCATTACATGTTTTTATTTTCTTTCCCTCTCCCTTCTCTTTTGATGTTTATTAATAAATTTTTTAAGCTAGGGTTTAAATGAATTAAATATAAATAAACATCTATTTTTATTACTATTAATTTATTTTCCATTATATAATATTCCATTATTGAATTATTAAATAAATGGAATGAAATTTAAAATCTACTATGAACACATTGAATGAGAATTTATACATGTTGATTTTACAACTAGGAAATGCTTGAAAGAATGCTTGTTTATTTATTTTTAGCACCTACACAAAACCTAACTAGAAAAAATTATAAACCCACATTGAATTTTTAATTATTCAAGTACACAAAACTTGTTGAAATAATATTCAAAATTTGGAGCAGGATTCAAACTAGTAAGGGGCCCTTGAAATGGAATGGTCATAGTGAGACACTAAGTAAAGATCAGTAAACTTAGACTAGGTAAATATAAATCTTGGGGAGATTACCAAAAATATCATTTAAAGAGAGGTGAGTCATGAGATGATACTAAAATGTTAGTGCAGGCCAAAACACATGTCAATAACATAATTGGTATAATATTATATATTCTACATGATTCATATTTACACTTAGGTCAGAATATTATGCTTTTGGCACCAAATTTATAGATTTGAGATGGTTTTTTTTTAGATTTTTGATAGATATTATATGTAATTTATAGATTAGAGTTTAAATTTTCAAAGAAACATTAGCCTAAGACACATTAAAGGTGCATATGCCATGAAAATACACTAAATAAAAGATACATATTCATATTATACACACATTTATGCATCAACCTTACTAAGATACACTAATTGAGATTTATCTATCTATAATAGTTGGCTCCCTTGAGTAGTGCAATTATGACTCAGTGACCTTAATGACCTTCACACTTCTTCCCTTTTTTAAGTGAGATGGTTACACCATTCTACCTAGGTAAGATTGGCTATAATGCTAAGATTGTGTACACACTTGAGTCATGCAAATAATATTTAGTGATACTGATGGTCTTGGTACAACTCACCTTTACACTATATTGAGGGCATGATCACCATCCAGTTCTCATTTTCATGTATCTAAAGTTTAGTTTTAAACCTATCTCTTAAATGTTTAAAAAAATAATTATCATTAAAAAATAAAATACCAAGGGGAAACATTATTTCATTGACACAAGGTGTACTCCTTGGTCTTTTCTATTTAAATTATTTAATTTTATAATTATATGCACTAATTACAATGTAGCATTCTCTTGGTTGTAGGAAATACATAAAGAAACAAATTCAAATAGGGCTCAAATAATGATAAGGTGTGTTTTACATACTATTGTAACATATAATTTCACCCTTATGGGAGAGTTTTTTAGGATCTCTCACTCCTAGATAAAAAATAGGAACAACCCCAGGATGCGGGTATCCTATGATGGGGTTGAACATCCAGAGAAGGCTGGTTCTTCTTGACGTATCACCTAAACTATTGATTCTACTTGGAAAATGGATAGAGGGGATGCAAAGGATGACTGAAAACATAAAACAAGGTGATGCACCAAATTGAAAGACACTATAATTTGCATAAAACTAACACTAAGGAAGCTCAAATACAATCCTCACTCACACAATCTCTCAAACATGCCACTTTTACATCAATATTTCTAAAACTAGTCCACTAGACAAGAGATGAAGTATGGAGTATCAAACTCCCACTATACCATCATTAGTGATAAAATAAGCATAAGTTTAGACATGCAGTAATGGTGGAATACCTATAAAAAGGAAAGAAATAGGGATAATAACCAAGGAAGAACACATCCTCATAAAGCAATCATGCACAAAATGACTATATCACTAGTTGTAAGTAAATAGGTAGGAAAAATAAGTTTTTTTATTTCTTCAATAGGTTAATTTTACAAAAATAGGTAGGGCTACACCATACCAAAATGAGGAGCATAATTACATTAAGAGAATAAGTCTCTTAAATAGAAGAAAGAGGAGAAGAGATGAGTAAGAAGCTCTAATAGTTCAACAAATGTTACTCAACCACCTTCCATTGAGTCTCAAAAAAATTTAAATTAATTAATAATTGATATTATCTCATCAATTTAACCTCCAAGGGTCAAAAGGGTCTTTAATCCTTCTCCTTGGTCAAAAATGGCACTAAAAGATAAATTTTTTGAGGAAGATTATGACACACTCTACTATCTTTGAGAAAAGTATTCAAAGTTCTATAAATATCATTTAATACTCCAAATTTCACTAACAACCTCCAAACTCTCCCACTTGCACTTCTACACCCCATTCCACTTGGCTTCTAGAAGTCACTTGAGATGATGGTTAGTGGTCTTGGCACTCTATGCTTGTAACTAACCTTGAAGGTTATATTTTATCCTTCACTATTTGATGATTTATTTATTTCTCAACTCATATTTTCTCCTCTAACATTAAAAATACTCCACAAAACCTATCAATCTCTTGGACTCCATTAATGGATGTCTTCAAGCTTGAGCCATCTTAAACTATGTGTGTAAGAACCTACTCATAAGGCCATTTAGCACCATGAGAACCACTTATGGGAATTTATAAGGCTTCCATACATTCATATAATTATTATTAGAAATATAATCAAGATTTAGGACAACTTGAATACCTACAATAATCATGGTAATCACCATTAAACGTGTAACTATTCACAAAATGTTAAAAAAACATGGGTTTTTTACCCTTAATCTTAGTAAGGCACCATATTAACCCCTAATAATGGTTCCAAGTTCCATATAAATTTTTTAATGCCCCACTAGCCCTTTTTCATGCATTTATACCATTTTCTCTTTGAAGACCAACAAAAATAGGTATTTTGGGCCATTTTGGGCCTCTTCAGAACCCACACATGCCAAACTATTCTATAAAATAGGTTATAAAAGATATTTACATATTAATATACATTTTACAAGTGATTATATGTCTTACAATTTACCTATTAGTTTAAAAACCCAAAACTGGTCAAAAAGACTCTTTTGGCAGCTCAGATAAGCTTACCTTCTTAATGATTGTTAATAAAATATAGGCCTCCATCACAAAAATTATTACCATTAATATTTATATTATATAACCATTCAAATTATTTGAAAATATTGGGTTCCCATAGAGGTTTATGAAGACATGTGCATAAAGAAGTTTGTTTATGGGGTTCTGCATGCATTCTAGGCCTGATTATAGTCTTAATGATTGTTCATAAAAATAAAAACCTTAAAAAACCTGAATCCATAATTTATTTCAATTAAATATGGTTAATAAAAACATATTAGTATAATTTATCCCAACTCCCTATGTAGTGAAAGATACAAACATCTAAAGAGGGGCTCAAACTAGGTGTGTTAGGCGTGAAAAGTTAAAAATTCTCCTTCAGTGAAATTAATTTTTCACTATTCCCACATATTTGAAACACATTATTAAATAATTTAATAATCTAATCATACCTCAATAAGGTGTCATCTTGTATTGATAGAGTTTTTTATTGCCTCAATGTGGTGTAAGCCTTCTAGGCATTAAGACTAGCTTCTAAGCTTAAAACTAAGCTTCAAAGTTTGAATCACTTATAATAGGGTATGGGGGAATCAAAAAAATGGTTTAATATTAATTTAAATCCCACTTTATCTACTTTTTATTCTCAATTTTCACTTTTATCTTCATGTTTTTTTAGGACTGCTTGTGGGAATGGCTACTTGTGTACTTATTCTAGCCCTCAATGGTATGGTTTTCATATAAATTATAGTTTTTTCACCTATAAATAGGTTTATTGAGACTAATTATCATATTATTAATCTTCCAAAACACTCCCATGAGATTAAAAACCCTCCACCAAACCTATAGACTTTAAAATGTCTCATCACTACAATGGTGATTGCCTGTAGACATGTGGGTGATTGTTAGAAAATAGTGGATACTTGAAGACTTATTTAGACCCAAAAAATATGTTATAAATTTATAATGACTCATTAATAACATCTCCACTAAGTTTCATATTTGGATCTTTCATATTAAGGTCTATAGGTGGATTTTCCAAAAATTTACTAGTAGGTTGCCTGAATTTTCATGGAGACTGCCTCAAGTCTAAGACATAATAGAGGATATGTCCCTTGTTTTTCATGACAAATAGAAATAATAAGGTTATATAATAGGTCATAATTACACTTTTTACCAAATTTTAGGTCTTGAATCCATGTGTAGGTGATCCAAAATGTCAAAACCCTTCAAAAATACCTTCAAAAGTTGATTATGTTTGACACTACTGTAGGTGGATGTCATGGGAAATGGAAGTGATTAATAAATTACTTATACTCAATTTTTACCTTGAATAACTAAAAATAAACTTAAAACTATCTATAATACTTCTCTATAGCATACTTACTCCTTAAATAATGTTTTTTAGGCCCTACAAAGTCTAAATCCATACACATGCTTATGTACTTGCTTTGATGAGTTGGTAGTAGTTTCATGATATTGATAAGGGTTTGAAGATTTACATTCATCATTAGAGTGTAGAGGTGATCTTATAATATTGTCTCCTTAAATGGATGCATATTTATTTTCTTAAGAGAGTGTGTGATTATATGACATAGAATTCCTCTTTAGTGTGGCTGTAGGCACACATTTGAAGGTGGGACTTGAAGAGATATGAAACTCTTTCATTATTCCCTTTTAATTTCATTATCTTCATAATATGAGGTATGTTTATGCCAACCCATGAATGTAGGTGTAAATTAT
Organism: Torreya grandis; assembly: GCA_037957365.1. Classification (NCBI taxonomy): domain Eukaryota; kingdom Viridiplantae; phylum Streptophyta; class Pinopsida; order Cupressales; family Taxaceae; genus Torreya; species Torreya grandis. The sequence goes on along the minus strand of JARHVA010005593.1, from coordinate 627,007 downwards.
GAGGTTTAACTAGCAATATCTTGTTTGGACACTCCCATTTATCTTTTTTAATTCATTTCATCTATACTTGTTTAATTAAAATTCCATGTGAACAATAAACTCTACCATTTCATCATGAAACTCCAACATATACCACTGTGTCATCAACACCATAAGCTTAGAGATAGGACTATACCCTCATGTCTATAGGTGGATGATATCATGTAAATGCATCTTAAATTGAGTTTGAGTTATCATTTATGGTATTATCTTGATATAAATCTTATATACACTTGCAAAACTAACACTTGCATACCACCATCCCTCTTGAAGGTCATCCTCTCTTGAAAGTCTCCCTCATCACATTGCCCACTCTACACAGGCTCTTCTCCATTCAACATACCAATATTATTATGGTATTCATGAGTGAAATATAATATATTTGATGATATTTCATGATCATATTACACTTGTTCAAAACCCTTTAATCCTCCCAGTCTTCCATGAATACTCACTTTCACATCTGAAGCTCATAACAACACCATTAAGCTTGTAGCTTTTTTTAATAAATTTTATCCTTGTTTGAAAAAATTATCAGCCTTTATAATGATTTGATACCACTTTCCACCACCCTTTATCTCCATTAAACCTTTTGTAAAGTTTCAAAGTCTGACTTCAAGTCTAGAAGGTACTTTTTTTGTACATCTTTGTCTAATTAAGCCTATTAGCCATATCACATATCCATAGTACTTGAATCCATACTATACCATAAAATATAAAACCAAAACCCTATGATTAACTTGAAACATTATAAAATAGACTTTATTACAAGTTTTTATTATTTTTTCATTGTTAAAAAAGGAGATATAGGGTTTTTTGGTTAGAAACCCTAGCAAGCTACCTATAGAGGCCAAGAGCACTCTATAATCCATAAATTGAGATTGAGGACATTTTAAGGTCACCAATAACCATTAACAAGTTTTTTTTTGAATAAACCATCTTTCCAATTAGGTTAGAGACCTTTAAAAATCCATTTAATTCCTTAAATTGTGCAAAACTCAAAACTTTATACCCTCTTTACAAGACTATGTAAGAATATGCAAGGTTTAAGATCCATTTATTAAGTTTTATGAGGTCCAATGACTTAATTATTTTTTAATTATGACATTTATGGACCCAAAAAACTATTAAAATAATTATTTTTCCCTTATGAATAATAAAAACATCTAGAATCACTAATTTAAGCCTAATACACAATCAAAAAATGAGAACTGCAAGACATAGGGAGCAAGAAATATGTGAATCTTGAGATTTGTAAGGTATAAATACCTAATTATTATTTTTGAACCTAAATATACCCTTAAATTTTATATAAGTATTATATTTTATCATTAAATCATTTAAGTTCCTCAAAAATTCTTTTTTTGACTATCTACATTTGCATGCCAAAATCCTAAATTTGGCCAACTTACACTTTTATTCATTTTGAATTGAAATTTTGAATATGATAATTATAAAAAATATTTTAAAGAATTAAAATCACTCTAAAATTACTCACAAATACTCACATGATGTTAAAAACATTCGTTATACCTTATAGCCCTTTAAGAAGCTTGCCTAGCTCCATATTCTCCATTAACAGACAGGTATAGGACTCTGAAAAAATAAATTATTATTGTGACAAAACCAAGATTATTTATAGATTAAAAAAATCAAGACCAGAAACCTTAAAAAAATTTAGAACTTCATTGTACCTATATATTCCCCAAAACTCATTTTTCCTAAAACTAGCTAGTTAGCTACCTGGTTTTCTATGCTTCCTGGGTTCATGATTGAGCTTGTCTTATTTCACCTTGTCATAAAGGCATGAGAGTGATTAAAATATTTTTTTTATGTTAAAAAATACTTCTCACATGATCCTTACACTTTCTTATACATCTTTTAGTCTTATATACCTTGTCATCACACCATTTCTCCTTCTTGATTGCTAACCTACACTCTACCAACACTGGTTATAAGTGACATGTAAATAATAAAAGGATATTTTGTATGTTAATATTATTATTTAGGATATAATTTCATTTATTTATATATCACAATTCATTTTTAACCATCTCATACTTCCTCTTTTGGTATATTTTCACTTTAGTGCACTCCTTCAACACATGGTTATAGGTGATGTTTTTACACACTTATATGAACTGAGGAGGAGTTGAGAAGCTAGTTTTAAAGATATACAATGTATTAATTCTATAAATACCACTAATATAATCCACTTTTCTTGGAAAATCATGGTTTTGGATTTAATATTGATTGAGTGAAGGGGATACAAAAAGATGCCAATTACCTTAATTTCCATAAAACTACCTTAACAAATGCTAACAAGAGGAAACAAAGTTGTTTATCTCTCTCAACCTGACTCCCAAGATTGAGTTTACACTAGGATGGTATTAGTACTTGTCTTGTTGAGTATTTATTAAATTTGGGTCATTGAACTTACATGAGGTGAATCTCCATGATCAATCAAGATCATTTGCATCTTGTACTGAATCTTGGATGATTATAAATGCTTATTTGGCTTATTGAAAACAATTGAGAAAAACATATTATCTCTTCTCTCTCATTATTCAATAATATTTCACTTGGAGATAGGCCTTGAACTTTAATAAACTTTGAAAACATGAATCTAATCATCAAACCTTATTTTTTCTTTTCACACATGTCCTCCTATGTACAAAAAATGTATGGATTGTGTAATCGTGTTGAGAGTGAAGTTCTTGGTGATCTCCGATGATTTTTTATGAGATCATGGGATTGTATAAATTTATTTACACACTTAGTGATTTCAATAAATTCTCAACATGGATTTGGATTTCCCAAGCCATGTTAGATGGACTTTAAAACCTGAAACCTCTTTTCATAGTCCAATAACTTGCTCAAAATGTCCTTTTAGATCATGTTTTCCATTACATATTAGATCTCAATATCTAAAATGGGTTATTATAATAAAACCTATGGATTACATAACTTCATAGGATTATATATGATTTATGAAAGGTTGGAAACTTCTGAGAATGACCACCAAGAAAAGAAAATAAGATTTGTATTAAAATCCATCAAAGCAACCTATATACTAAGACCTTCTCCTTTCAAGCGAGAATTAATCATAGAGATGAATTATCTAATGAAACCCAAATTAAAGGGAGACCCAAGACCTATGTAAATCATCATAAAAATCATTCCTATCCATGATATCCTTAAGCAAAGAAATATAATAAAACTTGGACCCTATCTAGATGAATAAACCATCTAGATACCCCTACACTCTTATCAATTGTTCATAAATATTGTGAGATGAAATAGAAAACCAATTATTCAAAGTGGAAGGAAATTAGGGTCCTTATCATTTATAAAAATCTTACGACCCAACTCTATCTCTCTTGACTATATCAAGTGAAAACCTTAGGCTCTCTTAGAGCTATCTAAGACTACCCAAAATGGTTTTTACTTAGCATGAATAAATATAATTAAATATATGAAATAAAACACTTATGAAATATTTGTTATGATGTGACTGACGTTTCATTCCTTATGTAAAACTTCTAAATTTCTTGGACCTTCATTTAAGGTAGAAAAACTATTTCATGTCTTATTTGTAGCTAATATGTTTTCCATACATATGATGGTTATTATGTTGGAATATTATTTAAAATGCCTAAGAGAGGATATTAGGGACACCATGGATTACTTAATATGATAAATAATCCCATGCATTGAGTAAAACCTTGAAAAACCTATTCTGCTAAAGTTCTAAAAGGCTCAAATATGTATCTTTTTGCTTCTAGAATCCTCTCCTCCACTCCAAATGACTTGAAATGGCCTTGAAAATGTTAAAATAGGTAAAATATGATATAATTATCTATAAGGAAGTCAAAACCAATTTGACTTCCTCAAAAGTCATTTTTTCACATAAGAATTTCTATTTAGAAGCTCCTCAAGTCATCTAATGCACTTTTGGGGACCTTTTGGTCATATCAGCTTTTGTAGATATTTTTTTTGACACGTTATAATATTTGAGACTTTATGAAAACCTCCTTCCTACCCCCAAATTATCAAAACCCTGGAAACTAGCTATATCCCTCACTTATAGTTTGAGACACATTTCTAGGACTTTTCCTCAAAATATCCAAATTTACCTTAAAACTTGCTTAAAGTGTTTCAAAATATTTTAAGGGACATGAGGTATGGTCATTATTTTTATTTTCTCTTTCCACCATTAGATCATACACTTCACAAGGACTCCACATAAATATTCACAGTACACCAAGATCTTTCAGGATACTTCACTACATCAAGTTAGGACTAGAAAAGACTAGTCATGGGGGTAAAAGCTTATTAAAGGGTCTAGGAGAGTGGCATGATCCATATAGGAAATTTTTTTATATGTAGGGAAATTTTGGCCAACATTTTTGGTGACATCTTGTGATTGGATGCCTATCTATGTAAAAGAGTAGTTGCCTTAATCTATACATTGGGCTTACAGGGTAACCAAAGTCTTTCTCAAATTGGTTTTCATATGATCATAAGGATAAAAACTCTAATTAGAACTATAAAAATATTAAGGATAACCTAAAACAAAATGACAACATGATCAAATAACTTAGGTAAGGGAAACACACAGTCAAGGGGAAATGTTCATAAGGCACTTAGAGGAAAAAACAAAATCTACTCTAATATGAACAAGGTTCTAACTTTATTTTAATTTCCTCCTAGATCAAATGGAAATATGTTATCATCATCCAATTGTAATATACAAGGATGAAAAACACCTTTCTTTTGAGGTACCAAACTTGGTGAACTAGACTTATTGATTGCTAATCCTTTTGGCATGCTCTCCAGTGGATGGGGCAAACATGTCTCCAATGTAAACAAAATATCTTATTGGTTAAATACTTTATTTTTGTTGGTATTTATCTTTGGGAAAGATTTCAAAGCTCACTTTATGATGGGTTATAGGAACACTTTCAAACATTTGACTTGATGACTCTTTTGTATATGAAGTTTGACTATCTAGGATTAGTAAAAAGAGGTCTAGTTCATCCCAAAGGTAGCTTCATCTTAGTCACTTGTAAGAGAGATAGTCTCAACTTCACCAAGACCCAATCTATGCTAGCTAGATTGGTCTTCTTCATTTATATATAAGGGAGGATCATCATTACAATTAAGGTCTAACTCATCATTTTTTTGAGTCTCTTCACTAGTATACTTGTTAAACAATATCACTTGAGCACTTGACATGTCTCCTTCATCAACCTCACTCAATATTTCATCTTTTTTAAAACTAAAAATGAGGGTTGATTTGACTAACCAAGGTCCAAAACATAACACTTGTCTTGATCAAGGTCAAATTTGTCTTCTCCTAGCTCTAACATACTAGGGATCACTTAATTTGACACCTCATATTGAAGTAGACCAACCTATTGTACCTATTTTTGATTCTATCTTCCATATATGTAGAATAGACATTCAATAGTCCATTCAATATATACTCCATATTCATCTTGAGGATTATCCTCTTTAGGATCTAATTAATTAGTGTTAGATCCATACTAATAAGGTGGGTAAAAACATTATTTCCCCCTATGAATGAAGTGTGCTACTTATGATGATCTCTTCATCATAGACACTTACATTTTCCTCTTGTGGGTCATCTATTACTACAATATCCTCTTCTATCTTAAGTCAAAAAATATATTTCTCTAAGAGGGAGATGGTGGGAGGGTGAAGAAGTTAATTTTGATTGTAAATTAGGAGAGTAATAATCCAACTAGGGATCTTGAGAGTTATCTTTGGTGTATCTTAAGGAGGGGAGAGGGATTATTGGAACTCTTGTAAAGCAAGCTCATTGAGTTGAGCTATACATAAACCACTTTCCTTTTGAGCTAAAACTTCCTCCTACTCCAAGACCGATTCTTAGGTTACCACAACCAACACCTCCTCCTTCATCTCTATGCCTTCTTGACTAATTTAAATGAGAGAAATGTAGAGGTTAAAACCACCTTGTTGTATCTTTATTATGTAATAGTCCTAGAGAAGAGTAGTTTCACTATTGAGGGCATGATATAACTAGGATAAATTACATAAGGATAGATCCATGGTGGGATGGCTTCATGATCTTTAAGGAGAGTGTGTGTAAGGGTAGGTGAGGGTAAATTGACTTGTTTTTTTATATTTTATCTCTCCCAATTCTCTAATGTTTATTCAATGGATAAAACCCACTCCATTTATAGATTCTAAATATGTGGATTATTACCTTATTCAATGGATGCCTACACATTCCAAAACTCATGCAATAATATATTTATCCCTTCTATGGAATGAATGGGTAATTATTATCAAATTCAAACCTTATTAATTTTCATGATTTCTCTCACTTGGTCTAATATTACTTCTCTAATTCTTGATAAGGATGGGATTTGACAAGGTTGGCCAAGGGTCTGATTTGAAATTCTTGAAGGTTGAGATTGAGTCTCTTGGAGGGGAGAGGAAAAATAGGACTAAGTGTAATGAACCTATTTATCTTCATAATATATCAACACACTCTTCAAGATTTCAACTATGCTTCTCAAACACATGTTGTTTTCCCTTTCACAAACTGCCCATTGTTCATCCTCATAAACTAACCACTTATTCTTTACCAACTAAAGAGAAACCATTATATTTTAAATAAAATGGATAAAAATGACTAAAAAAACTCTAAACCCCTACCAATATCCCTTATTAACTTAATATAACTTGATAATTCTTTCTTGAATCTTGACAAAGATGTAACAAGATAAACATAGTCTTGATAAATGGAATTAGAGGACTAAATTGAATGAAAAGGAGGATAATATTGGTCATACATATCGGTAAGAAAGGGGGAAATTCCATGATAGGTTACTTGAGGGCCACTTGGGGGAAACACATAAATGTTATTAGCCTTATACAAGTGATGTTAAGGTAGAGAATAAGAATGTTGACCAAAAGGAGTTTAAGTGTACATAGAAAAATTTTAATTTTATGCACTTAGGTTGCTTGAAAAAATAATGTTAATAGTGGAGTCACCATTGATTTTTTCAAATGTTCCTTTGAAGTTTGATTGCACTAAAGAGAAACATTAATAACCATTCAGTGAACTGAAGAACTTAGTAATACCATCAGTCATGCTAGAAACTATTGTATTATAAAATTACACCTTTGTGGGATATATTTCTAGGCCCTCTTACTCTTGGATACAAAATGAGAACAACCATAGGCTATGGGTATCTTGTGATGGGGTTTAACTTCTAAAGAAGGTTGGTTCCTATCGATGGATCACCTAAAATATTTATTCTACTTAGAAAAGGGATAGAGGGGTTACAAAATATGACTAAAAACATTAAAAAAGGTGATGGAACAAGTTAAAATACACTCCAATTTTCATGAAATTTACACTAAAGAATCTAAAAGTTAACACTCCATCACACAACCTCTCAAACATGCCATTTTTACATCAATATTTCTAAAACTAGGCCTACTAGATAAGAGATTATGTATGGAGGAGTATCAAACATACCATCATCAGTGATCAAATACACATAATTTTAGACTTGAAACAATAGTGGAATACCTACAAAAAGGCAAGAAAGAAGGACAATCACCAAGGAATAACACATCCCCATAAAGTAATCATTTACAAACTAACAAGATCACTAGTTGAAAGTAAATAGGTAGACAAAATACATTGTTTTATTGCTTCAAGATTTGGTTATTAAAAAAATGTGTAGGGATACACCATACCAAGATGAGGATCATAATTACAATGAATAGAACAAGTATCTTAAATAGAAGAAAGAGGAGAAGATAGAAGCAAGAATCTCTCAAAATTTAATGTCACTGAATCACCTTCCATGGAGTCTGAACAACATTCAAATTAATTAATCACTGATATTCTATCATAAAATTAACCTCAAAAGGTCAAAAAGGTTGTCAAGCCTTCTCATTTTCCTAAAAATGAATTAAAAGACAAAAAGCTTGAGGAAGATGATGCCACACTCCACTATCTTTGAGAAAAGTATTCAAAGGTCTAGAAGTCCCATTTAATGCTCCAAATTTATCTCTAAACCTCAAAACTCTCCCACTTTCACTTCTATTCCCCATTCTACTTGTCTTCTATAAGTCACTTGACATGATGGTTAGTGCTCTTGACACTTTATTCTTGTAACTAACCTTGAAGGTTATATTTTAGTGTTCACTTTTTTATGCTTTCTTTCATTCTCAACTCATGTTTTCTCCTCTAACCTATAAAGGACTCCATGAAACCTATAAATGTCTTGGACTCCATTGATGGAGGTCTTCAAGCTTGAGCCAACTTCAACTAGTTATGTAAGAACCTACTCCCAAGGCTATTTGGCATCATGAGAACCAATTTTGGACTTGCATAAGGCTTCTAGACATTCATAACATTATTATGAGAAAGAGAATGAATATTTAGTCCAAATTCAATACCTACAATAATGGTGTAAATCACCACTAAACCTAAAACCATTCACAAAATGTCAAAAAACATAGGCTTTTAACCCTTTAGTTCATCTAGGCACCCTATAAATCTATAAGAAGGGTTAAAAGTGCCATATAATGGTTATTAATGTTCCATTAGGCCTCTTACATGAATTTATACCACTTTTATATTTGAAGACATGCAAGAATAGGCATTTTTGGGCCATTTTGGGCCTCTTAAGCACCCACACATGCCAACTTCTTATGTAAAATAGGTTATACGTGAGATTGAGATATTCCTCTAAACATTTCAACTTATTTACAAGTATTTCATGTCATCTCATGAAGCTATGATATAAAAAACCCAAAACTAGTCAAAAAGACTCTTTTGATAGCTCAAATAGGCTTACCTTCTTAATTATCATTCATAAAATACAAGACTCCATCCCAAAGCTTGTTGCCATGAATATTTAGACTATATAAACCTTCAACTTCCCTAAAAATCTCATTTTGAGCCTACTTATAGTATTAATTATTATTCATAAACCTCAAACCCTTAACCAACCTTAATCCATAATTAATTTAAATAAAATAGGGGGACTCAAAACATACTAAGAACATTTATCCCAATTCCCTATGTAATAAAAGATACAAGCATTTGAAGAGGGGATCAAACTAGGTGTCTTATGCTTGAAAAGTTTGAAATTATCCTTGAGAGTGAAATTAAGTTTTCATTGTTCTCACCTACTTTAAACAACTCATTAATACCCTAAAACATCTCATCATACATCAATAAGGTGTCATATTACATTGATAAATTTTGCTAGTGCCTTAATGTGGTGTAGGCCTTCTAGGCCTTAAGATTAGTTTCTAGGATTAAAAATAAGCTTCAAGGTTTGAATAAACTAAAAGAGGGTATGAGGGACTCAAAATAATGGTTTCAGATTCATTTACATCTTTTTCAACATCCTTTTGATGCACAAGTTTCACTTTTGTCTTTATGCTTTTTTAGGATTACTTGTGGTAATGGCTACTTGCTTACTTATTATAGCACTCAAGGGAATGGTTTTCATTGAAATTGGAGTGTGATAACATATCAATAGGTTTATATAGACTAACTATAATATTATTAATCTTCATAAACACTCTTATGAGGTTTAAAATCCTCCACCAAACCTGTAGACTTCAAAATGTCTCCTAGCTCCAATGGTGGTTGCCTATATACATGTGGGTGACTATCACAAAATAGTGGATGAATATACTTTTGTTTATACCCAAAAAATATTTTATACAATTATAAGTAATCATTAATAACATCTCCACCAAGTTTCATACTTGTATTTTTCATATTAAGGTATGTAGGTGGATTTTCCCAAAATTTCCCATTAGGCTGCTTGAATTTTCATGTAGAGTGCCTTAGGTCTGAGACAAAATAGTGGATATATCCCTTGATTATAATCAAAATTAAAAATAATATGGGGATACAATATGTCACAAGGACCATCTTTACCAAATTTTAGGTCTTGAATCCATGTGTAGGTACTCCAAAACTAAAAAACCCTTCAAAATTACCGTCAAAAGTTGACTATGTCCTTGACTATGTTTGACACTACTATAGGTGGATGTCATTGGAAATGGAGGTGAATAATATATTAATTACACTCAATTTTTACCTTTAATACCTCAAAATCCAATTTAAACCATCTATAATACCTTTCTATAGCATTCTTACTCCTCAAATAATGTTATTTAGGCCCTACACAATATAAATCCATACACAAGCTTATGTGTTTGCTTTGATGAGTTGGAAATAGTTTCATGATATTGACAAGTGTTTGAATATTCCCACTCATAATTATAGTGTAGAGGTGATCTAAAAATATTTTCTCCTTTAATGGATTCATCTTTAGTTTCATAAGAGAATGTGTGACTATATGAGATGGAATTGCTCTTTAGTGTAGCTATATGCACACATTTCAAGGTTGAATTGGACTATCAAACAATGTTTGGATAAATTCATGGTATATGACCTCATTAAAACATTTATTGTTAATGTGATTGATATTAAATAAATGAAACTCTTTCATTAGTCCCTTTTGATTTCATTTTCTTCATAATAGGAGGTATGCTTGTGCCAACCCATGGTTGTAGGTGTACATTATGCGGTGTACCTAACTATAGCTTGTTTGGACACTCCCATTTATCTTTTGAATTCATTTCATCACTAATAGTTTCATTAAAATTCCATGTGAATAATAAAATCTACCAGTTCATTATGAAACTCCAAGATATACCACTATGTCATCAACTCCATAAGCTTGGAGATAGGCCTATACCCTCATGGTTGTAAGTGGATGCTCTCATGGAAATTCATATTAAACTTATTTAAAGATATAATTTATGATATTATCTTGATCAAAATCTTATATCCACTTCATTTTAACACTAACACCTTCATACCACCATCCCTCTTGAAGGTCATCCTCTCTTGAAAGTCTCCCTCATTACATTTCTTACTCTACATAAACTCTTCTCCATTCAACATACCAAGTATTATTATGGGATTCATGAGTGAAATATAAAAACTAGGATTATCTTTAATGATCATATTACACTTTTTCAAACACCTTTAGTCCTTTTAGTCTTCCACTAATACTCATTATCACATCTTAATCTCATAACACCACTAGGCTTGTAGCATTTTTTTTCTTACATTTTCTCCTTGTTTGCAGAAACTATCAACCTTAATAATGATATGATCATAATTTACACCACCATTTATCTCCATTCAATCTTCCATAAAATTTCAAACTCTAAATCCAAGTCTAGAAGGTACTTCTTTAGTACATCTCTACCCAATTAGACCTATTAGCCCTAACACATATCCATAGTACTCAAATCCATATTATATCATATGGTATCAAACCAAAACCCTATGATTCACTTAAAACATGATAAAATAGACTTGATTAAATTTTAATATTATTTTTCACTAGTTAAAAAAAGGATATATAGGGTTTTTTGATTTGATACCATAGTCGGATGTTTATAGAGGCTGCTAACACTCTAAAATCCATATATTGACCTTGAAGATGTTTCAAGGGAACACATGACCATTAACAAGTATTTGTTTACCTCACCCATCTATTCAATTAGGTTATAGACCTTTAACAATCCATTTAATGCCTTAAATTGAGCAAAACTTAGAACTTTGTACCCTCTTTACAATATTGTGTAAGAATATACAAGGTTTAAGATCCATTTATTAAATTTTATGAGGTACAAAGACCTAAAAATTTTTAATTATGACTTATAGGTACAAAAAACTATTCCAATCATTATTTTTCCATTATACATCAATAAAAACATCTGGAATCACCAATTTAAGACTGATAGACAATCAAAAATGAGAACTGTGAGACATAGGGAGCAATAAATATGTGGATATTGATATTTATATGGTCTCAATACTTAATTATTTTTTTAGACCCTAAAAAGACCCATAAAACTTATTAAAAAATTATATTTTATCATTCAATCCTTTAAATACCCCAAATACACTTTTTCCAACTATTTATATTTGCATGCCAAAATCTTGAATTTGGCCAACTCACACTTTTCTTCATTTTGCATTGAAATTTTAAATATGATAAATATAAAATGTCAGGGAAGTATTAAAATCACCCAAAAATTCCTCAAAAACACTCACATGAGGTTGAAATCATCCCTCATACCTTATAGCCCTTCATTAAGCTTACCTAGCTTCATGTTCTCCATCAATAGATAAGCATAGGACTGTGACAAAATAAAAGATACTTAAAATATTAGTATGATAATAAATATATATATATATATATATATATATATATATATATATATATATATATATATATATATATATATATATATATATATATATATATATAACTCATTACCAAAAACTATACCAAATTTTAGACCTTGATTTTACCATTAGATGCCCCAAAACTTAGTTTTTCTAAAACTAGCTAGTTGGCTACCTGGTTTGTTATGCTTCCTTGGTTCATGACTGAGCTTGTCTTATTTAACATTTTAATATTATAATTATAGTGATTAAAAGGCCCTGGTTATGTTATATAATACTTATCACATGATCTTTACCCTTTATTATACATTTATCAGTCTTATACACCTTGTCATCACACCATTTCTCCTTCTTCATTGTTAACCTACACTCTGCCAACACTAGTTGTAAGTGACATGTCAAAAATAAAAGTCTCAATTTGGATGTTGAGATTTAATTTAGGATATCATTTAATATATTTATCTCTCCCATTAAATTGGTAACAATCTCACACTTCCTATTTTGGTATATTATCACTTTAGTGCACTCCTTCAACACATGGTTGTAAGTGAAGTTCTTACACACTTGTACAGACTGAGGATGAGTTGAAAGGTTAGTTTCCAACATGTAAAATGTATTAATGATCTGCCCACCCCTTATTTACTCCAATTTTTTTTTAAAAATCATGGTTTTGTATTTGATATTTATTGAGTGAAGGAGATACAAAAAGATGTCAATTACCTTAATTTCTACAAAACTACCTTAACAAATGCTAACAAGAGGAAAAAAAGTTATTTATCTCTCTCAACCTAACTCCAAAGAGTGAGTTTGAACTAGGATGGTATTATTACTTCTTGTCTTGTTGATTATTTATTTAAGTGGGGTCATTTAACTTACATTAGGTGGATCTCCATCATCAATCAAGATTATTTGCATCTTGTACTGAAGCTTGGACTATTGTTTGTGCTTATTTGGCTTATTGAAAATAATTAAGAGAAACCCATTATCTCTTCTCTCTAATTATTTAAGAATATTTTAGTTTGAGATAGGCCTTGAACATTAGTGAACCTCTGAAAACATTAAGCCAATCATCAAACCTTGTTTGCTCTCTTCACACTTGTCATATGTATGGATTGTGTACTTCTTATGTTGAGAGTAAAGTTCTTGGTGATGTCCCATGCTTTTTTATGAGATCATGGGCTTGGATGAATTCATTTACACACTTAGTGATGCCAATAAATTCTCAACATGTATTTGTATTTCCCAATCTATGTTAGATGGATTTTCAAACCTAAAGCCTCTTATCATAGTCCAATAACTTACTCAAAATGCCATTTTGTATCATGTTTTACATCACAACTTGGCTCTCAATAGCTCAAGGGTGGTTATTATAAGAAAACATGTGGATTACATATCTTTGAAGGATTATATATTATTTATGTAAGGTTGGAAACTTCTTATAATGACCACCATGAAGAGAAAACAAGATTTATAGTATAATCCATCAAAATAACCTGTACACTAAGACCTTCTCATTTCAAGTGAGATTTTATCATAGAGATGAATTATCCAATAAAATCACCATGAAAGGGAGATAAAATAATTTAAAAAAACATCATCAAAATCATTATTCTCCATGATAATCAGAAGTAAAGAAACATAAGAAAACATGGACCCTATTTGGATGAATAATCCATCTAGACACCCCTTCACTATTAGAAATTATTCATAAAGATGGAGAGATAAACTAAAAAACAAATACCACAAAGTTTAATTACCCAACTCTCTCTCTCCTAATTGTATTGAGTGAAAATCTTAGGCTCTCCTAGAGTTGTTAAAGAGTGTCCAAAATAGTTTTTCCTTAGCATGAAGAACCAGAAGCCTATTTATGCAATAAAATACTTGGGAAAGATTTTTTATGATTTAAATGACCTTTCACTACTTTTGGAAAACTTATTAAGTTCTTTGGCCTCTATTAATGTCAAAAAACATATTTCATGCCTAGTTTCTAACTAATAGGTTTTCTTTACCCATGTTGGTTCTTTTGATGGAATATAATTTTAGAGGCATAATAGAGGATATTAGGGACACCATGGATGCCTCAATATGATATATGATCCATTTCATTAAGTAAAATATTCAAAAACTTGTTCAACCAAAGCTCCAAAAGGCTCAAAATGCATCGTTTGGCTATGAAACTCCTCTCCTCCATTCCAAATGACTTGAAATGGCCTTTAACATGTCCAAATATGGAAAATATGCCATAAATAGGTGAAAGTAATTAAAAACCAATTTGAATTCCTTAAAAGTAAATTTTGCACTTAAAATTTTATATCTAGAAGGTCCTCAAGTCATATAATACACTTTTGAGGGTCTTTTATGAATAGTAGATTCTCTAGACATAATTTTTGAATCATTAGAATCTATAAGACTTTTTGAAAACCTCTTTCCAACCCCTAAATTATAAAACACCCTAGAAACTAGGTAGATGCTTCACTTGTAGTTCAAGACCCATTTATAGCCCTTTTCCTCAAAATCTCCAAATTCACCTTAAAACTTGTCTAAAGTGTTTCAAAATCTTACAAGGGACATGAGGTAGGGTCATGAGGTTTGTTTTATCTTTCCAAAATTGGATCATCGACTCCCCAAGGACTTTGCATAACTCTTTACACTACACCAAGATCTTCCACAATACTACACTACATCATCAAGTTAGGACTAGAAAAGACTAGTCATGGGGGTAAAAGGTTATTGAATGGTCTAGGAGAGTGGCCTAATCCATCTAGTCAAAAGTTTTGTATGTAGTATAGTTTTTTCCAACACATACCATAGTACCCATTTTTTTAATTTTAAACTAGTAATTTCATCCTTTTGAATTACTCAATTAAATGGGGGGAAATTTAAATAGTAAAATATTATTATATATGATAAACTAGTCTTTTAAAATTTAAAAATATAACTCATGGATCAACTCTTCAATTCATGACCTTCCTACTACTAAAATATTCATGTTGCCATCTAATTAGGCCAAAATTTATATGTTATATGTGACCTTGATATTATAATTACCTAGATAACTTGTAGTTCCTAGTCTACATAAAACTAAATTTATTTCATAATTTGGTAGTTATAGATCTTGAACAACTTTATATTCTCTTTGAACTTATTATCCAGACTAGGACATGAGCATCGATGCTTGTGTCTGAGCCTTATAAATGGCTAACATTTAAAATACTTTTGATATATATGAGTTATACTATGGTAATCTTTTAACCTTCCCATGAGATGATTTCATAATATGTGGTGTAAATATAAAACAAATATTCATTCATTATCATCTGGAAATTACCAATCAAACACCTATCAAAATCTTACTTAATCATTCACATAACTAAGTTATACTACCCTATTTATTCCTATTTCTAAATTATTCATATTCATAGTTCTATTAGAATTCATAATATTTAAAATACAAACTTTAGATCTTAGAATTCATAATATTTAAAATACAAACTTTAGATCATTATTTATCAAGTTAAAATCTATATCACTACATGTAATCACATATAACATATTGCATAATTATTCACACAAAAGACCACATATGGAGCAGAACTATAGCAATACGAGGTCCTCTTCATATTATATGACTATGTACGTATCATTCATTTATAAAGATGTATTTAAGGTCAACCAAACTTCACTTGAGCCTACTAACCCATGTTTTCTATGGTGACATGCCAAGTTGGAGGACCTAAGGTTTTAAGCAAAATAATGACTTTGGGAACCTATGCATGAGATCCAAATAGAGAATTTTCAAGTTGATACTAAACTTTAAGAGATGCAATAAGTTGTTCTATAAAATTACTTGTACTCTATATTAGACATAAGTGTTTAATTCAAGAAAAAATCATTGATGGTAATGTCTAGATCCTATCAATAATTATAGGATAAAAAAGTGCAAATATTTATAATCTAAACAATCAAAATAGAGAATCATTATGTATTCTCTTGTACCTACATATTATATATAGACCTTCACATCAATAAATAAGATAAATAATATTTCTCTTTCATGTTGTTGCATTCAAATTACTTTTTGTGTTGTATTTTCTATATTTAGCATACATTCATGATTTAACATTGTATTAAAATAGTTACAATGTGAATTATTTAATTGGCCTATTTTAATAATAACTTACTCTATAATTGATTAGGATCTTCCCTCGTAACCCATAAAAAAGGGTTTAGACAAGGGGAAATGGGAGGATTTTATTTTGAATGGAAATAGTAAAAATTCATAAATCAACGATATTATTTGGATAAGAAATGGGACTATGAGGAGGATATGGAACATGAGGTGGATAAGGATTTTGAGCATTCACATGTGGATAATATGGAATGATTTATGGTGAAGTGGAATGTGCCAATGGTACATAAGTAATATCTAATCCATAGGAAATATATTGTTAAGTCATGTTATTGATCAATAGTAGAGACTCAACATCAATGGATGTAGTGTTTATATCATATAATATGGAGGTCATTTTATTTATAAATATTTTATGGTTTTATGTCATCACCACAAGTTTTCTTTGGTATTTTTTAGATCTTTATTATCACCTCAATTTTTTGGTTTCTTATTGGAACTTTCTTATAGATATAGTTACATATTGAGGGGATGGGGAGAGAGTTACCTATTTCTAATTCTTAGAATAATCTCCCTTAAAAAAATTTCTATCATCATGTTTTCAATAACTTTCCTCATAAACCAAGATCTAGACCTCTTAAAAACATACTGATCCAAAACTCGAAAGCTTTGGTTGAAAGATAATTCAGAAATAAGAACAACACAATTCAAATAATGCTATCTCTAAAAAGAGATGTTTTATTTATCAAAATTGCAGACCCAAACATATGCTTATCTCTGAGAAGAGATGTTTGATTTCCATTTCAGGTTACATCTTCACTTATACATGTTTTGAAGGTGTGGGGAGGATTTTGAAGGTCACCAATCTCGAGGGAGATGAATTGGTTTGATTTCCATGATTTACAATAATTTAGAATTTGAGGAATTACTATTTTTAGAAACTTACTATTTTTAGACTGCTCTACTAAAATTGAAATGTAGGACACTTCTTTTGGGTTTTATGGGGTCAAAACTCATTAATAAAATCTTGATGCCATCTCACAATGCTCCCCTCACTATTATCTTTCTAATGGTTCAAACGGTGAGTCAATTGGAGCTACGGTGCAAAAGTTATGGCTCCTGAAAGTTTTGCCATCAATTGGGATAGACCCATCACCCGAATTGTCATCTGAATTGTTATCCGGATCATTCCTCCCTCCTTGAGAAGCAATGGTCCCCATTGCATCAATATTTTTCATCAAGTATGGTAGTTGTACTTTGATTTGATTCCCGATGCATACTTGGAAGGGACTGTGATTTATGGAACTGTGCAGGGCCTAATTTTTCACCATTTCTATCTAACCATCAGTTTATGGATGAAAGGCCATGAAATTATTTATATTAGTATATATTTACTTTTTTTGTTGTGTTTCTTATGTAGTTAGGGCTGTAACATTGGCCCTTTTGGATTCCTGTGGCTTGACCACCATGAGAACAAATTTCTTGGCACTAATCAGAGAGACAGATGTAGAAGGTGTTACTTTTGGTACCCTATAGCACTGTGTTTCAAGAGTGAGAGTGATCCTTCTAGTTCTTGATTCATATATACCATGTCGATCATAAATGAATGGCTGACCAAAGAGTACATCACAAACATCTAGATTGACCACATCACATAAGACCTCATCTTGGAAAGGTTGTATTTCATATGAGAGAAGGCATTGGTGGGTGACATGGAGGTTTCTCCCTGGACTCAACCATCCAATACTGTATGGTTTTGGGTGAGGCTTCATGGATAGATTTAGGCTTTTCACAACATTAGCAGAGATTAAATTACTTTTGACTTTCACTATCAAGAATGAAATGTAGAGGCTTACCTTTCACCCATAACTTAGAGTGAAACAACCTTTCCTTGTCATCTAGCATCTTGTCATGTGTCTATGATGAAGCAATAATGGCTTCAGGATCAGCTTCTATAATTTCTTCTTCAACCTCTTTGACTGCAGGGTCTGTATGAGGTAGAGCAGAGGATTGTGACTCAGAAAGTAGTGATTTGATAGCATGACATTCTTCTTTGGAGTGAGTTCTAGATTTTTGATAATCACACCAATTCCCAGTCTTTCCTTCCTTTTACTTCCAATTTTGGTCTCATGTTTGACTTTCTTTGTCACATTTCCATTTTAAAGACTGATTCTTTATATTCATTCTTCCATGCTTCTACTCAATCTTCACTTTGAACTTGTATGCCTCACTGATGGTTTCCAAATTAAAGAGTTCCATTTCTCCCCATATGTACCATTGTAATTCACCATGATATTTTAGAACCTTGTGTTTCTCACTTTCTTGGATGTCTAATCTCATAGATAGAGAATGAAAAATGTCAGTGTAATCTTGAACAGATTGTTCCTTAATTTGGTGAAGTTGTTTCCACTCTACATATAGATCGTCATATGCTCCAATGGGGTAGTATTCTTCCTTTACAGCATCCATGAAATCATCCCATGTAGGTTTTGTCTCAAGGCCAATATCATCTACAATGAATCTCTTTTTGTACACTTCCCACCAATTTTTGATAGGCAATGATGCTTTCAAAAGAGCAAAAGTAATCTTCTCTTTATCGATGAATTTATTTATAGAAAAATAAGATGACAATTAATCCAACCAATTTTATACTACATCAGCATTGATTTTTATTTCAAATGTAGGGATATCAAAATTCACCTGAACCTTGAAGGGTGTTGGGGCACTGACAGGATGTGCAGGTGCAGATGAGGAGCCAAAATTTCCCATCGAGATTTGTTGGAGAATTTGAGTGAATTGTTGTAGCATCTATACTTGTTGCTGTTGGAGGGCTTCATTTACCATTTCCTTGAAAGGATCGAATGCCTCAGTGTTGTCTGCCATTTGAAGTCATTTAGAGCGAATAGGTGGATATTCTGCTGGTTCTATTTTCCACCCAAGCTTTTTGTAATCTGACCTTATCCTCGGGATCATACACTCTAAAGACAAACTGCTCTGATACCACTGATCCAAAACTCAAAAGATTTGGTTGAAAG